>JAQIUQ010002867.1:0-117500 GCA_030378365.1 Hybognathus amarus | reverse complement strand
ACATAATCCTTCCGAAATCATTCATTTAATACAATTGCAATTCAGAATCCTGTTTAGGAATTCTAATTCAGTTCTGAATAGCACACAACCCTGGAACTCCAAAAAACTCTCTCGATACTTGAGTGTGAATGATTTGTATGCCATTGTGATCCAATTTCTAAATCTGATGTTTATCTCAGTTCTGAGTCCTTAAAATACCTCAATGTTTTCCTTATTCTACCACTAAAAGCAGACAGCGCTGCAGGTAACTTGGAAAGTTTGGCTTGTGGTAGGCTCTAAAGTTAACCATTTCATGCTCATGCCAACACTATTCCTCAAATGTTTTTCCCTTTGTACCTTTGGAGCACAAGCGCAGCTTTCTACACAGAGATGAGTTTGAAATGGGAAACAAAATAACATTGTTTTTCAGCTAATAATGAGTGCATGCGCTCCCTGAAGATTTCTGTTTGAAAATAAAGGAAATTCACAGCACCGGCAGGCCAAACTTAAAATACTTTGTGACAGAAAAGTTTTATAAAACTGTACTAAGGTGCTTTTGTCTCCCATAAGAAATCCCTTAGAGAGCATTTCTAAACTTAGCAAGCTTCCAGAATAGCCTAAATTATATATATATATAATATTGCGTTTTTAATTTTGCTTTTTCCTTCTTGACATACACTCTTTTTACCATACACAGAATGCAGGAATTTATCTTAAACATTTGTTGGTCCTGGGAGGTCCATAGACGATATATATATATATATATATATATATATATATATGTATATATATATATATATATATATATATATATATATATATATATATATATATATATATATATATATATATATATAATATTTAGACCATTGTTTATTACCAAACCTATTATAGTTTGCTATCAATTTCAGCCAGTTATACGAAAAATGTTTATGAAAAACATTTCCTTCCCTAGCATTAAGGCCTATTTACGCAAAGAATGATAACTGTAATGATAACTATAATGATAGCCATATTAACACCTACACTGATAGTGTTGTTTATTCTAAGCACTCTGTTAACATAATTGCAGCACATGCTTTAAAGTTGAATGGAATTTGATTGGCTTTCAATTATTTTATTATTCATCAGCTGGAAAAATGGCAGTGAAATTGCTGTCCTGAAATCGTTATACTTGTGGTTTGGATTCTTATTGGCAGTTATGGGCAGTGCACATCAAGGACGATAACTATATAAGTTGTAATAATCATTTTAACTCTTTGAAAATAGCGAAGTCCATACCACAACTTTAACAATAACAATATTGTTGGAATCACTTTCAGAACATTTTTTTTCCTGCTGATGAACAATAAAAACAGTGACAAACAATTCACACGACTTTAAAGTGGCAGAAGACACAACTGCAGCACACACTAATAATAACGTTATCGGTGGTTGGCCTAATAATTAAGTGAATCATTATCGCTATAGTCAGTGACTACGTTTACATGCAGCCCATTTCCGGGTTATGGTCGAGTTAAGGTCACTTTTCGGGTTTCTGAAACATTAGGAATAACCCGTTTACATGCGTGGGCAGAGAGAGTTTCTCCTGTTTACATGGAATTGCAATATCCCGATGTGAACGGCGACGCGCGGTTAGCGTCTTGACGTACGGACAACCTTAAGACGCAAAATGCGTCATTTCCAATTCTTCTTCCTGTATCCAAAGACAACAACAACAGCAGCATGCGGATAATGAATAGTTCAGGACAGATAGCGATCGCCTTTGTTTGCGCTTTGATGCTGGTAACGTTACTGACCTCGCTCCAAAAGTATGCTGTGCTGTGTCTCGCCATGTTTACTTCCGGTATACTGCATGCGGATTTTTGTATGTGCCGAGAAGTTTCTCTACTCAAAAGACCAAGATTCCTTGCGAATAGAACATGCGCAGAACACAAATCACTATGGGGATATGCCAATACGTGTTTACATGACCAAAAATTCGAGTTAGAAAAGGGGTACCTCAGGTATAATATCCGGTTTTTAAAATCCGGCATATGAGCATTTTTCGGGTTTTTGTCGGTGTTTACATGGCCGTTCGCGACCGGGTTATTGCTAATATCCCGGTTTTGAACGGGTTATTGGCTGAATGTAAACGCAATCTATTGACTGACAGCTCTCCTGGCCCCGTGAAATCATGAGTAAGTGCAGAGGTGCTGTGTGCTTTATGTGTGAACATGATGGGTATTGTAATTCGAGACTAAATGTGAGCATACCTGTACATTTACTCATTTACTCTTCCTGCGTCCTATTCTTCTGTATTCCCAAATGGCAGCACAGCTGAAAGGTCTGTTTGTTTGAGCTGCACCAACTACTGTACAGCCGTGAATTTGTATTTCCTTCACAAAACTAACAACTGCCCAGCCCAGATGAGAAAATGCTAAAGTAATTTGAAAAAGTCAACAGAAAAGTAACTGCACGCATTAATTTGCATTAAAAGTAACAAAAGGGAGTAATGCAATATTGTAATGCACTACGTTTAAAAGTTACTTTCCTCAACACTGGCTATAGTTACTTATTTTGGTGGAGACAAGCCTTTAGAATAAAGAAATTATAAAGAAAATATATGTATATATATATATATATATATATATATATATATATATATATATATATATATATATATATTCATGTCATGGTAGCTGATATCTGCAATGCTTGTAGCTGACAAACATTACAGGGTTGTGAAGTGGGTGTGAGCTGAAGTATTGAGAGGAAATGCCACGGTCCGTACGCGATTGCCCTTCAAAACGTTTCTATAAGAAGTGGATGATGACTCCTTGTTCACCTGCATTTCTGTTTGCTTGTCGTTTTCTGTTACTGTTTCTTTTTCTCTCACGTTCAGTCTCACAGGATGTACAGCTCTCATTAATCACTTAGCACACTGACAGCTTAATAGAGCATAGCCCACTCATGAATACTTCACAGACCTGGCCTGCTGAGATGACACGGTACAAGGACAGTTATTCATTCGACTAACCTATACAGCACTGATAGCCAGGTGGCCATTGCATATGGTTTTATCTATAAACAACCAATCGCTATAGTCTAGACTTCTTTACATACAGTGTATCAGTTAATCATCTCTCATAGATCTATGATAAGAAATATTTTTATTTTGAATTTGAGATGAATGGAAAACGCTGACCAAATTCTTTTTACTGCTGAAATGAATAGAAATAATAACTGATGTTTTTTGCCGTTTGTTTGCTAACTGATATCTTATAATAGCTCATTCCCTATTCTATAGTATAAACCTCCTTTGGATGAGGCACTAGGTTTCATCTGGCTGCACAGGGCCGCACCGTGTAGTGAGGTCTCATTAGTGAACAAAATTACCTGTACTACTGACCTGTACTATCCAGTCAGGAGCCCCAGAAGATCAACCAGACTCTGTCTTTGTCAGGTATTACCCAAATTATTCTGAATGGGGTCAGCCAGGTGAGCGCTACAATCTCTTTCAAGTTTGTCCCCTTGAACTAAAGAGAGCTCTCGGATTTAATTGAAAGGAACAGAGCTTTGGTGCCCAGATTGAACACAGTGAATCAAATATACACACTTCAAAGAGGTTTCCCACCTGTCAGATTTGCCGCGGCTCTCCTCTGGAACAGAAATATTGTACTACTTGTTTGCCCGACATTTTTCTCACTGCTTTGAAGTGATCTGTAATTAAAGATGATTAAATAAGAAACTACGTCCCACAGAGAGACGAGAAACCGAAACGTGGTTGGAGTGGGATGATTTAATCCTCCTGCCTCTTCAAGAATATTTATGATAAATGTGCTAGATAAAAAAAGCATGGTACTGCAAAATCAAACAAAAACACTTCTTTTAGCTCCTGAAAATGAAAAGTCAGAGTGATGGAAGTGGAAGAGAGGGATCGCCTTTCTAGATAGGGCACTTGATATGAAGCAGGACGTTGGAAACTCTTTTGTCTGGCTGTGTTTATTTCTGAAGTTCTCTCCTTTGTGCTGGAAGACATTAATTTAATGTGATAAGGAGCGTAATGGGATTCTGACATCCGTTGTTAAAGGAGGAAGACAAAAGCTTTTTTTCTGCTCACACCCCTTCAGCTTTCCCTTTTCTGTCTAATGAGAAGAAAAGAGGGCACGAATGGTTGTCTGGCCTCGGGCGGGATGAGATCTGACTGAAACTCTTTTTAGCATGATCTGATATAAAAGGTTTACTGAACTTCTCAACTTGCTTATTTTGAAGAAAAAAAAAACATGACCAGACAGGAATATAATAAAGCTTGACTCTAAATATTGTAATGCTACACTCTTAGAAAAAAGGTTCTATATAAGTAGCATAGTTCTTTACTCAACTCCAAAGGACATTTTATGCTAAAAAAGGTTCAATAATGACAAGAAAGAACACTTTTGCCACAAAGGCTCTCTAAAGGCTATTATTCATTCATTTTTACATTATTCTGCAACATTTTGTAGTTGTAATTAAATTATTGTTTATTAAACTGTTGTAGTAACTTAATATCACATTTTAATCATGCAGATTTTTGGAGGATAAAAACTGAATTGTCACTGAATTGACACATTTTTTAACCCCCATATCTTGAATTTTGTCAGCATTCACATGCATTGCATTTTAGGGGTTCCAAATACGTGGCACTTTAGAACCTTTAAGGTTCTATATAGAACCTTTTCTTCTAAGAGTGTAGTCTGTACTGACACCCCATATCAAAGAAACAATGAAAGATATTTTTTTTAAGTCAGCATGAAATACAAAATATTTTCCATCTATTTTTGAAATCCATTTATTTTTCTTTTTTTTTTCATTGATTTATTGAAACAGTAGCTGTCAACCCTCGCTTTTTTTCAGAGTTTAGTATTTTCCCTTAAAATATCCCGTATTTTTACGCTCTGACTGTGTGAGACGAACAAGCTCGGACAGGAGTTTGGCTTGAAGTTGTTCATCCTCGGATGCGAGCACCACGCATGCTGTTACAAAAAAAGCTGTGCACACAGCCAAGCGAAATGAGGTCTTGTCGGTCTTGCACACCCAACTTGTCGTTTTTGACGCTTTCGTGCGGACGCATCAAGTATAAAGGTTACTCCGTGTCAGCTTGCGCTCTAATCGGTAAAGGTGCACAGACTTCTCCCAATCATCTCCAGCATTCAGCCTCCGAAGCTCCACTAACTCCGCCTCCGTTTTCCTCGTAAGCTGATATTAGAATTTAAACATTTTCTATGATATTTTTTTTCTCACACATAAACTCTTTAAACTTTTAATAATTAGTGCTTTTATTTTTAAAGTTTGTGGGTAAGAATCGTCTAAAAAAAAATTATTTTGTGGATGGATTCCGGGAAATCTCCCTTATTTTCAATGTTCAATGTTGACAGCTATGAAACAGGATCTGTTTCCTCTTTTAAACCAGTTGAGGATAGTTTTGGATGGGTTTTTTCTGCAGGGATGGTGGCAGTTAATGCCACCATGAAATCAAAATGGTCTATTCTTATTTTTTTATGGAATATCACAGTATTTATTTTAAACAATTCATCTGTGCACATCATGTTTTTTTTTGTTTGTTTGTTTTTTTTCAAATTCATGTACCCTCAAAATGATGTTTTTTCAGTGCAAGGCCAGGACAAATTGTACCATAGTCAAATCTTGCAAGGCATGTGTGTGTACTTACCTGTGCAAATAGTCTTCAGCTATGTTTGATTTGGGCTCCCTGAGAGCTCTTACGCATGTGTGTATCAGCAGTAGCATATGTAAATGATGTGTGTGTTTTAAGGCTAAAGGAACTTCGCTTTGCAAAAGCCCAGTGGAAAGTGATAGCTGAGGAAATTACTGGCTGCTCAGAATGAATTGTGGCTAGGTCCTTATCACGGTCTTTAATCTTTTCTCTTCCCAATGCTCAGAATGTTCTACTTTAACACCTTACCCACTATGTCAACTTAACCCAACAACTTCCCATTACCTTCCATGTATCCTCACATTTTGCCCAGTTAGCCAACTAAATCAAAGTACATAAAGCCAAACAGAAAGTTATCAGAGTTCTATTAAAAACTTAAATAGTGTGTGTTTTGCTGTTCTCACAAGTTTCAGTCCAGCTTGATTGGCGAAGCCAATGCATGTGTTAGCTACAGTAGCAATGCTGTAGCACAGTGTTTAATGTAGTGCACTAAACGTGAAATTGCATGTGATGTGCAGCGAGTGAAAGACAGAAACTGAATGCTTATGGATAATCAAATATACGTTGAGTAACTCAGCAGGAAATGGAGATGACAGCTTTGAGCAATGGCATCGGCCAAGTTATGTGTGAAGTCAGCAGCTGAAGCCTTTCAAATTTAACGAGTCAGATCATAATAAACCGATGTCACGTTCTGTTGTGATACAGTGTTGTGCAGTTCGCAAGTCCTGTTTTCCCCTGGGCCTCATAATTGCCTAAGGAACCGAGATTAAACACTTGAATGATTATGATTTTGCTAATTAAATGTGTTGCGGACATACACTACAGAAAAAAAAAAAACAACCTTTGTTGTTGAATTCAATTAAAAAATATTGGCAGATAATTTAACGATATTTTGTCTGACAAATATTAATAGCGTTATATTCATGCACAGAAAATCGATTCTTAAAAGGCTTGATCCCATGGTATCATAATTGCTGTGAAAAGAGCGGGAGGACGAATTTCTTATTTTGAGAGAAAGTGGCATAAGTCAGGATGCTGAAGTGTTTTGTGTGTGCCCCTTTTCAACAGGCCTATTAAACCTGGAGGTGTTACTGCGACAGTTTCTCATCTCTAAGGAAACTCTGTCTGTTCGCATGCTGGATGAGAGCCAGGATCCCACCCCCTTCTCAAGGAGATCCGCCAATGACAAGACTGCCACCATCATAGTGGATGCCAACGCCACCATGTCTCATGTTATTTTGGAAAGGGTAAATATCTTGTTAATAGGCCATATTATTTTCCTAGAAAACCTGAGAAAAATACTGATTAAGAAAAAGATTTTTGCACTGTATCTCTCTTAATCCATTGCTGTGATCCGCATACATCCAGGGGTTTGAAAAGTTTGCGGAAATATGAGGGTAAAAAGGCCCTCATTATGTAATTATAAGCTGAAAATAGTTTTTAAGACTGTTTTCATGAGATAGATCTAAATGTCAATGACCATGACCTTGAGTCTCAGAATAAAATTAACAATTGCTCATAAAATAGAGGAATTTAATGATCCCATTACACTATATAAGTGTTCCTCTAGTTACACAGTGTAGCATTATTCTCATGACCCTTTTGTCTTGTAAGATTGACGCATATGAGCTGTATAAATACATTTTAACTGAACATACACACACATGGATGCCGCCTCATGACTGAATAATTTAATATACATGATTGATTGAACACACTCACAAACCTCTGCTGCGTATGTGTAGGAAATGAATAATTTTTTCAGGAAAGAGAAATTAATGTCTCGAGCAGGATAGGTTTATTGCAGGACCTAAGGAAAAGAGAGTGAAGCTGATCATTGGAGAGAAAATAAACAGAAAGAGAGACTTAGCATTTTTAAATGTAGACATATAGACAAACATGTTTTTTGAAAGTGTCTTCTGTGTATGTTGTGCTTCATACATCTCTACACTATTGATTATAGACAAAGGAATTTCCTTCGATTTTGCAGAATTGTTTTTTGACCGCAATTTGATAGATTTCATGGAAAATTGCTTGTGTTGTGAATGTCAACTTCCTTTCCTTTTCCTTCCATTTCCATTCATTTCCTTCCCGTACCTCTCCTTTTTCCCTTCTGCTTCCTCTTCCCTTCCCCTTCCCATCCTAGTTGACTCACTTATTCTCATCTTCGGGCTCTATCTTGCACCCGGCGCAAATTACTTTATACACTGACGCATTTATCATTCATATTTTGCACTCGCGCAAAGCGGGCTTTTTTCCTCCACAGACGACACGTCGGTAAACTAGAAATGAACTTGCGCTCCCTGGGCGGGTCCGGCACAAAAAGGAAGCGTGTGTCGGCGCAGAACAATCCCTGGTGCTATTTTGCAGTTCCAGAAAACAATTGCGCTTATGACCAGAAAAAACCTGGTCTAAAGTCGAGTGGCACGTTATGCGATATGGCGCTCTTATTGGTTTATTTCCGTTACGCCCAAACCACACCTATGAATAATGAAGCTACTCCAGACCAACCCCTTTTAGATTTGCGCCATGCGCATGAGGCATTTATCCCGCCAGGAAAATAGCAACAGCGCCGGGATCCGCCCACAAATTTACTCTGCGCTTTGCGCTTTTACACTTGTGTTTCAGATCGTTAAAATAGGGCCCCATGTCTCATCTCATGTTATCTTGACTCTTCTGTGCTCTCACATTTTAGACATTATAGCCAATGATTCCTCCCTATTCACTCCATTGCTCTTTAATCAAAGTGTCTCATGACCATCAAAGGTCTTTCCTTGGCATTTCTTGTTGCTATGGAGACACAGGGACAAACACCACCACTGTTACACCGGTGGGTTGTGCAGTTCACAGTGGTTTCTTTGTCTATTTGTCACCCTTACTGTGATTCCCATACAGTGCCTCTTTCAACCTATTTCTCCCTCCTCCTTTCTGTATATCTCACTGTCTCTGTTTCATCCACTCATATTTCGTCTTTATGTCTCTCTGTTCCTCTCTCTCTCTCTTTGGATCTATTTGGAGCAAGCTTGCGGCAGAGACAGTGAAAAGTTGGCACTTGTTCAGCTTGTGAGGAGTGAGTGTAGGGCAAGCATGCTAGAGATGTTTGCCAATGTTTGCACAGCACGGCTCACACACCAGCTTGAGTTACAGGATTCAATTACATGGGCAATTGCAGGGAAAAAAACTTTTATTACAAATATTTTACGCAAGGACAAAATTATCATAACCTGGATAAACTCTCAGTTCCCTTGGTCCATTTAATCACACTCTCTCTTTTCAACACAACACTGGTCAAATGAAATGCGGATGGGCATTATGGGAAGCTAGACAGGGAGTCTACCAGACAAAGTGCCTTAATACAGATGCTGTTTTGAACCATATTACAATCACAGGAGAACAGGTGCCAAGGAGTGCTGTGTTAGCATGACTTATGCTCTAAAATGTTGGAACAAAGCTGGGAGTTTGGGAATTTAAGACCTGGTACTTCCACCACCATCAGCAGATCTGAGGTGCCTACAAATTATGCTCTGCCACATAAGTTGTACATGTCACACGGGTCGGAAAGAGCACAACTTTGGGGCTGTGCAATTAATAATGTTCAAACAAAAGTGTAGAGGTCACATTTTGTAGTAGGGATGAGAAAAACTGCTTATTTTCAAAGGCTAGAAAAACTGTTCACCTGAATGACTTGTCAATTAATCAGTCTTAAGGACACTATGTTACACTACTTTTAAAAGTTTGGGGTCAGTAATACTTTTTTTACAGTAATGTTTTTGAAAGTCTCTTATGTTCACCAAGATCTGCATTTATGTGATCAATCATACAGTAAAAACCTTAAATTGTGAAATATTATTACCATTTAAAACAACAGTTTTCCATTTGAATGTATTTTAAAATGTATATTATTCCTGTGGTGACATAGCTCAATTTTTAGCATCATTCTTCCAGTCTTCAGTGTCACATGATCCCTAACAAATCAACCATAATATGCTGATTTCCGGCTCAAGTATTTCTTATTATTTCCGATGTCGAAAACAGTTGTCTTTTGTCACAATATAAATGTCTTAATTGTAACTCTAGATCAATTTAATTGATCCTTGCCAAAGAAATGTATTCTTTCATTCTTTAAAAAGAAAGAATAAATCCTAATATCAAACTTTTGAGTGGTAGTATGATCATTTTATAAATGAACTTTCCTTACAAAGTCAAAAACGTGTATCTCTAGTCAAAGTCAATCCATCCAGTGCAATAATGATAATATGCAATATGTATCTGAAAGTAACAGCAGTTTAGATGTTACGGGAAGGAGGCGGGAATCTGGCGAACATTCAACAATTTAATAATAAAATAAACAAATATGAAATGAAAGTAAAAGACAGCACCGGCCTCACGCCGCTCTCTCCCACGAGCCCTCCTCGCTCGCCACACTGACTTATTGACTGCTTTTGAGTGACTAGTGGACTACTCAACCATTGTGACTCATTCCTATTATTATGAAGTGCCCAAAAACTAAAACCAAAATCTCTGTATGATCTGTAATGCCGAGCTCACACTGAACTATTTTAGCCCCGATTTTCGCTCGCCTCCCGGTTTTGTGTGACACAGTCGTGAATTATATCAAAGACATGGTCTGAGAGAATCGCCAGTGAGGAGTCGATGCCTGTGAGATATTTGACAAGCTAAATATCTGGACCTGTTGATGAACTAAAATCTTGCTGTGTCAACTGTGAATGGATTCTGACTGATAACTGACATTGGCAGTTACCAACAGCCAATGAGAGATGGCAAGAAATGACAGCGGGATGTTTGGAGAAGAGTTATAAACCAGAGCATTTGCTTGACCAGAAGCAAAATCACTTAATTTACTCCCAACTCTCCTCGTCTCCCCAACCATTTCCTCCTGCATAATCTTAATTTTTTCTCTTCTTTCATTGCAAATCAATCAATTTGGATTGCAATCTTTTTGCAGGATATCATTTTTCATACCAATTTCATTCTCACGACATGGGTGATCTTGCGCTATTTCCTTTCACTTCTTGCATGTGTTTAGTTGTGAAACGTTGTTTGCGGACCAAGAGAAGTTGTCGCCGATTCTTTCTTTTGTAAAGTCATGCAGTGTGAACACACAGAAACTAAATGTTACCTCACATAGTAGTGCAGTGTGAAAAGAACAGTGACCCGACTACTTTAAAAATCGTGCAGTGTGAACTCGGCATAAGGGTTGATCTTATCGATTATGGTTGCAAGGTTAATGAAAAGATCTGCAAGACCAGGTTTGGGAGAAATTATTTGTGAAACCTATAGTAATTGCCAAGTTACTCTAGTGTTCTTGGAAATGTGATATTTTTCACTGCAGGTTATTTTCTATCAATACGTTTTTAATTCACAATTTAAAAAGAAGACAAACACCCCCCATGCTGAAATACAACAATGCTGTTCAATCTCTTTCCCTCTTATGCATTTCTTGTACTCTAAACTGTCCCATTTACTTATTTTTCTCTCTGCTTCCATAGAAATAATTGATGAAAATGTTTTCACCCCTGACATTTGATTGACATATTGTATTTGCTGCTTGGTTTCCTTGGAGACAGTGGAGAATTGATAAATAGAATGGCAATGACAGTCAGAGCGGGAATGTTGTCTGTCTTTTGTTAGATTTCATCCAACTCTGAACAGGTTTTACAAAGCAGAGAACCTTGCCTTTTTCTTCTCAATGGCGACGATGACGTGCACACATTCAGACTATGTACAATAACTGTTTAAATTAGCCTAGCATTGTCAAAAGTGTTTAATGTACCTCTCTCTCTCTCTCTTCTCTAGGCCTCAGAGTTGGGAATGCTGTCAGTTTACTACACCTACATCCTGACTTCCTTGGTGAGAGAATTTATGGGTTATACACTCTAATGCAGAAGTTCTTCAAGCTAATGCCTGTAAAAGTACAGAAGCCCACATTAAAATACTATAATATAATATTTATATTATACTCCTGGGCAAAAAAAAGCAATTGCTTAACTGCAAATTATTGGTCAGGAAGTTAGCAAGTTGCAAGCAAATACACTACTTAAAAGCCATTGCTGTCTCAGAATAACCACAAGTTGTATAATGATGTATTCTAAAAATCTTCTAATTATTAATGTTGAAAACAGATGTGCTGTTTCTCATAATATCCATTGCACATCACCACATTTTACAATGATTCTCAAAAGACTCGTTGGATGAATCCATCTCTCTAAATCCCTCCTTTCCAAGAGCTACTCTGGTCTGATTGGCCAGATGGCCCAGTCTGTTGTGATTGATCTACCATTTACAGCGCAAGTCAGAAACCAAACTGAATTTTAGGACCAGAGGCTTCCTAAAGCTCAGAGATTGTTTACACTCTAAAGACAGTAATAATGGCAGCGATTTTTCCAAATCAAGTCGAGACGGGAGTTGATGATGAAACATTGGAAGAACTAGTTATTCAACCCGAACCTCCATTCGCAAGACTGACTTGAGCAGTCCTCATCCTTCAGTACGTGTTTACAATATTGTATTTTTGTTCTACACAGTTGCTTTTTAATTTTGCAAAAAAAATTGCACAAACAATTATTAGTAAACTTTAGGATTATTTAAATATGAGAGGAAATGGCTAATGATTAAAACCACACTGAAATTGAATGCAAGGTGGTGCTGCACTTGCAATGATTTTTTTTCCTGCAGTTGATTCAAGTATCCTATAAACAGTATCTTTGATGTTCTGCTTCATGCTGATGTGTGTTAGAAATAACAAAGCAGGATGGATTTTTCAAAACTTTTTCATTCAAAATGGCTTTAAGTTTAGAGCGCTTTAAGAGCAGGCACTCAGTGTGGAACAAACCGACACACTTCAACTCACTTCAACCTAATTTAAAGAAGCCACTTCATTTCCCCGCACTGCTTTCCTTTCTCTTATTTAGTCTCCTCTGCCGCCATCGTTCATGCATCCAACACACCAACTCTGCACCGTCCTCCTATCCCTGTGCTAGTGTTTCATTACGCCATTATCACAGTGTGAAAAAGGCCTGTCAAAATCACACTACATCCATCACAAACGCAGTAATCAGAAAATGACTCAGAGAGAGCTTTTTAGCTTCTGCTCTGGCCACGCTCTGGGGAGTAATGAAGCACTTAGTGATGCAGGTACATGAAAGAATAGTTGTAACCCTTTGTATGGTGAGATGGTCTAATTTGGTTACAGCTGCCTTGATGAAAATTGTCTTTTACACCAGCAAGGTGCATGTTCAACAGGTACCAAACCAGAGAATGGAGTGCTCATAAAAAATGGGTCACTCAATCGTATCACTCAATATGGCAGCAAAAAGAATGGAAGTCTCACCTTTCAGTTAAAAGAATCGATATATTTTGTTAAGCAGAGCAAGCACATTCACTACACCAGGCTGAAAAAAAAACCCAGCATGATTTGAGTTAAATCATGCATTAAATCTGCATTAAACTGAAGTTGCGATAGCTTTTTGTTCCCTATTGTGACATATATCCAAGTGCAACAGATTCTCAAACAAGAAAAAATAGAGCGGTGCTTGATTTTGTCCATTGAGGGTTGATTAGATGGTTGTGGTTTGCCAATGCTGTGATCTCATGTGAGTGACAGATTGTCCTGCCCTCACACCAGTGTCATCATGTCATCAGAGAAGAGAAGTCAAGTCACTGCAAGAGGGAGAAGCTATTTTGATTAACCCTCTGGGCCCATTCATTCAGTAAATAAAGTAAATCACTAAAGTAAAAAAGATGCACACAGATAAATAATTTATAATAAATATTTCAATATTTAATAATAAAATAAGAATCAATTTTGATTTGAAATATGTGATATTGTTGTCAAATTTTACTGCTGATTTAACATAAATGTACTTTCTAAGTAGCTCCATGGAGCCCTTACCAAGATGGCCAAATTGACTTTCCTCTATTTTTAAACATGCCCAGGAAAGAACCAGATAGATGGATGGATAGATGGCCTCTGTAGAGGAGTCCTTGGGCACTTTAAGAGATGGAATCGGTTTGCTGATAAGCAAGTGCAATTTATGACTGTGCTGGGGGCGGGCATTTTTCAGAGGCAATTTCTGATCAAGTCGTGAGCCGAGGCCAAAACATCACACCCACACATGGCTTTACATCTCTGTCATCTCACCTGTATCCATCTGTCATGGGAATAATTCAAGTCCCCATGGGATCTTGGCTCAGATATATTGTTTCTGTACATTACAGCAACTGCAGTGTTTTTCTCGCAGTGAATGTAAATTAGGACTTCACAGTGTCAAACAAGCTGTGAATCACACTCACCTGCTGCTTGTGAATCAATTTGAGGAATGAATCATTAGTTGTGATGGCAGACAAACTTTTTCCTAACATGCACGTTATTAATCAAGATGATATAAATAGGAAAATTCTGTAATTTACTTGCTCTTGTTCCAAATTCATATGACTTAGATTCTTCTTAAATGGTTTTAATGCAAAGTGTTAAAACAATTAAAATTCATGGGCTCAAATGTTTGGATTCCAACGTTCTTCAAAATCTTTTTTGTTCCTTAAAAACTAAAGTCATAAGGGTTTGAAAGGACATGAGGATGAGGCCAATTGGAGATCTTGGCAACTCCAGGCAGCTATTTTCTTTAGGTATTAGGATCCTATATGATGGTAAAAGGACAAAACCTTCTAAACTGTTGGTTAAGAGTATGCTTTAATAATATATTTCAAATCAGCAATAAAATCTGACAACATCGTTTGAATATCATTTAGCATCTTAAGCTACAATAACACTAAAAAAGCTTCTAGTGTGGTCAGAAGGACTCGGTTTGAGAAAAACTCAGAAAACTGTGATGAGTGTTTCAGTAATATATTGTGTAAATTAGCAATAGAATCTGACAGCAATGCCATCATTTAGCATCTTAAAGGGTTAGTTCACCCAAAAATGAAAATTAAGTCATTAATTACTCACCCACATGCTGTACCAACCCCGTAAGACCTTTGTTCATCTGAGAGCTGGATCACTCCTACATAGGCTGCCTAAGGGACTGGCACTTGACGGCTCATAAAGTCATTAAAGAAAATGTTTAAATATTCCATGTGCCTACAGTGGCTCAATTATAAGTTTATCAAGTGCCGAGACTACTTTTTGTGCGAAAAAAAAACCATAAATAAAGACTTTATTCGACTATTCCATTACTTCCTTATGGGCGCATGCGCGAGAAACTGAGATAAGGGCGTTCTTCTTCGACTACTTCTTGTTACCGGCTGCTCACCGCTTAGGCATATTACCGCCACCTACCGTATAAGCTGATGTGCTGATATAGCTGGAAGCGCAAAACTTTCTGTTTACAAGCAGAGGAATATGCAGAGGAATATATTAATTTTCATTTTTGGGTGAGCTAACCCTTTAAGCTTCAATAAAGGAAAACAAAATGCTAATGCATGTTCTAGAATAAACTTAACACTGGGTCTACAATAGACGTGACACAGTTAAAGCCTGTCTAGACTGGACATGACATTATTTTCCATGCATTTTAGATACATTCATGCAAAAAAGAAAAGAATATTCTAATGCATATTGTAGAGCAGTGATTCTCAATTAATTCTGTTCAGATGCATTAACAATCGTAATTTAACCCCCCACCCCTAAATCTACCACATGTTCTAAAGATTTCTACCACTTTCTTTTAAGTGGTCCGTTACCTCCATCTCCAGTTGTATCCAGTGCAGTTTTTGGCTTGCTCTTTTCAGAAACTTCACTTTTCAGACATAACATGCCAATTTAAATCTTGTCCTCATTATCACACAGGAAGAGCAAGAGCTACCGCTGATATGAAACATCCCTGTAATTTGATACAACATCCTTCCCCACCTTCGTTAGAGATCGGGTTCAGTAGGTTAATTGCAATAATGAAAGGAAAAGAGCAAAGCCATTTTGCTCTAATTACTAGATGCATTCTCTCTACAGGTGACTGCTGTAGAGGTGAGCAGTAAAGGGATTGTTGCTTTGTGGTTTGCGCAGGCAATAACTATGCTTTGCCGAGTGAAGAACGTTTCCATCTGTGTTTGACTATCACCCAGGGATTAGGCCTTTGTGCTGCGTTTAAATAAAAGAGGTATGCTCAGTGTGGCAGAGAGATCTGGTTTTATTGAGCAATCTCTGGAGATCAGAAAGTCCACGTTGGCGTATCTGAATTTCCTGTGTAAGTTCTCAGTAAACATTGTTTTTCGCAAATGCATTGATGCATTCTTGACGCATCTGTTGAAACATGGAACAGATTATGTGCAGAACTAGAGTAGAGCATGTGATCAGAAAATGAAAATTTGATGAGGGTCCCTCAGACTCGGCTCACAGGACTAATTATAGACTTCCTTATGGAGAAGACGTTAGAAACCTGGGGTTTAGATTAATTGCATATAAAAGAATTACAAAGAAATCATTTTTGTTCTTTTTTCTGCTTTAACAGGGATTAAGAAGGATATGATTTTATAGACTAATACAGCATTTTGTCTGCTCTGGATTTACAAGCCTGTACTTAAAGTGTACGGTAAATATTTTTTAGATCAATAGGGGTTAATAGCACAGGATACATTTTTGTGTTGCATTTCAATTTTACATTTTTCGAGGTAAATATGTTTTTAATAGTTGTGATGAATCTCACTGTTTGTATCATGAGTGCCATGTTTTTGAGACAACCTGTCAAGTTAAAGAGATTGTTCAACCAAAAATGACAATTTTATCATCATTTACTAACCCTTATTTTGTTCCTCCTTCCAAAAAAGATGCCACTTATTGCAACTTTATCTTTGAAAAAAAAAGTTAAAGCCACAATATACTGTAACAACAAAAGAGCTGTAGCTTAATTAAACGCAAGCACTATCTTTTTGGACCAGATTTTTGAAAACAGGCCATACTGCTGAATGACACTTGATACTGTTTATAGCACTTTCAAACACTGAAGTCTTTGCTAGTCCAACTGTAATTAGCTAGACCAGTTTCCTTTTTAATTATTTGCTCCACTGTTTACATTCTGAAGTATTAATCTGCAGGAAGGAATTACAGACAGGCTTTTTTTTTTTAAAGATAAGTGAAGAAAGGGAAGGTTTCTTCACGGTTTGTAAACAGCAGGAGCCATTGTTAAAGAGGCTATTGAAGTCGTACGCACGGAGGGCAAACATTGGTGTTATAGCGAGGTAAAGCAGAGGACACAAGGTAACAGGCTGTGAGCGGAGCTCAGGTGGGATTTGAGACCAGGCAGAAGAGAGTGACAGGAAGGAGAAAAATGAAGGAAATGAACAAGACCATCTTTGGTTGGTTTTGCATAAGTAGATCATAAAGAGAGTTGGTCAGCATCACCTAGCAGTGGTATTTCTATAGAGTATGGTTTTGTCATTACCGGCCGCTCTCGAAGACTTCTCAGCAGCCCCACGAGGCCCAGCCTCACATGACACTGATGAATGGGCTGCCATGCCACTCGCCTGTGTAATTTGTTTTTTAATCATTTCAAGTTGCTGGTAGGGGACAGAAAGAAAAGTCGCATGCATCTTGTCACCAAACTGATATGTCGGTTACCACTGACATTAAACCTTGTTTTTGTTGTATGTACCAAGGTATTTGTTATCTTAGAGTGAGCTACAGGGATGCCCAATATAAATCATATGTTATGTACATATATCATAAATTATGTACATGTCATGTATACCATGTGGATGAGGTCGCTACAGAATTCCCAAATCAGTTTAATTCTGATTGGCAAGCTCTCAATTATGTTTCTTTTCAGTGTATTTTAGGTAAAATGTTCAATTTTCTTGCCTATGATAGAAAGTCACTCTGTCATTTTCTTTTTTTGTTTAGATAAAAAAGTTACATTTCACAAAATGTATTTAATATATATCCCCCTTGCCTTAGAGAAAATGTACAGTCACAGTAGTTAAATTTTGCACACAAAAACGTTCCATTATAAGTCTAGGTTAAACCAAGTGTAGGTCAATGCGGTGAATTCTCCTGACCAACTTGAAATCCTTTGTGAAGTCTGCTTAAGGAAATTCCAGATTGCATGGGAAATTGCCTTTTATTGTAGTGTTTCAGGTTTTTATATCTTTGCAAAGGCCAAATGACTTTACAAGAATAGTAAAACTTTAAATGACTTGCCAACAGCCTATGATAAAAAATGGCATAACACTATTTCTAAATAATGTGTTCATTAGAATCTAAGAAAGGATCTGTGAAAAGGTTAGGTGATAAAGTGCAATTAGCTCAATTGAAAAACAATAGAGGTTTAATGGAAAGTACAGAGCATAATATAAAACGTTCTCTGTTCCTAACGTAACCTCGGTTCTCTTGCACTGTGTAATATCTTACGCGAAAACCTCTTTTCCACAAGATATTGAAGCCAAAAATTATCCTCAATTTTGAATTAATGTAAAACGTGTTGCGGCAGCATGTAGACATAGGCAAGACTGCTCGCTTGCCTATTGGCTGTCCTGTGGCAACTGCAGCAGCCTATCAAGAGAGGCCCTTGGTGACGTCAGATCCAATAAGAACGCTTTACGGGCATGGCCTGGGCCTATAAATACAGCTCGATGGGCTAATATAATGAAGTTCACTTAATTTATTAGAATTTTGTTTATGATTATGATAAATGATTATGATTTAATTTAGATCTTTGATTATTCTGAGTATCCCATACTATCAATTTTTCATTTATTAAAGGACCCAATGCCGCACAGAGTCACACGCTCCGGGTATATGTGGATCTCACAAACACAGCCTCGCTAGTCTGTTCTTTGTCAGAGGGTGCAGGGTTTGCTAATACTTCTTAAGTCGGTTGCTCATTCATACAAAAAAAGTGTTGTTTATTTAGCCAATTACATACAACTTGCCTAGTCAGTGATAAACGGGTGACAAAAAGAAATCAATAGGCCTTCGGATGACGTGCCTACTCAGGGTCGGAGTTGGACTCATTTTCAGCCCTGGAGTTTCATGCCTTAGACCGGCCCATGCCTTAGACCAGCCCACCGGCCCAGGCTTGCTACGATAGTCGGCGTTACCGGTGTTACGTGTTCAGTTGCAACACCGGTTTCATCACTTGCCCACCGCGGCAACGCAAGAACAAACTATTTTTTTAACGCAATTACGCAGTATCCGTACAATCCCATCGTAAATGTCCTCATAGCTGTCTAAAATGATTCAAATAAAGTCTTAAATGAACATTTGTGAGAAAATGGGACGCGTGTCAGATCGCGTCTCTCTCCCGCATTGCACTGCATTAACGTGTAGCCTACAGCTCGAGCTCAACGGCTGTCCGAATTCACGCACTCGTTTTCATTCACTCCTTCAAGTGAACAGTATTAGTGGACTTAGGGAATAAGCCTAACTTACTGAATGATTGTTTAGGGTGCGATTTCGGATTCAACCTATGTTCTCAAGCAGTGAAAAATAGAGAAACCAATGAAGAAAACCGGAAAGTGAAACAGATAATTCTATAATTAATTATGCAAAAAAGATACTTGGCGCCCGTGTATAGATACAGTATTGCCACAGAAAATATCGCGAATACTATACTGTATCGATTTTTTCCCCACCCCTAATAAATACAGGGATCCCAAAAGTGATCTTGCTAGGGGGCACATTATTTTTCCACTGTCAAAGAACATGGATATCTGTGTTACATAGGAATCCATTGTAATAAAGTTATTCTCATTCTGGGCACAGTATGCAATAGGCTATTTCTACTCCTGCTCTCCTCTCTTATCTCCATCTTCTTCTCTCAGTCTCTTTATCTTTACCTGGAAATCTCCCCTTCCTGAAGCTGAGCTTTGATTGATAGTCTTTGCAAACTAATTATTTATGTCGATCGTTTAAAACTTCTATTGCAAAACAGCTGTTTAGTTTAGCCACTTGCATCTTATCTCGTGAAGCGTCGTGTTGGGATTCGTGCATGGCTCGCACTTCTGTGAAAATAAATCCTGCTTTGATCGGTCATCTCAAACATTTTTAGGGGTCCATAGAGCTCACCCAATCCTCACTGTCCAACACCGGGATAGAGCAGCTGGCCTACAGATGCAGCTGTCTCGTTGTCATCAATGGCGGAAGCGGCGGCGCGGACGGCGGCCATTGCCCTTCTGTGAGCGACTCCGAGTGAAGCTGGCAGGCAAACCAGCGAGCTTTCGCTTTCAGGCTTGGGGACCCGTGAAGTATGGGGAAGCGTAGCAGGATACGCAACTGAACGCGGCGACATGAAGGCCAGTGGCTTCAAATGCAAAGGCTCGTCCCGCGGAAGGCTTTTCTCAGACGGCGCGGCTTCTTAATTCGGATCCCACTTTGCGTGACCTTTGCTGAAGAGGTTGAAATTCAGATTATACCAGCCGATCAAGCTGTATTTATACTGCATGTCCAGGCCACGCCTGTTATGGCGGGACGTGACGTAGTGGGCGCAAAGCGCCCCCATTGGATCTGACGTCACCAAGGGCCTCTCTCGATAGGCTGCTGTAGTTGCCGCAGGACAGCCAATAGGCACGCGAGCCATCTTGCCTAAAGCCTGTTTTATGCTTCTGCGTCGAATCGACGCGTACCACCGCAGACCCCTTTCCGTCGAGGCGAACCTCTCCGACCTCCTCGCCGTCGCTCGACGTGCACCTCCAAAAATTTGTAACTGCGCGTCAAGGCGATGCAGACAGCAAGGGCTTTGATTGGTCAGATTATACATCAATTCAGGAGTGTAGCTTTTCCGGTTTCCTTTTTAACATTTGCACCCTCGTACTGATAATTATAATACTCTTAAAAGAAAGTAAATAAAGAATTAAACCTAAATAAACTGTTGGTTTTTATTTCATTGATAATATATGTCTATAACTGTTATTCCTTTCTTTCTTTCTTTTTTGCTCACAATAAACTTCAATCAATCAATAAATCAACGTTTGTTTTGAAACACAGTTTGTTGTTTATTTTCAATACAATGTTCACGGTTAATTACATCATTGATAAAATACTAACCAAGTCTGCCACGGGACACATTATCCTGCCATAGCACAGTTCCATGTGGATACTGAAAAAAATACTTCCAAGTCATTCAGAAAAGCTATTGTTATGGCAGCTCGGGTGAAACCTTTCTTTTACTGTCTATGAGTGGAACGGGCCATGGACATCCGTGTTGATTCTTTGGGGATAAAGTTTGTGTCGTCTTGTTAGCTCCAGCTGACAGCTGCAACAACATTCTCTCTCTTTCGCTCGCGGCGCACGGGACCATTCGCGAACCACACACCCCCTAGCGTTCTGGCGGTGAAATGCACCGCGAAGCACCACAACCTCACGCAGAAGCATAAAACGGCCACGACGCCGTAGCACTGACGACGTAGCTACGCCGTGGAGTTGACGCAGAAGCATAATGAGGCCTTAAGTCTGCATGCTGCTGCAACCTGTTTTACATTTATTCAAAATTAAGGTTAGTTTTTGGTTTCAATATCTTGTGGAAAATAGGTTTTCCCCTAGCATAAGATATTACATAGTAAATCTCTCATAAGAGAACAAACGTTTGTTGGTGTATGAATGTGTGTGTGTGTGTGTGTGTGTATGTGGCCATCTGCCATTCTTCATTTATTCATGTGCTGTGATCTCCCTCTGCATAAAAGCCTCATTTTAGAGTGTCCTTTCCACTGAGACTGCTGACTGGCCTTTTATGTACTGTGTACATTTTTGTTTTTTTTGTGTGTGTGTGTGAGAGAGAGAGAGAGAATTATGCAGGGTCAGTGGTAAGCCTGCCGGGGTCTCCTCATAGTCAGATCTCCTCACAGTAGCTGATAGAGAGGAAATGAAGAAAGACAGGCTGGACCAGGGAAGCTGACCAAGGCCATCTACTCCCATCAGCCTGAGCCGTCTACGCTGTTTCCCTCTTATAATTTAGCTCTGCTCCCAGCCCTGGGCCGAGGGGAAAGATGTACAGCTGACCTGGTAAAGAGACCTAATCAGCTGTTCTGCAGCATTAGCTCCCTCCACTCTTCCCATCGGGAAACAGCCTCTTTCTCTTGCCAGCTTGCTTGCTTGTTCTTTCCTCAATGTGTGCTTGTATGTGCCCTACTCACTTTTGATGCACATGTAAGGGCGTTTGCGTGAGGGCCCGCAGACACTAATGAGCAATTATGCTCGTCATTTGGCCATCATTAATAGGATTGCTGGGAGATGTGCACAGGCCTCAAGGGACAAATGAATTCCTTCCTTACAAATCTATCTTTACCAGATTTGGCTGATAAGGGCTTATGAGACCATGTGCTCCTCGAAACATTAATTCAGCAAACCAGCTGCAGGGAAGGGCCTCGTTGAGGAGAAGGTCATGAATAATCAAGAAACAATCGCTCAATTTGGATAATGGCACCGTCTGAATTAGCCGTGATCGCACAATCACCGGAAAGACTTTCCTTTTACCGTGAAGCATCACGAGCAGCACCTCTGTTATGATGCTCTGTGTCAAGCACCCTACCAATCTGTTCTATTAGTGAGAGTGGATGTAAATACAGCTATATCAGTTGATATTTGTGGAGAAAGAGATGTCATAGGGCTGGATTGATTTCCTAAAGTGAATGTGATTTTATATTTGGAAAATTACTCTTTAAACAAACAGTTCAACCAAAAATGACAGTTAATTGACTCAAGTCGTTCTAAACCTGTATGACTTTCTTTTTCTTCACACTAACATGTAGAAGAAAAGCTTATAGTCAAAAGTTTTCACTGGTCAAAAGTTTTAGATCGGTAAGATTTTTTATGTTTTTAAAAGAAGTCTCTACACGACTGTTTTCAACATTGAAAATAATAATTTATGTTTTTTGAGCATAAAAAGTATGATATTAGAATGATTTCAGCATATTAGAATGATTTCTGAAGGATCATGTGACACTGAAAACTGATGTGTAATCAGCAACAGTAATGATGTTGAAAATTCAGCTTTCAAATTACATTTTAAAATATATTAAAATAGAAAACAGTCATTTTAAATTGTTATAATATTTCACAATATTACCTTAGGGGTAAACCTTAGAAACCTTAGGGGTTCCTATTGTGGGATTTAAAATACCACTTTTTCCTGAACAAGTCCAATACAGATACTTTAATTTTTGTACTTTCCGAGACTGATACCTGTATTTTCACTGCATTTGCAGTTTTTAAATATATTGGATTGAGATAACAATAATAATCAAATTAGTTGGCTTAATTTGTTGAGTAAATATTTTTTTCCTTCAGTTATTTTCATGCTTAATCAAGCTAAAATGTGTTGTATGAGTTTCTGTTACTTTCAGTGTTCATTATATTACCAACCAATATCCAGTGACACTGATATATTCCTAGCAATAATTTCTATCAAAACTTAAAAATATTTATATACTGATGTCCCATCCCCACCAATTTCAAAATCAAACCTATCCACCGGCTGAACTACTCAACCATTGTTTGAGAAAAAATACATGTTTTGTGATTATCCTGTCAGAGGCACGCAAAAACTGCCTTTTTTTCGCAGCATTCACAGCATTCAGCTGCTATGTGAAACAGGCCTAATTCTCTCTCTCTCTCTGTGTGAATGTGATTTTGCATGCTGGGAGTGAGTGCGGTGTGTGAGAGGCACGTGTGAGAGTGTCAAGTCTCTTTGTTTATTTAATTTTTGCGCTGGATTTATCTTTTTCCTTTTTATTTATTTATTTTATTTGTTTATTCACATTTGTTTTCATTCACAGAAACCAAAAATTCTCGGGAACATTACAATTTGTCCAAATTTCAATCTTAACGTTCTCATTTCATCAGAAACGATCTTAAAACAGGGCTTTAAAAGGTAGTGTAGGTCAGAATTGAAAAACATTTTTTTTCCAAATTTCTTTAAACTTTCTGTATATATCAATGCATAATTAAAATCTAAGTACTCTGAAAAAGAAAGTATAAAAATCGAGTGTCTGTAGACCTCTCACGACTGTTTTAAAGACAGCTCATTATTTCCATTCACTTCACCCCCTCCCTTCTTAGCTCCTTCCAAAGCCACAACCCCCAAAACACATGAACGCGCAACTCCGACAGCTGAGCTGAAGACGCATTATTTACCTCAGACGAGCGGAGAGGAGAGGAAGAAGTGCATGTAGTGACATCATGTCAGAAACACATGTAAATAAAAAAATCTAACTATCATTATGAAGATAAACAAATAAGTTGTATTTTATTACTCTCTATCAAGCTAGCATATTGATATTGGTAAAGCTTACAATATTGATTCGCTGAACGAGCTAGTTAGTTATCTATAAGGCAAAGCTAAAAACAGGTTGCATGATACACACCATTTCATGTAAGATTCATTACATATATATGGTGTTCTGCATATAAGAGTTTGCTTGATGAAAGCATTGTCGATTCTGATGAGGACTACACACCCGAGACAAGTAAGTTACCCATAGACTGTATAAGACAGCAAGTACCGCATCTGTCAGCTCGAGGACAGATCCGTGGTCGAGGGCGAAGCAGAGGATTTTACTATTAGGGTCCGAGGAAGTAGAGGCCGAGGACGGGGTAGTCCGAAGTGCAGGGCAAGGAGCACTTTTTAGACAAGAGGACCTGCTGCGTCGAGTTTTGCATCTTCAAGCTCAAACAAGCACGCAAACAGGTACGATCTGGATACGCGCAAGTGGGCAGGTCCTGTGTGGCAAAAGGGTGGTTGCCATGGTTGCGAGAGAGTGACAGTCGCCTAAGCCAATCCATTGTTTCGTCCCGGTTCGAAATAATGAGCTGCGTTTAGTGCAGATTAAACGGTCAAGAGTCACTCGATTTTTATACTCTTTTTTTTTCAGAGTACTTAGATTTTAATTATGCATTGAGATATATAGAAAATTAAACAAATTTGGTACAAAGTTTTTTATAAAATTCTGACCTTCACTACCTTTAAGTGTAAAATACCGAACTAACCCTTTAAGCATGTATTGTCTTTTAGACGACTAGCGTTTATGTTTTTGACCGCTCCTACTAAAACACTGGATGTTTCGTTTCAAGTGACAAGTGGAGAGAGCTCTATTGTGTTACGTTAGATTACATTACAGTACGTTGTTTTGAGTGTGGAGATATCGGCCATAAGGCATTGTCTTGCCAACGCATTCTCATCCTTTATCATCATATAGAACGGTATATGACAAAACGGTGCTATACTACGCCCATGGCATCCGTTATCATTAATATAACACGCGCTGTGATGGTTAGGTTTAGGTGTGGGGGGTAGGGTAGTCTCATTTTACGCTAAAGGATTTATTGGATTTATTACGCCTTGGGTTCATGTGTTATATTAACGATAAAGGGTGCCATGTGCGTAGTATAGCGCCGTTTTTTCATATAGCGTTCTATATGACGATAAAGGATGAGAACGGGCTTGTCTTGCCCTCATAAACAACAAGCTGAGGAAGAAGCAGGGACTTCAGGTTTGTAGTGATGCGAGTAGTGATGCGACTGCAGTGGGAAAGTCGTTAAGTGAAGCAAGTGCTCAGAAAGAGGATGGAGATACAAAAGGAGTAAATGAAACCAGTGATAAAGTACTGAGGGTACAAAGAAAGAAGTTTCGGCTATTAGTGGTATTGCCACTGGTTTAAAGGGTAATTCCATTGGCGGAGACATAATTATGTATTGAAAGTGGGTCATATGTGTAGTAAGATAGTATCATAAATTTCTAATTGTCCTTGGCCAATAAAAGGCAGAAAATTACTTATTAATGCTTTTGGATTCTAGACAACAATCCCCATAGTGCATTGTGCTCAGCTCAGTGCTCAGCTCAGCAGGCCACTCCCACTACTCTGTCCAGCAATGTAGACTAGAGTTGAGCTCCACTCTACGCCACTGCCTGAAAATCATTTTGCACAATGAAGCTATATCAGCTTCAGACAATTGCTACACTTACGCTGAACCATAATTTTACACGTGAAATCAAACGCACTGACACTGATCTGTGATAGGTCTGTTAGCGCATTAGGTCCAACGTGGGTTTGAAATTGTGGGAACTAGTGCTTGTAGTCTTTACAGAACACCCCCCTCTTGTCCCTTTCATGCATTGATGTTGACATTGGTAGATATGGAGATTTTTATTCTGTTGAAAAGATAAATAGTTTCCTGGATGAAACAAAAGGGAGGAGTGTTGAAGATTTTTTTTGCTGACTTGGAGACATTTATCGCATCTGTAATGAAAGCTCATAAAGATTGCCACGTTGATGTTTTGTCGCAGCAAAAAAGGTTCAGACTAAAGAAATATTTGATAACAGTCAGACAAAAAATGAAAAAGATGAAAGGCAAACATTGGTCTACTAGAACTAGCTCTAAATAAGTGCACATGGGGATCTGGCCTTTTCTGTGTTTTTTTTTTCCCTTTTCTTTTACATTTCCCCTGTTTATAGATGTTCTTAAAATTGGATCCTTAAATATAAATGGGGCAAAGGATATAAGTAAATGGCCTTTATTAAAAGAATGCTTAAACTTGAAAGAAACTCAAGTTGTGTTTCTACAAGAAACACACAGTAATGAAGAAAATGAATATGATCTGGGGATGTAGTGGGAAGAAGATCACGTCTTGAGTCATGGCACTAACCTTTCTGCTGGAGTGGCAATATTATTTTCACCCAGATGTAAAGTTAAAATTTTGTCTTAAAGTGAGGTAGTGAAAGGGCACCTACTTGCTCTTAGAGTAGAAATAAAAAATAGAGTTTTTGAGTTAATAAATGTTTATGCTCCTACAACAGGGAAAGCTTTTTTCTTAAACTTAAAGATGTAGTTTCCTCTTTTATGAATGAAGATATTTTAGTAATTGGAGGGGATTGGAATTGTACTTTGGATTTTACTTTTGATAGAAATGGAGAAGAACCTCATTTTTTATCAGCAGTTTTTTTAAGTGAGATTGTCACACAATTTGGACTGGAATTGATATTTGGAGAGAGAGAATAAAGCAGTTAAACAATATGCATGGATTAAAGTGACAGAAAATAGAATCAGTGCAGCACGTTTATGTCAAGAAAACAAAGTGCAGTAGAATAGAAGAGACACTGTATAAGTCCAAGCTCTATTTCAGATCATCACTTAGTTTCTTTAAAAATCATTGTAACACAAACCTGTTATTACTCTTATTGGAGATTTAGTAATAAGTTACTAATCTTGATTTCCATGAAAAACTGTTTTTGGAATCACTGGACAGAAAAAAGAGTAATTGTAAAAAAAATCTTTTCCAATGGTGGGAGGTGGGGAAAGTTCAAATTAATCACAAGCTTTGAATAGTTTAAAAAGGAAAATGTATAAATTAGAAGATGATATATTTGCATTATATGATTTTTTGAATGATAAGAATGACATGGGAGTCCAAGAAAATTTGTTATCTAAAAAACACGGATTAAAGGGTCATGAAATCCCCCTCTTTCAGCTCAAGTCTAGCTCACAATCCTTTTGGAAAATGCAACTTAAATGGGCATGGATGTCTGTGAGAAGAAGGGAGGGAGTGGGTGTGGTATGGCCATCATAGTCAATGTCCCATGCATATCAACTGTCACTAAAAAGCAGTGGTAAAACCATAGACAGTATAAGAAGTAGACAGAGCCATCTCATTGGAACTCCATTGAGTCAAGTGAAGCCCGTTTTTGGCGAATTTTTTTTAGCGCATCCGTTCCTGACACGCAGACTCAAACCGACTCAAACAGAGCTTGACGATGTAGATGTGACGTGAGCAACCCGTCAGTCTTCTAGTGGCTCATTGCCTTCCGAAACTTGCAGAGGTGGAGAGTGTGAGTAGTAGCTGTCAATAGCCTCTATGCACGAACCTTGATGACGTGTGTCTGAAAGAATCTCAGTCGGCGTCTTTACTTCCGGAAGCGCGTTCTGCAGGCCAAGTGTATAGCGGCAAAACTTGAATAAAATCCATTTTCTCAGAAACGGAGGCAACGATTTTTAGAAACGCTGATTCGCTAGTCGAATTTCATACGATATGAGAGAATACTAACCCTCAAAGTTGTTGATGTAGCTCGAAATATATAATTTAAATAACTTCTCTTTTTCACTCTTGTGTGACAGCAAACTGCCTCACAGTGTTGTTAACATCATTCACGTTAACCGCAGGACGTTTTTATAAACAGCAAGTGTAATTTGACACTATCTACACCTAACGCAAAACCGGCTTCTGACCATAGACTGACGCAGCACCGGAAGTAACTGGGCGTGCTGAGACAAACTCAGACGCGATCGTGCATAGAGGCTATTAGCTACGTAGGAGCAGGAGAGACTTTTGCTAGGTATTCTGATTAATTATTTTGTCATTTTGCCTTCACGTTTCCCCGATTGCCTGCGAGTTTCTCCTCATGTCCATACGGTAATCTCTCCACTGTGTGACAGAGAGTCGCTTGGTTATGACGCAATCGTTAGCCTACTTTTTTAAAAAAAACTGCTTTTACTGGGGCCATAACATAAGCTACAAGGTAATGGAGCATTTTATACATTGTCGTGTTTCTTTAGAAATAAATAAAGGACAAATGGGGTCTTCAAACGCCTCAGATGTAAAGTTATTCACTGTCAAAGTGACACCAAAATGAATGGGAGTCAATGGAAAAGCTAATGCAAGTGAAGTTCTGCTACAAGCTCCCACAAGGCTTCAATTTCCGGTTGATGGATTACCCCCTTGGGTAAAACATGAGGAAATGCTAGATTTTTTTATATAGCTGGCACAGTTTTAATTCACCGACACTTTATAATTGTTCTTTCAAAAGTAATTGGTAATAATTTTTTGTGTGAACCTGATGGGAAAGGAAGTTTAATCTAAACATTTTCTAATGTGTCTATGAAGAAAACATATGTTGAATTGTTTTTAAAAAACAAAAACAAATATTAACAGTATTTTTTAAATATTTATGCTGATAAATCCCAAATGTTAATTGAATTAATAAAGGGATTTTTAAATGTCAAAAATCTCTCTCTCTCTCCACTTCTACTCCTCTGTCATGAATTCCATCAAAGTGATTTGTTCTCCTTAGATCCAAACTACTCGGCTGGATTGAATAAATCACATCAGTTTAGCTGCTGGGGGATATTGATGTCATTTGAAGGTTGTGTGCATGGGAGATCGCCGCTTGTTCTCATCAGGGTACACGTATGCACTGTCTCATGACAAATTATGGCCGTCGTCAGCTGCCACTCTGTCTCTCTTTCTCTGGCTGTCCTCTGTTTATTTTGTTCTTCGTGTTTCATTACCCTGCCACACAGTCCTGATTTGCCCCGTCAGACATGTCATCACCACAGCGCTTCGAGCAGGGATCAGAGCAGAGTCATGCAAGCAGGGCGGTCCAGCCACTGACTGCTGAGGATATTGAACTGATCGTTCTCGTGTTCATTAATGTATAATTACCATATTATCTGCTTTTGCTCAGATCACATTGCTCTGCATAATCTGGCCCATTAACATTGCTGTCACAGACACAGACAGCTTCCTTATATGGCAGCATTATAATTCAACCTCACGCTCACATTGATTTATATTCTCTAAATTATCAGTAACTTGTTGACACTGGATTACAAAATTTAAAATTGAATTATTGGCTCCCTTTCTTGAGTTTGAATTTGAATTGAGGTGACACCCAACCGGAAGTGGTTTGGAAAGTCAAAGAGTAATTTACTGAATTCTAGTTCATCACTGGCAATGCATCCTGGGAAATTGTGTTCTCCACCCTGGTCTACAAAAGTTACTTTATTTAATGTCTATAGTTTTTTTTTTATCTATAGTTCTATTGGTCATTCGGTCATTCTATCTGTCATCTCATCTATAACTCATATCCAGTTTCCAGAGTGATCAGGACGAATGAATACATGAGATCTGTGTAAAGCCAATTGCACTGACTTTTGGAAGCCAATGTCTGTATCATGCTTGTCAATACACAAAAATCATTATTTAGGCATGAGGACATCATGGTTTCTGCCTCTCTGTTTAGATGTAAAGCTTAGCGGCCAATGGAGTGTGTAATGAAAGAAACACTGTAATAGTATGTGATCAGAAAGACTGTGGATTTGGAGCTTATACATTTATTGCCTTGCCTTTTTTAGCAGAAATGAACGCTTGTGATCAATGTTATATTATTAGGTGGCATTTCAGCATTTCCTATTGCAATCAGTTGCGTTCAGCACAGATCCAATGGCTAAATCTAAATTTTTGCTAAAAATAGTAATTTGGTTTAGTAGCAAACTTTCTCGGCTCTGCTTAACTTTACGTGACGTCTAAAGCCTTGTTGCATATTGATTAGTTTATGTCAGCTTGATTGCAGTCGTACTTCCTCTGCGGCCTTGATTAGTCCCTGCTGACAAATGTATTGAGCTGATAGCCGTCGCCCCTGCTGCACAGATAAGCGCGGTCTGCATTCATTCTTCCCGGAAACATGTTTGTATGTGTCCCTCAGGCAATAAAAAAATGATTTACAACACCCCTGTTTTATAATTATGTAAAGTGTTTGAGACCTCCTTATCCACGCCTTCACTAATTACTCAATTGGGGGATTTATCTCAGTGAAAGTACCAGAAGATCAATCTTTTTATTTTTTAGCTGTGAAAAAAATATGAAGCAGTAACTGATCTTTGGCACCTGCTTTATTGAGTTCATTAGATGCAAGCAATGGCAGTGCCCACTCCCCACCATCAATGATTGAGGGTTTGTTCGATTCACTCTGCATGTCCAGTCTTTCCTCAGACGATCTGTAATAAGGATAAATGGATCTGGAATTATATTCTATTACTCTGAAATTATCAATTAGCTGTGCTCAGGCTGCCATTTCAGCTAGTTTTCTTTGATTATTGAACAGCTCTTTGAAATACTTGATTATGATTGGTCATGCGCTCCACTATGCAGTCAAATATTTTTGTGCAGTCAAATATTTTCTTCTTTAGATTCATTGGAGTTAAAATTTTGTTAAAAAACATATATTTTTTACATCTTTATATTTTAAATCTTTATATATGGTGAGATTAAAATATACATTTGCATAAACTAGCAGCTCAATTTAAAATGTAAAACATTACTTGCAAGAAATCATTAAGGGATGAAAACAGCTGTTTGAGAGAGAACTTGAACTTGAAGAGGAGTACATGTTACATATGGCTACATATGTTAGATTGCAGGCAAGGGGAATATGTATAAATTAATTTAGTTGCAGTGTTCATGTTGTTGATTGGCTGATTGTTAGCTACAGTATACATTCCATGTTATAATGAACTTATACTTAGTGAAAAAGCTTAAAAAACTTAATTCAATAAAAAATACATTTATTGAATGCAATTTATTTATGATACTATGTAGTAAGTGGCATAATGTACAGACATTATTGTTATTATTGCACAATCATTGTATTATATAATTTATTTTGTAAGATTTGCTCTACATAATCACATGAAGGATCGAGAAAAAAAGATGGACATTATTTTCATGTAAGCAAACAGCCTACTTTGCATAAATGACCAAAGAAAATATCTAATATCAAATATAAATTGGACAGTTAACACAGTGTGAGTGTGTCAGAGACGAGTGTTGTAAAATAAAAGTGAGCTCTGCAGAGATCGGTCTGCACTTCAGTGCTGAGAGCTTCATGTCTTTGTCATGGTGATGGTGAGAGAAAGAGCTGTTCTGTCCAGTTGTGATCTAATCTCAGGTGTTGGACAGCATGCAAGACAGACCATTATTTCTGATGAAAGGTGAGGTGAATCTGGTCCAGCAGCATTGAGAAGAGATTTAGAGATAACAGTGTGGGATCAATCACTGATCCCTGTGGGACCCCATAACAGGTTGACTGTTTTCATACAGCATACGACTGGTATAGCGATATTCACCACACTGTGGGAGAGAGACAAAACTAACAATTAATGGCTGTTGTTTCCACACAAACCCAGTTGTAGAGTAATTTGTTTTCCTGTTGTCGTTTCCAAATTCCACCAGTTATATTTGCATAATTTCATGGGATCCGTCTCATTTTGTTACACCTAAATATCACTGTCAGTTTCACTCCACTGTTCTCATGGAACATCTGTCAACAGATTCGTTTTCGCTTAATAAATGCAGGGAACGTGTAAAATAGCCAGCTTGTGCTACTGCTGTCAATTATAGGCTGGTTTGATAAAGAGACATATGACAGACCCAGACTTTATTGCTTCAAGACACAATCAATCAGGATAGAATGACATAAAGCCAGTGGTTTGCCCGAGATATAGGTTTGCAGTTTGCACTTTAAAACTAGATTTGTTTTGCACACACACACGCGCACACAACAAAAAAGATAATAATCTGAGGACAAAGAAGTCAACACCTGAGGACAGAGTTGGATTTCTGCCACTTTTCTCCTTCTGTGTTGTATTCTTGTGTTGTATTTATTTTATTTTATTGCAAATTACCAATATCAAATTACCCAAATCGCACTTTGCAGTCACATGACTACCATGGATACCTGGCAGGCAGCAAACACTGACAAAATGGAGTGGCCAGCCCGGGGAAATTCAGCCTTGCAAATTTCCAATACTACAATCAATTAACTATTTCGACCATGTCAGTGAACGTTAAATTTAGATATCAAGAAAAGATTAAAGGGATTGTTCACCCAAAATTAAGTCATTAATTACTCACCCCCATGCTGTACCAACCCCGTAAGACCTCCGAACACAAATTAAGAAATTTTTGATTAAATTTGAGAGGTGGACCACTACCACATACGCACCCTAAGGGATTGAAACTTGACGGCCCAGAAAGTCATTGAAGAAAATGTTTAAATATTCCATGTGACTACAGTGGCTCAAGTATAAGTTTATCAGAGCGACTAGAATACTTTTTGTGTGAAGAAACGAACAAAAATAACGACTTTATTTGACTATTCCTTTTCTTCCTTATAGACCTGAGACGAGAGTTCAAGAGATTTCCGCGAGAACTGCTTTCTTATTCCACTACGTCTTGTTCAGTTCTCGCGCATGCGTCGTGGATGCGTATGTGCGTCTATTTAACTCTCGTCTCAGGGCTATAAGGAAGATAAGAAATAGTCGAATAAAGTTGTTATTTTTGTTGTTTTTTCGCACAAAAAGTATTCACGTCGTTTGATAAACTTATACTTGAGCCACGTCGCTTGATAAACTTATACTTGAGCCACGTCGCTTGATAAACTTATACTCCTCTTTTAGGAAGGCAATGAGAAGGCTATTACAATAATCCATAAACAATTATAAAAGTAAAATACAGTATAAAAAAATAAAATAAAATGAAGTGCAGTAACAGTCGATAGAACAGTGGCACAGTGCTCATTCAGTAAATGCATAGGTAAAGTCTTGTTTTGACATAGGTTTTGAGTCTGGATTTGAATGTGACTACTGTAGGAGGGCACCTGATCTCCTCTGGAAGCTGGTTCCAGCAGTGGCTGGCATAATAGCTAAAAGCAGACTCTCCATGCTTAGAGTTAACCTTTGGTATTTCTAGTTGATGTGGTCCTAATGATCTGAGTGATCTGTTGGGTTTATATTCAGTTTGCATATTTGCAATATATTGAGGTCCTAACTAAATTATTTATATACCAGTAATAATACTTTAAAATCAACCCTAAATGTAACTGGGAGCCAGTGTAAAGACCTGAGGACTGGTGTGATGTATTCATATTTTTTTGGTCCTGGCCAGAATCTGGGCAGCTGCATTCTGTATGAGCTGCAACTGTCTTATGGTCGTTTTAGGAAGAAGGCCAGTGAGGAGGCCATTACAGTAACCCACTCTGCTAGTTTCTCTAAGTCTTGACTGGAAACAAAGCATCTATTTTTTGCAATATTCTTCAGATGATAGTATGCTGAATTAGTTATTGCTTTGACATGACTACTGAAACTAAGGTCTGACTCTAGAGACACACCAAGATTCCTGACTTGATTTTTAGTTGTTAGACCCCTAGCGTCAAGGTATGCATTCACCTTGAGAACTTCATCTTTGTTTCCGAATGCAATGACTTCAGTTTTGTCTTTGTTTAACTGCAGAAAGTTTTGACACATCTAACTGTTTACTTCATCAATTCATTGGCACAGGGAGTCAATGGGGCTGTAGTCGTTAGTCGATAGGGCTAAGTAGAGCTGTGTGTCGTCTGCATTGCTATGGTAAGCGATTTGGTTCTTTCTCATTATTTGGCTCATTGGGAGCATATACAGGTTGAATAGGAGTGGTGCAAGAATTGAGCCCTGAGGGACTCCGCATGTCATGGATGTCCACTCAGACTTAAGTTCTCCTAAACTCACATAATAACCTCTCCCTTCTAAGTATGACCTGAACTATTTTAGGACTATCCCAGAAAGCCTCACCCAGTTTTCCAGCCTGTCAAGAAGTATGTTGTGATCGACAGTGTCAGATGCAGCACTGAGGTTGAGTAGTACCAGTACAGATAATTTGCCTCTATCAGTGTTTAAGTGAATAGGTTTATTATCTTTACGAGCGCTGTCTCTGTGCTGTGATGCGATCGGAAACCAGTTTGAAAATTGTCAAAGTATCCATTCAAGCTTAAGAATTTGTTCAGCTGACTGAAGACAACCTTTTCAATGATCTTGCCTATGAAAGGAAGATTTGAGACTGGTCCATAGTTGCTTGAGATGGTCTCATCCAGATTGCTCTTTTTCAGGAGGGGCTTGACAACTGCAGTTTTCAGGAAAACTCGGAAAACTCCCAGAGTGAAGTGAGGCATTTACCACTTCTAGGAGATCTGCTTCAAAGCTGTGTAACACATTTTTGGGAAAAAAAAATGTGGGAAGTGCGTCAAGGGCGCAGGTTGATGTTTTAAAGTGCTGTACGATTATATAGAATTTCTCACCTTTCACCACACCAAAAAATGAAAGCCTAGAAAAGTACAGATAGCTATATCTTTTCAAAAATGGATGGGTTAATAACGCTGTTGTATGAGAGGCGAAAAACAGGAATATCTTCATAATCAACGCAAATTTGCTAATTTTTGCAGCTATACACAAAGTGACATCTGTTCCATTGTGTGATGAAGTCTTCATCTGAATATGTGACGTTACATCCTGCCTGCCTGCGAATTACAGCTTGAATAATAAAAAAATAAAAACTTATGCCAACAGTATGGCTAGCAGGATGTTAAGCATTACAGCCTACCTGCTGCTTATCCACTCCACATAGCATCAGACAACAGACAAGAGCAGCTGGGGCAGTGAAAAGCATATAATCATGTTAGCAATCTTTTAGGCTGTAATGTAGTATAGTAATAAGTGTACGATCGTATGCATGCAAAGTAAGTAAGGAAGTAATAAGTAGACAGTGCAACAGAAACGTGTCATTCATTTTCCATGTATTCATCTTCTCATTTCATCAAATCAAATCACGTACAGATGAAAAAACACCAACTTTTGTATATTAAAACTGGTGGCGTCCTGGCATGATGCTAGATTAGTTTACTGGGTTTCGTTGCTTGAGAACAACGTTCTTGCCCGCCAGTCAGTACTTATGACGTCATGTGCAAAGTATGAATAGGGCTACAAAACTTAATAATAAAAAAAAAACATCTCCATAAATTGAATATCATTTGACAAGCAAGTTAAATAATGTCTGCATTAAAAGTGATATGTAATGTTGAGACAGTTAGCTGTTAAAATGGGTACAAACATATTATGGTATTTTTATGTGCTTTACTATTCAAAAATTTCATTTGTGTTTTGAAGATGAACAAAATACTAATGGGTTTGGAATGATGTGAGAGTAGTTGATGAATTTAAATTTATAAGTAAAATGACTTCCAACAGGACAAAAAAAAAGAAAATACTTTTTTGAATTTCTAACATTTAAGCAAGTTTTATGCTGGAGAAACCATCAAACACTTTCCAAGTCACTGCTTGAGGTAGTTTGAAGTGCTTAACATAAAGCATTGTCAAACACTTTCTCACTGTAGCAGCTGAGCTCACTCTCTTGTAACTAGTGCAGACTCGACTAATCAATGAAGAATTAGTTGAGGATTATTTTTATTACCGATTGATTAGTTGTTGCAGACATAAGAGAGAAGATTACATCATCTGACTTTGGAAAGTTAAAAATTGTGGGGTGGGCTGATGAGTGACAGAGAGTGGCTTGGCCTCTAGAGATTGATAAGAAAATGCCAAGGGCTAACCAAAGTGATAATACCAGATTCATTTCTGACAGATCACCTTCCCTCACAAACCCGCGGCCTTGTCTCATTTCTTCGTACACATACACAGTTCTGACATATTATAAGTGGTTATGCATTCTGATATTATACCTCAGAGCTTTTCCATGCCACCGGAGCTCATTAATTTGTAATTTGTGAATAATTTAAGGAGCAAATGCAATTTTGTTTCCTGTTCCGATTGGGTTTTAGTGCAGGCAGAGTTAGCCGTACTTCAGGAAGACTTTTGTGGACACTGGATTAATCATGCACACAAGATTAGTCTGTCGGCAACATATTGTTTGGCTGCTACTGTTGTGATGGGTAGGTCTATAATGTGAGATATAAAAGTAAAAGCTTATGAACTGAAAAGATAGCATGTCGATAAATATATGCAAATATTTTCGATGGATGTTTGAATAGATCTGCTAATTCTGTCAAAAATGTTTAGAATATTTAGAGGCCATTTTCTCAAGAGCAGAAATTGTCAGCCTCCATTTAAATGACTTCCTCTCAATGGTTATTGAGTATAAACATAGGCATATGCAGAGAGCTTCAAAAAAAATCTATGAATACACAAACTGCCTCTGCTAGTTGCATAAACAGCTTAGACTAGTCAAGCTAGTCATCTATTTTTTTTCTGTCATATTTTTTTCAGTTACTTCAAAATGTTGATTAGTCTAATGAATGTGAAAGACTGTTTACCCCTTGGCTAACAGCTAACCGTTATTGATCTCATTATGAACAACTAATCAGTGCTTTGTTTCGCTCGAATCTATATGCTACTTTTGTTTCATTGTGGCTTTAAGACAATCTTAACAGTGAGAGTGTTAATGTGGCACTGCATTGAAGAACAATGTTATTTTTGTCTAGATGTAACTGCAATATTCAAGCCCGTTCTCATCCTTCATAGGTGCTAGACGCTTCATAGGTGACGCCATATGACATTTTGTCGAAATACTACACACATGGCACCCTTTAGCGTCAAATATAACACACAGAACCCAAGGCGTCATACAGGTGACTGGCATCCTTTAGCGTCAATATAAGAAGCAGACCCTACCCCAGACCTAAACCTACCCATAACAGTGCATGTTATATTGAAGCTAAAGGGTGCCATGTGTGTAGTATTTCGACGAAATGTCATATGGCGTCACCTATATGATGCCAAAGGATGAGAATGTGTTGAATATTCCATTGGATATATATGTATGTGTGTATGTTATGTTGCATTTGTTGTGAATGTCAGTGTGTGAATCCAATCTCACAGCTAGTGTATGAGGCGAGAGATATTTTATAATGAGAGAAACTTTAAAAAAAAAAACTGTCAACAGCTATAGTCATTAGTAGTCAGCAGGGATCCCTTTCTCTGATTCATGCCATGAATTTACATGCCAGTAATACAAGTGTAAAATTCCTTATATCTGCCAAAAACACTATGAATGATTCAGCTGTTCAAATAAATACTCTCAGAGATTTTAAATTGGCGTTCATTACCTCTTTATTTCATGAAGTAAAAAGATGCTGCTTAACTGATGTTATCATTGAGAAAATCGATATCCTATTTGATAGTTTTAGCTCAAGTCTAGAATACAGTTCCCCATAGAGCCTGAAATGCTGTTTTTTGCTCTTTATATGTTGATAGTTTTTTATATGAGATAGTTCACCCAAAATGATCATTCAAATTTTGTCAATTCAAACTTGTATGACTTTCTTTCCTCTGTGCAGTACAAAGGTATATTTAAAGTGTTGATCACTCAACATTTTTTCATGCAATTAAAGAGAATGTATACTGGAGCTTTAAAGCATTAAAAGAACAAAACCCCCAGTAAAGGTAGTTAAAGGAATGGAAATTCTGTCATCATTTACTTATCCTCAAATTGTTTCAAACCTGTATGAATTTCTTTCTTCTGCTGAACACAAAGGAATATATTTTGGAAAATGTTGGTAACCAGACTTCCATAGTATTTTTTCTCCTACTATGGAAGTCAGTGGGTTCATCAACTATTTGGTTACTGACATCCTTCAAAAAAAAAAAATCTTGCTTTGTGTTTCAGCTGAATAAATTCATACAGGTTTGAAACAACTTGAGGTGAGTAAATGATGACAGAATTTTCATTTTTTAAGTGAACTATTCCTTTAAAGCTACACTGTTGTAACTCTTTTAGTTTATTCTTAGCTAAATACGCTTTCAAAATATATGTGTTCATTAATGTATATTTACTTCGTTCAAGTAATAAAGTATTCTCGTGTTTGTATATGCCATTGAAAATACATACGGGTAAGGGGTTCTAATGTCGGTCGCCATGTTGCCCCTCCATCTTAAAAGTACATTAGCCAAAGAGGGACATACCCGTTAATTCAAGCTTCGCCTTTCGCGTTTACGTTTGAGTTAACACTCATGGCAACGAGGTTGAACTGAAAGCCATGTTAATCTTGGACTACATTGGCCACTGTAGGAGTTAAAACGAAATTCGGAATTGAGAGGAACAGAAACTAATATTCACTGGATGGTCATATACCTTTTCACCACTAGATAGGGGTAAAAATTACACAGTGTAGCTTTAATACAACTTGTGTGCTATATTTCAAATTTTCTGAAAAATGATAGCTAAACTTTGCATGTGAAGTTGTCTTGTCACAAATGACATTTTGTAAGTGTCTTTTCTTAGGTTTGACACGTAGTCATTACTAAGCCAGTTTGTGCCTTAAATGGAGTGTATTCACCAAAAATCTGAAGAATTTGTCTGAAGTTTGGGTACAAAAATGATGATTAAAAATGTGTTCATATTATGCATGAATGCTCAGTTCAATTGAGCAGGGGTATTATTGAGGGAACAAACTAATGTCAGTAAGTCTGTGCATCAGTGAGTAAATCACTGAATGAATGAATGATTCATTGAGTGAAAGATACGGTCTCCTCTTGTCTGTGAAAAAAAAGTATTTTTTATCACTCTTGGCATTTTTCCACCGACACCATGAAGAATGTTCACTGCAAACAACTCTGAACATCATAACACCAGCCTCTTCTACATAATCACAACACAGCACTTAGAATCAATTAACACCCATAACCCAACACCCACTTTATAGTTTCTACAGAGGAAATTTGCATAGCTGTGAACATTACAAATAATGGAGATTTCCGCAATCCATCCCCAAAAGAAGGGATTTTATTTTACACGATTCTTACCCACAAACTTTAAAAATAAAGCACAAATCATTAAAAGTACAGAGTCTATGACTAGATATGTGTGTGAGAGAAAGAGACAGTGTGTCATTTAAAGAAAAAAAAAGTCTACATTTGGATTAGCGTTGTGTTGCTCTTGCCTTTACGACAACAATTTCAACTGTTATCACATCTTCCAAAATCCGCAAAATAGGGAAGTGGGCTGTCAGTTTATTTCAATAACATTTACACATTTTGTGTAGCTTTAAAGAGTCTATATTTACCCTGATGGTGGACCGTCACAGAAGACACTATATGTTATTGTAGCCTATCTTTATATCCTCTTGAGGCCCAGATCTTTTTTTTTTTTTTTTTTCAAAAGTTTTTTTTTTTTTCATGAAGAAAAACATTATTAAGAGCATAAGGAACAAATGGGGAAAAAATATTTTATTTCTATGTTATGGTATGACCTCTGTAGTGGACACCAGGACTTGATTGTTTAAAAATAAAATACATGAAATTATATATAGGCAAATATAATGGAAATTTTTTACATATAAACATCATTTTCTTTTTTTGTTTTTTTGCCTGGAAACGCTTCCAACACGCTTGCGTGTCGCGTGAAAAATAGGCGTCGGTTCTATTTCTAGTATGCACGCGTTTTCGCCAAATTCCTGCCGAATCTGTCCGAGCTTGTACGTCTCACACAATCAGAGGGTAAAAAAACTGGATATTTAAGGGAAAATACTAAAAAGCGGGAAAGAGCCAAAATACGTGAGAAACCCGGAAAAACGTGAGGGTTGACAGCTATGGAGATTTGAGTAAAGCACATCAGATGAGTCATTTCATAGTTGAGATCCTAAGATCTTGAAGTTCCTGAGATTTTAGAGTTCCTGAACCATAACATTGGTCAGAAGAGATGAGGTCAAATTTGCAGACACCATTGTATTATTCACTTACCAGCATTTACTTTTTCTGTGGTTTAATGCCAAGTTATTAGCGCATTGTGAGTTTGTGTGATACTGGACATAATACTTTATTTTCTCTACAATATCTAAGGAAGTATGGATGTTTGGATTGAGCCATGGAGTTACTTTTGATTTATTCGTTTTTGTTGTGTTGTCTTGTTATTGTGTTAACTGGTATGCCATGTTAGTTTTATCTTCTTTTTTTAGTTGTGATTCTCATTTTCCCTATATTATCTGTCACAAACACACACACACACAGCACACACACAAAATTAAATTAAAAAACATTTTTTCAGAGTTTGAATTGGTTTGGAGGCCAGACCAGTGGTTCAGACCCTCTACTGTTTTACCTCCTGTCAGGGTTTAGTATTTCTCCCGAGAGCTAATTATTCCACAACAAACAATATGCATGTGTGTATGCCTGTAGACTGTCTATATGTGTGTGTGTGTGTGTGTGTGCCAGCGGTGAAGCGGCAAGCTGGCCCAGGTTCTGCTTTTCTGATTGATCTTCAGGTGACAGGCTGTGTCATGGGGCTCATCGCCAGCCTGTCAGCACCTCACCTCTCTTCTCACTCCTCTATCCAGTCTCTTTCCTTCATGTCCTCCCCTCTCTCTCTTTCTTGTCCTCACTTCTGCTCTATCTTCTGTCATCCTGCCAAAGATCAGGAGCAGCTGCTGTCCCCAGGGGGCCCAACTGTCTCCTAGATGCTTTTTTTCTTACACTGGCCAAACAGTTAAAAACTGTTTGTGTGCATGTGATTATGTACTGTAATATGAGGCATTTTGGTACAAAAACCTGTGTCCCATTCACTTACTCTTTGTAATCCAGATTAGCCTGGTGTTAAAGGTACAGTAAGTAATTTCTGGCAAACACTGTGGATATTTGAATTCATCTAAACAAATGATCACTAAGAGGGGAACTAAAAGAAAAAACATAAAACTTTAGGGGATGATGCTTGAAAGAGGCGGTGGAGGAAGTTGAGACATTCCAGGCTTATGATAATAATAATAATGCAAATGAACAAACAAGCAAAAAAAACACACAATTATATCTATCAGAAAAGACAGCATGTTAGTTCTGTGAAACACAGCAAAACCAATGTTATTCACGTATCACGAAGAGACGCAATAAAGCCTTTATGCTACCATTTAGTCACCATTTTCGCCTTGTTGGTTCATAATTATGCTAATAAAATGAATTAAAAGATATTTTGGGGTATTTTTTTTATTAATTGTGGCAGCAGTACTTGTAGTGAAGTAAATTGTGCAGGAGTAGTTTTAAAATACTACTGGAAAAAGTATGGTCTTTATGACAGTAATTGTAGACTTGTTTTATTTTTTGGTTACACTTTATTTCGATGGTCACTTTAGACGTTCTACTAATTATAAGTATCTCTCATTAGAGTATTAGTATATTATAGTAGTCTGTCAGTAGACTGTTAGGTTATGGTTAGGTGTTAGGCTTTGGGTTAGGAGAATATCTTTACTTGTAGTAGCCAAGTTACTTATAGTCAGTTAAATGTCTGTTGGGGGACCAACAAAATAAAGTGTTAGCAAATATTAAGCTGACAGTCTACTAATTCTCTAATGACAGTTAGTTGACATATAGTTGAAAAGTTACTTATAGTTAGTAGAATGTCTAAAGTGGACTATCGAAATAAAGTGTTACCTATTTTTTTAATTATGTTTCCATAAACATTTTTTATATTGTGAAATGTAATATAATATGAATATATTCATCACTATCTGATTAAAACTTTCATTAAGTGAATCAAATATTCAGTAACGTTTCAGTACATTTCGAAAGCATTGTACAACTATGGTCGCAAGTTTCTTCATTATCAGCATACTTCAATGAGTCAGTGTTTCCCGAAACTATAGTTCCAACAAATGCAATGCATCGTGCTATGGTAGTTAAAGCGATTCTTCACCTCTGGAAATATGAATGTCTATTTAAAATTTGTCATTTATGTAGAAGAAATGTGAAATTATTTTTGAATTTGGAGCTTTCTAGACTGAGAAAAGCCAGAAAATGTATTTTAGGCTTATGTGGATGAAAGACAATAACTCCCAGAATGCACTTGCTTCACTGCCCTAAGAGGCCACGCCTAGCGGTAACAGAGCGCAGTAGTTAAACAACAAAACTAGGCTACTAGTGATAAGTCTGCCTGAAAATGTTTTTTGAAATCGCCCAAAATGGCTTTTGGCAGTATATGGTGTTCTACAGCCGCATTTTACGTAATTTCTTTTAGTAAATTAGGCGCTAAAACAGATGAACGGTGCTATTAGTGGACACAGTTCATTTTTGAGTAAATGCTGAAGTATCTGCTCAATCACACATGCACACACTCCACACATGCAGCGGGATATTCGATGACCTTCCGTGTCGTGTATGAGTGGACCAAAGTGTGCCACAGTTAATGACTGGCTCATTTACACTGTCTCTGTTTTAATGAAGTATTAACATGCGCTCGGAGAGTAATTACAGGTTCGTTCCCGTCGGGCTTGTCAGACTGCACCAGGGAGTGCAGATGGAGGAAGGGTCAACTGTTCACACACTCTTATATGTTAATCAATATGAGACCATTTACAATAAAGGTTCATTTGCAAAGTGGAATTATGATTTGACAGTATCATTAGTCCAATGTGTTTTTTTTTGTTTTTTCTTGGACACCAGCAATAGATTGTCGCTTGCGGCATATGATATATTTAATATTTCTCAAAAATTGCTTGCTAATGAAATGTTGTTTGCTAATGAAATTAATTTTGAATCTGTATTTATTTTATCAATATATATTTTTTAATTAAGTTTAAAGTTTTAAGCTTTGCAGTGAGTGTCAGAGTTTTAAATGAAAGTTTTAGTGCTGGAGGGGCTAGATTTACATAATTTAATATGTCATTTTGATTTTTTTAATTTGCATTGAATAAGCCTTGCGTCTGTCAGAATGTTTGGACAGGGTTTTGCAGCATTGTGGTTGCCATCAAAGTAGAAGACAGGCTTTTATTTCAATCAAAAGCAGACATGGTCATCTTTAATGGATCATTGAGGCCGTCCCACCTGCAGAATAAGAAAAAAGTGCTTCTGTTATCTACAGGAAGATTCGACAGTGTTTCTCCCACGAGTTTCCTCTGAAACAAATGTCTCCTGAAGCACTGCAGTGCATTTTTGTCTCTGCACTCCCATGACACTGTGCTCCCTCCTTTTCTTCCTGTCCTCTCGGCAAAGGCTTTAATCCCATGCAGGGTTTGCTACCCATGGCCTGGGTGTCTGTCCTCCTCTGGCTTTGTGTTTGTAATGAGAGACAAGATTGTGTTGTCTTTGATCCGAGGTGCTCCGGTCTTGCTGCATGCTACCTCATGTAATGCTGGGGATTTGCTATTGTGTGTTGGAATTATTCACTCACCTTCCCCGACCTCTCCTAAACACACAGCTTCCTGTTCTTTTTTTTTTCTTTTTTTAAATAGTCTTTTTTTAACATTCTTCCTCAGCCTCGTTTCACGTTTCATTGTTTTTAAAGACCCCTATCATAGCATTTGAAATGTTCCTATTTTTGTTTTAGGAGTTCCCAAAAACAGTTTAACATGCATGCAAGGATAAAAAACACTTTATGTCTTATAATATGCATTTATTTTTAACTGATTTGCTCACGACACCCAAATGATTCGTTACAACGACTCATTTTTCCAAATCACTCCTTTGCGTGACGCTAATCGGCGGTGATTGGTCAGATGACAGACCCAGTGAGTTATTGTTTGTTAGCATAACGCATAAACATATTGATAAAGCACTGCAGTACTACAAGACGCTCTATTATTTATGACAACTCCAATAACAGCGACAAACATTTCACATATTTAAAAAAATTAACATTGGAGACCTAGAAGCTGCGCTGAGCGTAACTTACACACACGCGCGTGCACACACATACTCCTTGCACCTTTCCTCCTCGCGCCCTGACGCTACAAAACCGTTCAAAACCCATAAAAGCAACAATTATTAATAATACTTACAGGTTGTGATTCATAGGAGGAAGCTGATCTATATACACTGGGTAAGTGAGTTACTGAGCCCTCCTTCAGGAACAACCGTTTGCGAATCCACATTTGAATTCATTTATGTTTTTGAACGATTCGTAATTAAAATGATGAACACAATCGGGTTATACTGTTGTGGTCTCGTTGCAAATATGAACTCTAACCACCGATTCTTCACATGCTAGTCCCTGGTAAATGAAAACAAAGTGGCTGAACTATCTTTGCATTGTAGAACACAGCGTCTTCTCGACATGATGCTATGATGAAGTATTTGAATGTGTAGACTTCAAGTTTACACTTCCGCGTGGCCAATATGTCTCTACGTCACGATGTAACAGCTAATGACTCGTTTCAAAAACAATTAATTTCATAGACTCAGAGTCAACTCTCACTTTTGAAAGACAATAACTTTATATAGGGTGCACTTTCAGATATAAATCTTTGCAGGATGTTTTCATTCCCTTAGAGCTATAGTCCACACCATATGAACAGTCATTTTCAAAAATCCATGATATGGGCTCTTTAATTCTTACTTAGTCTCACCTCATCTCATTCTCTTCTCTGTCTTTAAGTCTCAACTAATCCTGTGTCTTCTCATAGAGTCTATTTCTATTCTCTTAACGTTTTAGCTCATCAAGTCTTGTTTCATCTCATCTGTTGTATCTTCTCATCAGGTTTTGTCGCCTGTTCTCTCTTCTAGTCTCTGCTCTTGTCTTCTCATGTGGAGCTGTGTTCTCCTGTTCTGTCTTCTCTTCTTCTCTGTCTTCTACAGTAGTTTCACCCTGTCCTATTTTCTCTCTTTGTCTTCTCTTCTCTGTTGTCTATTCTGTTTATTCTATTTCATCTCATTTCATTTCATATTTTCTCTTTTCTGACATCTAGTTTCAGTTGATCTTGTCTCGTCTTATCTAGTCTCACCTCGTTCCATGTAGTCTCACCTGTTTGTCAAATAGTATTTTTATTTATGTCTCAGCTCTTTTTTATCTACTCAATTCTCATCTAATCTTCTTTTCTTTGTTTCTAGTCTCATTCTTTCTCTTTCTCATCTGATCACGATCTCATTTCATCTCATCTTTTCTCATTAGTCATCTTTCAGTGCTTTCTGTCATTTAATCGTATCTCTTCCCACATAGTGTCCTCTCTTCTTTGTTGTCGACTCTCAGTTTATCCATCTAGTCTCATCTTTTCACATTAAGTCTTTTCATCTGTCACGTAGTGTCTCGTCTAAGTCTCATTTCATCTAATTGCATCTCATCTCAGCTCATCTTTTCTCATTTCTCAGCATCTAATCTGTTCGTTCTGTCTCATCTAGTCTTGTTTCATCTCATCTTGTCTTCATGTAGTCCTTTCTTGCTTTCTGTTTTCTACTCTCAGTTCATCCTTTCTCCTCTCATCTAGCCACATCTTATTTGATCTGATATTTTATCATTTGTTTCCCTCCTTTGTTATCTAGCCTCACTTCATTATGTATCGTCCCATCTAGTCCCAAGGTATTTCCTTCTCTTCTTTGTTGTCTAGTCTCAATTCATCCTTTCTCTTCTCATAGAGAATTCTCATCTGGTCTCATCTCATTTCTCATCCATTTAGTGCTATCTCATTTTATTTCATTAATTTTACTTTAATCGTGTCTTCTCTGTCATCCAGTCTCAGCTCATCCTGTCTTTTCTTGTCTCACATCTTCTCGTCTCTTCTTATTTTATCATGGGTCCAGCACTATAACTCCTCTCTTTCATCACATCATCAGTGTCCCTCGAGCCAATGAAGGTGGCAGAGTCATAGACTGTAACACTGTCAGCAGGAACTGCAGGGACATCTCTATTAACCTTCATCTGATGTACTACATGCGCCGGGATGCAGACTGACAACACTGCAGACCTTTTTTCACCCTCTTTTCGCACGATCTCCAAAGTTGCCCTCATGGGATCTGAAGCACAAAAGCTGCTGGGATTTGCTCTCCTAAGCATTAACTTTTGCTGAATTGAATTACTTGTCCCAGGAATTGGGAGAATTACCTCAGTGCTTGTTAATGAACCTGACAATATTGTTTTACTTCCTATGGGCATCATTAGGTTGTTTAGATTTGACAGGGGACCTGAGGTTGGCAATTTGATAAGGAGCACTCATGTCGGTGAATTAACTTGAACATTTTCTCTGCCCTTGCAGGAATTCTCTCTGCTACGATTGGACGATTTAGCTGATCAGCGAGTCAACATCGTCGGCTTTTCAGTCTTCAACAGGACACATCCCTTCTTTCAGGACTTCGTCCTCAGCCTCAATCGATCTTGGCAGGAGAACTGTGATCATGCTCCTTTTGCTGGAACACCAGTAAGGCAAAGGAACTCTCAGTTAAAAATGCTTTTGAATATGCATGGTTAAATCAATTTAAAGGGATAGTTCACTGAAAAATTCAGTCTTGTTGTCATTTACTTAATTGCTTTCTTTCGTGAAGCACAAAAGGAGATGTTAGGCAGATGTCCAAGCAGCCTGCTTCCATATGATAAAAGTATAGGAGAGCAACAGATCTCAGTTGTTTTGTGATCCGTACGGACCAGGCCCCAAGGTTTGACACGCATTTGAGAAATTTAACCATCATAGAGTGAAAGTTTATAATTTGGATGTGTTTTGCCAATTTGCTAATTTACAGATTAAAACAATTTTTAATTCGGAAGAGGAAATCGGGACTCGCAAGTTATCTGTGCACAGGCGTGTTTCAGAATGTGCTCGAACACCGAATTGAGTCCTCTTTCGCATTTCTTTGCGCTTGAATGGACAAATACACAGAAAATAAGTATTCTCTCGGTTATGTCAAGTGAACAGTTTTTTTTACGTCTGTGCAGTCGGCCTTAAAGTGACTACTGTTATCATTAATAGGTGTCATTAATGTCAATAATGGCCTGTGTCATTAATGTTAATAAAACAACAAAGCTGAAACTATATTTAATTTCTACCAAATAGTCTATTTTACATTTAAAGGTGGAATACCTAAGATTTTTGCATTAAAATATCCCAAAATCACAAGGCCAGTGTTATATATTTAGTTAAGATGATAACTTACAATATTCCAAATGTTTCAAACAATCTTTAAATCGCGAGAAAATTTAGATTTTAACCAAGGAAACGGGGCGTGTGAGCAGGGGTGAGCTGGGAGTCGTCAGTCAATCGCGTCATAGCCGCGTTACCTCGGTTTCCGCTCGTACTACGTGTAGTCCTGGACAAATGCGGAAGTTGTAGTTGTGCGTTAGCATCTATCAAGCAACAAATGTCAGCTTGTTTCGCGAATTTGTTATGGAATGGAGCACAATTATTATTTTCAATTATTCTCGTAATGTGAACTGTTGGCTGTAAAGGGGGTCGCACACCGGACGAGAAGAGCCGCGCCACGTCTAGGACAAAGTCCAGTATCGGCAGACCGGACGCGCACTTTCTCATCAGTGAATGGCCAGCAATATTGTTATGTTTAATGACATGAATGGAAGATAATGTCTGTTCAATGTTATGATTGTACTGTACAATTAAATACAATCGTTGCTGAGTCTGCAGTCTGAAAATTTTACCTCAGAACATCCGTTAACTGAATGAATTGAGAATCTCACCTGAAAAATCTAATAACATCAGCAATTGTCATTCAAGCAGCTTATTTCTGTAAATGAATGCAAAACTAAATGCATATTGCAGCATAGGGCGAAGTCAGGATCCATTAGCAACGATTTGACTTCAAACCCTCTCCACCATAGCTTCGTCTAGTGACTCGTACAGTAACATCTGTGATAACTAATTTACTTTTAAACCTGACTTTTCTTGCGGCTATTTCAGTTTAATGAAAAACAAGTGTGTCATTAAACGCAACATTTATAGAAATCGAACTTTACCTCATCCATGACAACTAATTTCCGATTCCCGTCTGACTGATTTATCCACGTTGGAGTTGAAAACAACAGTTCCCATCATTCTGCGTTCCTCCACATCGTCATCAAGCAAAGCCGTTGTTGTTGTTTTGAATGTAGCGCCTCTATCGGCATGTAATCTTAGGTATTGCAGCTTTAAGCTTAATTATTAATTTACCTGAATCCTAATGTTAAGGTCCCTGCACACTAAGTCATCTTATTGAATGTTCATCTCTGCTTTTAATTTGTGTATCAGTTATTTTATTACTGACTGTTTTATCACTTGTTTTTAATAATGTTTGAACTTTAACAGTAAGGCTGTTTTGCTGTGGTGTCGAAGAACTAAAACTGAGCTAAAAGTAATAAATGAAATTATTTTATTTTTTTTGCTGATCCAAAAAATGATCCAATCCGTGGCTCAAAAACCATTGGCTAAATGATCCGAAACCGTACATTTTGTGATCTGTTGCACCACTAAAAAATTAAATGGTTTGTCATTATTAACTCCAAAAATTATCAGAAAACCTATAAAAATAGCCATATGTTCATTTGGGCTACATGTATGGTTATTTTTTTTTGGTCATTTTGGAGCTTTCGTTTTATGGAAAAGAGCAGCTTGGACCTTAATCCTCTCATTTGAGGTTTTATAAAAAAAAATCAATTTTGGGTAAACTAAAAATAGTCCCTTTCAAAACTTATATCTATTCCAGGGGTTTTCCAACTGTGGCTTACAGTGTGGGAAAAGTTAGGTCGCACAAAGTCACTTGGCGGCAGCAAAATTTGTGTTTCATTGAATTGACACACACACAGTTTAGACTAGACGATATAACATTAAATAGAATTTTCAATAATGCTTAGTGCGATTTTCGAATTGAATAGTCGATTTAAATTTTATACCTGTATGTGCTGGGCTTGTAATAACAGTGAGGTTCTCAGAGCGCCGCGGTTCATTATTAACCGTCTCGGGTCGTATTATTAATACTGAAATTGCTGTGCTGTATTCTGCATGAGATTACAGAGAATTCAAATGTTACGAAAGGCTATTTTCTGGTCTGTTTAACGTAGCTCTGTGGTCTTTCAGAGACATATAAAGAGTACATTGGTTTTCGTTCCTTTGTGTGAATTTGGTTACCAACGAACACACAAGAAACCTTTCTGTAAAAAGCATTTCACATGTACAAACGAGCATGAGAGCACTACAGCACCATGAGAGCACCACAGTGTTTAACAACACTGTTTCAAGTTTTTACGCACATATTTCATATACTCTTTAATCTCTGTAAATGAAGAAGTTAAAACATAAATACTAGTATTGAAATTTTACAGTTGTACTATAAAAGAAAATTATTTTTATTAAATGCTCAATTTCTGTCATACAGTATCAAACTTATGATCAAGTTAAATATGATAAATTTACAGTAATGCCAATTGTTTTCTAGATTATATTCCTGGAATAGGAAAGTTTGGGAACCCCTGATCTAGTCCATGTTCTGAAAAATAGTCATTTATTTGTAAATCAAAGATGCTGTGTTAATTAATTTGGTACACCCTTCTCCCCATGTCCTCTCGCTTACCTTGAAACCGAGGCTATAGCTCCATAATTCATCACACACAGTCACACACTTCCCCTGAGGAGAACACACACCCTGTATGTTCATGTCAGCCCAGTTATTTCCGTCACTTTGGAAATGAAAACATCTGTATAATGTATTATTCCTCATCTCAGTCTCCATCAAACGTCTGAGGGAAGCCTAAAAAACCTATCAAAGATCGGTCTGTAACACTTTTCTTTATCTGATACACGTTGTAATAATTCATTTTACATATTTGTGTTCTAATTAAAGCTTCAAGGGGGTGTCTTTTGAAAAATAAATGCCTAGTGAAACTAGTTCTGGTTGCATTTCTCATTTAATTAGGTCTTATCTTTAATTAATCAGAAGATGATTTGCAGTTTGGCAGACAGATGAGAGGACAGGTCTAAACCCCACAGTGAGACTCAGCTCTGTGTTACACAATGGCCTAGAAATGCAAAGCCTCAACTAGCTTATTCTAATGTGCTTGATATGGAAGGCAATAACTGAACAGATATTTAAGCCCCGGACTTCATTAGCTCAAGACTAGACTGGCTGGTCTGTGCGGAGATTAACCAGCGAGCATATCTGCCTCAGTCGCCAGCGCACACATATTGTCACTTCGCCATTCGCCTAATGGGGAGCAGCCAGGACATTTCCTGTATGTGACCAGAATGGTTACTGGGGTTTTATTTTCTACAGAAAGGAGAGAAACGTATCAACATTTACACAGACTGCTATTTTAGTCACAAACTCATTCAACCTTCCCTCACCACACACATATCCCCACCTCCTCTAAGCTGCTGTGCTGTTCCATAATGCAGCACAACATATCTTCATTTCAGAAAGCTTTAGCACCATAGTGATGTCAGAAGAAAAGGAAACTCCACAGCCTTTGCTGCAGTACATTAACACGCCATCTGATGTAATTAAAGTGGTCAGTGATTCAGTTCCAGGTGGCTGAGGGGGCAAAGTGGTGGCAGAATCACAATGATCAATGATGAAGCCTCCAAATGATTTAAGGATATTCTAAATGGCCAAACATATGCAGACACCCACAGACTTCTATTCATGTGTGCTTTTAAATGTTCTTTCACTTTTCTTGGAAATCTTTGCTGTAGATATTTAAACATGGTTGTAGGAATGAAGAATGAGAATAAATGAATGGTAGAAGAGCTTCTGTGAGATAATAGATTCACTCCAATTCATTTCAAATGTATTCAAATTTCTAAATTGCTAGTCTGCTTTGAATAGATCAAATATATCCACCATATATATCCACCATATGGACCAATCAATACTTCAAGTTTTATAATTTATTTAATGCAGTATGTGTTTAAGTAAAATATCCACTGATATTGTGTGTGTGTGTGTGTGTGTATATATATATATATATATATATATATATATATATATATATATATATATATATATATATATATATATATATATATATTAATGTATTACTATATTATATATATATATATATATATATATATATATATATATATATATATATATATATATATAATTTAATATTACTTAATTGTATTACTATATTATACATATAAAATTAAAATATATAAATAAATATAAATAGAAATAAAATATATATATAATTTTAACATTATTTTATTATTTATTAGTTAAAAATTATGAGTTTAATATATATATATATCTGCTAGCTGTTAATATGACAAATATCCACTGTATTGTGATGTACACTACAGACTCATGTGTCGTGAGTCTTGTGTCATGTGACACTAAAGACTCGAGTAATGATACTAAAAACTACAAATACATTAAAGCTACACTGTGTGATTTTTACCCCCATCTAGCAGTGAAAAGGAATATGACCATCCAGTGAATATTAGTTTCTGTTCCTCTCAATTCTTATTTCGTTTAACTCCTATCGGTGGCCAATGTAGTCCAAGATTAACATGGCTTTCAGTTTGACCTTGTCCATGAGTGTTAACTTAAACGTAAATGCAAAAAGCAAAGCTTAGAATTAACGGGTATGTCCCTCTTTGGCTAATGTACTTTCAAGATGGAGGGCAACATGGCGACCGAACATTAGCAACCCTTACCCATATGTATTTTCAATGGCATATTATACACTCACGACAATACTTTATTACTTGAATGAAGTAAATATACATTAATGAGCACATATATGTTTGAAAGAACTAAGTGTTTTTAGCTAAGAATAAACTAAAAGAGTTACACAGTGTAGCGTTAAAAGAATCTAATACCTGCTGCCTTGATAAGCATTAGTTAGAAATATTAGAAATCTTGCTGACCCCAAACTTTTGAATGGTGATGTATTATATATTATATACTTTATTTAATTAAGTACTATTTTGTGGTCTATGGAGTTTGGGGTATATTTTCTTGAAAGTCAACGAGCGATCCCAAAATCATGGGTTTCATTCACATACATACATTTTTGCCAATAAGTTGATTAAATAAAAGTATCAGTCAAATGCATAAGTGTATATTTTACCTGAAGTACTTATTTCTATGGCTGAACACTTTGATCATGAAATGTCGGCTATATCTGTCTAGCATCCTGCAGTTGTGCTGTATTGCTTTCTGTTTGCTCAGTCTATGTGTTTACGCTTATGTGTGTGTGTGTTCCAGCTTGTCGTCAGCGCTGCTGTTTGATGCGGTACACACAGTGGTGGCAGCCGTGCAGGGAGCTCAACCGTAGCCAGAACGTAGGAGCCACACAGCTCTCCTGCAAGTCCTCAAAGATCTGGGAGCACGGCACAAGTCTGATGAACTACCTGAGGATGGTAAGAGCCGCAGGGAGAGCCCACGAATGCCAATCATCTCACCTGCTGCTGTTGCAGGCTCATTCATCATTTAGTTTTTGCTCTCTGTACCACTGCAGCCCACAAACCCTCGTCAGAACTGCAGCCTTCAGCAAAATGTGTGAAAATGAGATACTGTGTCTTACTCAGCCATTAAAGATTAACGACCATCAGCTTGTCATTACTACATCATCCTATGCATGACGTACAACGATCCATATATGCTTCCTGCATTGTGCAAATGCTTCCAGTGAGGAGCTCAGGCGTCCATGTATCTCTATGAATCGATACAGCACTGAAGGTTTGTGTGGCTGTGATCTGTGATCACATGACACCCCGGGCATTAACATGTCTCTCTTTCTCTCTCTCTGGATAGGTAGAGTTGGAAGGTCTAACAGGCCACATCGAGTTAACAGTAAAGGCCAGCGCTCGAACTATGCCCTCCGGATCATGCAGAACAGCAGGGATGGCCTAAGGCAGGTAAAGTGACTCTCAGCCACACCAGGCCATTAGTAACAGGAAAAACTTGCCATTATCTGTGTGTACGCTTCTGTGTGCCAGGAATACAATGAGATTTCCTGTTCATGGTCACACAGATGTGATGTAAAGGTGAAGAAATCCTCTAAATGCACATTGCTTTTTCCCCAATCCTCAATCAGAGGACATGAGCGGAAATGTATAGGAAGGAAACTGTATTTCATTGCGCCAAGCAGGGTTCGACCAAGACCAACGGTGATGAGATTATTGTTAATTAGCACTTTCGTCCTCCTGTGATTTTTATTGGCAGGTTTGGATATAGATTGAATTGTTACTGTAGCATGAAAGCGGGGGCTCTCGCAGGTGTGCCATCTGCCGTTAGGACACAGAAAATCAAAGGGAAAATAATACAATTCTGTCATTATTCACTCACCCTCATGTCCTTCAAAACCCATAAGACTTTTGTTCATCTTTGAAACACAAATGAAAATATTTTTTTATGAAACCCGAGACATTTCTGACCTTTCACATTTAAAGCGGTCATGAACTGGCTTTTTAAATTTTATTATATTGTTGTCTGAGGTCAATTTATGACGTTCGCTTGGTTTTTGCATTCAAAAACATCAAAATGAATAAGTAATAGGCTATTTTGTACCCAAGTTGTAGGCCTACCTGAAAAACACTTGATTTTTATGGGCGTGTCGCACTGAAGACTTGGAAATAAACGCCCACTGCTGTGAGTGGATAACAGTTTTGCATATTATAATGAATTCAACTCACCCGTCGGTGCACGTGGGGAAAACGTCCAGATGTTGTCAAATGGCAACCGGATTCGCCCATACATGTTCGACCCACAGTCCATGTGTTGCACAATTCCTTTCAGATCCAATATAGACGGCACAGCACCGTTCTTTACTCTTAATCGGTCTGCAAATCCAGTCTTGTTTACAAAACAATCCTCAGTGAAATGAAGCAAACAGACGACTGTGTTTTACCCTCATCAGCTGGAACGTCATTAAAAATAAAGTTTATCCATGCAGTCCTATTGGAATCCACAGGACGCTTATGCAGCGACTGTCTTCCACAACAATATTCCATATTGCTTCGATAGCTGGATCCGGTTTGTCATCACGAGGTAGGCAAGTATGTTAGGCTACTTAGCTATGCGTGTAATTCGCGAATCGATGGGCGGGGCTAAAGCAGCCGTGTTAAAGCAGGCGTTGATCTTCTTCTGCGGGGGTGGTGTTTGAACAACTTTGACGTCATATTTCCCACTTTTAAAAATTAGTCGTTTGTTGAGGCTGGTGTCAATAAAAGCTTTTATTGGACTAACAAGGTCGTTTTCAGTTCTGAAACTTACAGGATATTCTTATAATATGATGACCTCTTAGATGTCAAAAGCTCAAGGAAAATTTGATTTCTCAGTTCATCACCCCTTTAAAAAAAGACTATCCAAGTCTTTAGAAGAGACATTATTGTTTTATATGATGAACAGATTTCATTTAGTCTTTTTATTCACATATATATTGATCAAAGCACATATAAACAGAAGCTCTAACGTGTTTGTGTGAAACGTGAGAACAAACCTCATTGGTTCTCCTCATCAAACAGGCAAATTGCAAACTAACTAAGCATAAAAGATTGGAGGACTTTCAGTGGAGTTTCATAAAAAAAATCTGCATTTGTGTTTCAAAGATGAATAACAGTCTTAACGTTTGGAACGGGTCTGAGTAATAGAATTATACATGTAGCTTTCCTGACAAAGACCAAAAAGGTTGAAATGTTGTTTGTCCATTATTAAAACAGAGTTTGGACAGCATAGTGGCAGAGTGCTTTTTCAAAGCCTGGGTCTCTAAAGATTTTTTGGTTGTACATTTACCATTTAGTCTTTGAGTAATGCTGTTTTTGTGTTGCACTCAACTGATGAGATTTGAGTATTAGTTTTTATTAATCAAAGAAACAACACATTTTTTTATTAGAAAGATTATAAAAGATTTGTCTTAGATTCTCTTTTTGAATATGTACCCCTCTTTGATCAGAAAAAGAGATCCCATAAAGGACCTGACGAAGACCGAAAGAGTTGAAAGCATTGTGCTGTATTTTGTTCTTTTTTTGAATAATAGAATTACTTGTAGAATATAAATTACTCAGTGTTGTTATAGAATAAAGATTTCCATTCATTTTCACACACAGCAACCTCTGAAGTTAAGTGAGTTTTCTTGTTTTCCCCCGAGCTACGTCCAACAACGCGGTTAGATCGCTTTCCAACTTTAAACAGCCATTTAGGATAAACCGAGTTGACGGCTGACTCTTGTTAGCTTTGCCTGTTTCTATATACAGTGTGACGGCGAGAAGAGAGAGAGAGAGAGAGAGCAGAAGGGTAGAACTGTCAAACTGCAGACTGTTTTCTGAGTGACACCACATTTCTTGAGCCTTTGTGACCGTCACCTGTGTCACTCACACACACTTTTGCATTGCTCTTTTAACCTTTCGAAACACTGCCAACTTTTTCTGTGGGAGTGCTCTAGTATGGAGTTCTCTGTGATTTGTGATGGACAGATGGACATTCGAAGGCCACTTTGTTCACTATTCCAGGCATAACTGCAGAGATTGGACTGGCAGCTGGTGCTTACACCCAACCTTATTAGTTTCACAAAGACATCACTGTTTTTCTAGAGAATAATATCCGCTGTCTCAATTTGATGTAATGCATCTGTCTCTTTCTCGGCCTGGCTCTTTCAGTGTGGCAGTGCGGTCCAACTGGACAGCAAAGTTCATGCGAATGTCACCTCTCTGTCCTGATCTAGCTCCCCTCTGCCCATCATTCTTTTGATTTTTTTTTGTGCATTTGTTGTTGTAAAAGACTTAAAAACATTAAGGCAGAAGCTCACAATATCTGTTTATCTTAACGCACATGTTCTCGCGCATCAAGCAGGTTCGGTTTATGTTCGCTGATCATTATTAATGTGTGAATAGAAGCCTAAATTAAATCTGTTCATCATATAAAGCGATCAAGTCTCTTCAGAAAGTTTGTACTAAACCGCTCAATTTTTTAAACAGCAAAAGTTTTACATTAAGTTCTTGAAGCGTCAAAAGTGGTAGTTGTGTTGCTTTCTATGGAGGGACAGAAGAGGTCTCAGAATTTGGTTTGGAATGACACAAGGGTGAGTAATTAATGACATAATTCTCACTATGGGGTGAACTAACCCTTTAATGATGGCCATTCACCCATAAATCTAAACAGAGGCTGTTTTCACTAAATGAGTGTCAGTGCAAAATACAGTAGCTGTGTTTAAAATGGAATTATCTAATTAGCTTTCTATTGTATAATGCTACAACACACATGACACATACTGCTCACTGCAAGAATAGTAAGAGCATTATGCTATTCCAAGCCAAATCAGAAAAAGTAGCCAGGTACTTGGAATCATTTTGCTTTGTAAAGCCTATAAATTAGAAATTAAAAACTTTAAAATAAAAATATTAGGACTGTCTAAAAATTTAAATGATTAGAAAGTCTGATATATATATTTAACTGTTTTAATTTAAATTGAATACATGTAGTCAGCAAGGACGCATTTAATAGATGAAAAGTGATAGTACAGATGTTTGTAATGTTACAAAATGCAGTTATTTTGAACTTTCTATTCATCAAAAAGTTTTGGGAAGAAAAAAAAACAGTTTCCTGAAAAATATGAAGCAGTACAACTGCTTTTTCCATTAATAATAATACAAAATGTTTTTGAGCACCAAATAAGCATTTTAGAATGATTTTTGAAGGATCAGGTGCATGGCTTGAAGTTAACTTTTTCTCTTTTTTTCATAAAGGTGAAAAAAAGGACTTTCAGCAATATTGTTCTTTAACTTGTGAGAATACACTTTTAAACTATGTCAAGATATTAATGAAATCAATATAAATAATAACTCTTAGAATATACATCTTTTAATCACGTGACTATGAATACTAGAATAACGATGCTAAAAATTCAGCTTTGCCGTCACAGGACAAAATTACATTTTAAAAATATGTTCAAATATTTTTTTTTTTTCAAATATTTCACAATATAACTGTTTTTTTTGTTTGTTTTTTGTTTTTTTGATCACATAAATTGAGCGTCAGCATAAGTTCTGGCAGGCCAAGTAGTCAAGATTCTGCTAACGCTATCAGCCGACAACGCGGTCGCATCAGCGATCTGCGCAGCTGATCTGCATCAGCGCATCTGTTGTTCATCTCGCCTCGCTGCTAATGACTATACGCTCAAATCAGGGCGCCCTATTCTAAAGGGGGGTTAACTGCGACTTCACTTTTTTCATTTTAAATAGTGTGTAATGTTGCTGTTGGTGCATGAACAGTATCTGCAAAGTTGCAGCGCTGAAAGTTCAGTGTAAGCAGAGATATCGTCTTTTAAAAATCAGGAAGTATAATTGCCTACAGAAACGACTCGATTGGGACTATAGCTAGGTTATGGTACGTCATTAACCTACACATTTGCATAAACCCCTCCCTCAGAATATGCAGAATATTTCTAAGGCACGTACGAGTGTGTTGTTCACGCAGCTGTCAGGTCTTCTGTGTTTGAGCTTCCCATGGACGCTATTCTTCCTCAACAATGGATACAATTTATGTTTGATTATGTTCCTGAAAATGACGATTGTAATCTAGCGAGTTCAACACCGGATTCAACAAGAAACTGTTACTAAAACATGAAGCAGTTCCGAACTTTAAGCAAGAGTCAGCAGTTGTTGGGCCACAATCTGTAAGTAGGCTTAGACTTAATAATTTTAAATGTATTTGCATGTATAATTCAAGACGTAGCCTTGTGTTTTATTTTTTTCAAATGCCAGCGCCTTTATAGCCACTACTAGTTAGACTATGCTATTTTGTGTCTAAGACAAACGCGTACAAACATTATGGACCTGCATTTTCTATAAGTACTAATGTTTTAAACGATATTAAACTAATGAAATTTTTCATGTATATATGCTTTATGACGTTATTTTTGATTTGATCAAGAACGTAAACTTGCCAACGCTGTTTGAGTATAACATTTGTAGCCAGTCAGTTGATATTGTTGCCATTCAGATGCTATTGTGTAAAACAAACGTGTATAAAGTTAAAAATGTAGCAAATTATCATTCAGAAACGTTTAGTAAGAGCCGTGTGTGGTGAGGTTCTGTTTGACTCTCTTCATCGCGGCTTTCTCGGTCTGATTCTGCCTCAAACTGATACTGCAGTTCGACACATATTTACATCTGGACCGGAGCTCATGACATGCCCGTAAAGGTAATGGGCGTTAATCTTCGGAACAACGTGAGCGACAGTTTAGCCAATCACAACACACCGGGCCAAACTAACCAATCTGAGCTCACAACGTGGTTCTGAGGGAGTGTTTTCATAGAATCAGGAAGTGAACTGCTCGTTCAGGGGACAGAGGAGAGCGCGGCTGACAATAAAGGTGAAGTTTATGAAAAATAAGACTTTTAAAAAAAGAAAAACCACGAAAACATGTTATATTGCACCCCATAAATATAATCATGCAAAGAAAAAAAGCAGTCAACCCCCCCTTTAAGCAGATTCAGTTCGCTAAACTGCTCACTCTTTGCAATATTGAAACAGGACTTGATGTATTCACTCTCCATTCATCTCTGAAGTTTTCACGAACCTAAGCTAAGTTTCTTTTTAATGCTCATCATTAAAAATTATTAGGATATGGGCACCATGTTGTTGGTAATTTGTCCGTGTACTTGGGCTAATCAAGTCGTTTTCATTTAAATGTTCGGCTTATGCTCATATTGATGATCATATTGGCAATGTGTGTTACTTATCTGTTGTCATTGGCAACTGCCTGCATTGCACATGCAGTGATTTAGCACTATGCAGCACAGATCAAGCAGCTTGCAGTGATAGATTGTGTGTAAATAACAATTCATGGTGCACACTGAATTATTTATGATGTGGCACAGCTCTAAAAGGAGTCAATTAAAAGAAAGTCTCATCTGCTAAAACTTATTTGTCTTTCTTCTGCTTAGTTACATTGCCCCATGCACTTTTTGGCTGCTTTATTCATCCTTCATATAATTTTCATCACAGGTGGTTGCTTTATGGTCTGTTTGGGGGTAAATAGTTCAGCTCTCCTAGTCCTAATTCATGTGAGCGTCCCCTAATGCTGCTGCTGTCTCATCTGAACTGAAACATATTGCCAACTAATTTGTATTTGTTCATTAAGATTTCTAAGCATTGTCTAATTCCATTTCTTGTCTTATTCACAAGAGGTTGCCAGTGGTTTGTTTGGGGGGAATAGTTCTGCTCTCCCAGTACTAAACTGTGAGCGTTCTCTAATGCTGCTGCTATTCTCTGACTCTCTGCTATTTCATGGTGCCCATGAAAGGTCAGAGGACTCCCTGAACAGAGCCATACCGCCAAATTTTAATTATCAACTTAAACTGCAATTTATTCAATACAATTTCAGGTAACACTTTACAATACAGGTGCATTAATATGCATTAATTCATACTTAACTAATGCACAGATAATCATGAGTTAATATATAACTCATGAAGAACTAAACCATTAATTAATGATTACTGCATCAGCAACTAATAAAAGAGTCTATATGATTAATAGATTAAGTAATACATGAATTGCTATTAATTCAAAGGTGTCATTGTGTATTAATTCCTTAATAACATATTCTATGAACTAATAGTGTAAATCAATGTGTTAATTACCACAATTAGTCAAAGATATGCACTTCACCCTCCAGTTGTCTGCTTTAATTAATCATTAGCTAATGATTTGCAAAGGTATCATTATGCTATGACTTCACTTGTTGGGGCACATCATTATTAACTGGTCATTTAGTAATTGTAGTAATTTGCACATGAATTTGCACCAACAATGAAGTAATTAATCATGTATTAATGCATATTAGTGTACCTGTCATATTATCTGGAAGTTGAAATACAAGGCTTTGGCTTCATTCTGGTTAACATATTAATTAACACTATTAGTTAAAAAATTAGTTATTATGGAATTAATCCACAATTACATATTTAATTATATAACAATTCATGTATGAACTAATACATTAACCTTACAGACTCTTAATTAGTTCATAATGTGGTAATCATTAGTGAATAGCTTAAATAATCATTAGTTACACATTAATTCAGTATTATCTGTGCATTAGTTAAGCATGAATTAATGCTTATTAGTGCACCCGTATTGTAAAGTGTTACCCAATTTCCTAATCATTTTTATTGTCATGTGTGTTCTTGACTCAATGGATCTGACAAAAATGCGTTCTTGGCGAGCATAAGAAACTTCTTTCCCCAATCTTTGAAACTGTAGTATCTCAAATACACTTCCATATGCTTCTTTTTCTTAAACAGGCTCATTTAAATCATAATGTAAATGCTAAATTAAATACAGGATAATATGAATTAAAAGTAACATTTCTGGTTTGGTGTCAGTGAAGGGGTTTTTGATCTCCACTGTGGTAACCGTACCATAATACCAGCAATGTACATAAATTAAATGAGAATGCTAATGTCCGTGAGACAGAATTATGTTTGTTTTTGTGTGTGATTTATGCCTTGAATATACTGAGATATTTAGAGCAGAATGCTCCCTCAACGCTCTGTCTCAGATTAGCAGCTAGTAGAGGTATGCGGATGCCTTGGCAACAAGTCTTGAGTGAAGCTGCCAGGATTTATACAAAGACATGTGCACACATCCACGAATGCACATGTTTTCCCTTTTCCACATATTGACAGATGCTTGGGGCTCATATCAGTTTCGGAGGCTACATCAACACTCTTTCTACTGAGAATCCATAAATCTTCACAGAATCGCAGGATAAACAGAAAAGTGATGGGACGTTGTGGCTAAAAGGAGAGTGGGGCAGAAAGCAGTACAGCACTTAGAGACGTGTTAAGTCTAGATTTATCTGTCATGTCCTGGAGCAGTTGGCAGAGCCGATCCTAACCAGTGGGCATTGGACAGATTGGCCCACATGTGTACTTACGTTTTTTTTTTTTTTTTTTTCTGGATGGTGGTATGGAGGGAGGAGAGGGAGGTGGACATATGAGGCGGACCACCACACACTATTGGCACATCTAAATTGAATTTGTCTGGCAAGCAACTCCCATATGTGAACTATGCCGCACTCAACCTGCACTGCAATTTCACATCAGTTTCCGCTCGAAAGATGCATATCAAACCCAGCCTGGATGACAAGATGGCTGCACTGCTTTTCATGAAGGTGTCATTAAACCAGACATGCCGATCCTATCTGTGTGCCAGTGTTTAAGCTACACTGGTTAATGAGAGCTTGTGTAACATTTCCACACTTCGCTGATGATTTTACACACTGCCAACACTCTCCTAGACGTTTTTGAGAAAGTTTTAGCTACACGGGTGGAAGGTGATATGCTTCTGGGTTTTAAAAAAATACTCTAAACTAATTATTCAGTGATTTGGGCAATAACATCACAAATTTAATTTAATTTAATTGACTGAGACCCTAAAATTGCAGGCATGTTTAGTATATGTACATCCAGCCATCATTCACTCATTCTTTGAATTGTTTGCTCTGTTGTTTGATCTATCTTTTTATTTGCCTATCTATATCTATGTCTATCTATCTGTTCATCCATCCATCCATCCATCCATCCATCCATCCATCCATCCATTCATCCATCTATTATTCTATCTTTCTGTCTATCTTTCATTCTCATTTTATTCTGTCTTGGTCTTTCTTTCTGTATATCCTTTTTTTATTATGTATTCGTTCTTTCTTTCTGTATATTTTATTCACTTTTATTCACTAAAATATTTAAATACACCAAAAGAGAGACAGAACCAGAGCATGATAGACAGAACAATAGATAAAACAATTTAACAACAGATAGATTATAAAAAGCAAGACAGAAAGTAGGATAGTCATAAAGAAAGGATCGAATAAAGAAGCATATGAAGAGTTCAGATGCAAAAGCCTCTAAGTGCCATTTGAAATTTTCTTCTAAAATGATAATTTTTATCAAGCTTGTATATTAAAGTTCAGTAATTTCACTTAAATGGCAATGAAGATTACCTATTAATTGTCATTTAAGTGAAATGACTGAACTTAAATATACAAGCTTGATAAAATGGTCTTTTTAAAAGAAAATTCAAATGGCATTTAGAGGCTTTTGCATCTGAACTCTTCATATGCTTCTTTATTCGATCCTTTCTTTATGTCTATCCTACTTTCTGTCTTGCTTTTGATTTTGTTATAATCTATCTGTTGTTAAATTGTTTTATCTATTATTCTGTCTATCATGCTCTGGTTCTGTCTCTCTTTTGGTGTATTTAAATATTTTAGTGAATAAAAGTTCAAGTACAGTTTTTTTCCAGTGTTTCTGCATGAATATGTTTATACTGTAGATATCAGTGAATGCATGGCCCATAGGGCCTTGTTGGAACGTGCATCTGAGGAAATCTATGGCTTATAGCTGAACGCTTGATTTTAATGGAGCAAAGATCAATAATCATTTGACAAAAGGCTGTAAGCATTATTGAACAGTGGGTTTTCAATCAATGTATTTTTGTCCCACCTGGAAGCTTGGCTTTTCTGTATAATGATCAGGAAAACTTTAAAATGGACGGGACTTTGCAACAAATAGTCAATAATGAAATGGCAGTGTATGTGACTGGCAGAATTTGAAATGTAAAACCAATGCTGTTGAAATTGACAGCTTGTTTTACTACAAAACAAGTTCTAGTGAACTCGTTACACAGCGAATTGAAGGAGCAATCAGAGTTGATAGCTAACTCAGGTGCTCAGATTAACGTAATTTGATAAGAATTTTGGAGGACAGTGAATGAAACCAAGCATGACTTGCTGGTCTTAGAGGATATGGGTTCTGATCTATATATCTATTAATTTTATTTTTATTTCATCAAAATTGCAGCTGTATATCTGTAAATGTACAACAGAGGGAATTTGTCTATTTGCATTTCCCTTTTAGGTTTTTATTAGAATGGATAGCGAAGTTTCTGGCCGTTTGGAAAAGGAATAGATTGGAGCATGTGCTGGAGAGAACATTGCTTGTTATTTCTTCCACTAATACCAACCACAACAACTGCTGAGCAAAACAATGTAACAAATTCCTCTCATTATTGGACACACAAGGAAGTAAACTCCTGCTCAACAACTAGACGTGTTTTCTTCTGTTTTAGACAGTAATTGGCACGTCCCCATGTGAGCTATTGAATGAAATGGTGGGTCCATCTTCCACCTGTCCCCATATGATGCACATGGTGTATTAGTAGTGCTCATGGGAGCAGTGACTTGAACATTTGTCTTAGTGCTGTCTAAAGTAGTTAGCCCACTCAGCATACCATTGAAAGCCAGAAGATATGCGCCATTAAGAAGGTCATCTCAGTCTTGCTGTATTTCTCAGTTTCAGAAGCACATTCCCTGTCTGATCTGGCATATTCTCTCCCACTGCCATAAGCTCCACCAGTCATCTCCATAAAAAGACCCCATTAAACAAATCCACACCACACAGCGCTCAGCTTAGCAGCCTTCGACTAGCATTCTCACCCACGCGTTTCCTCCACTAAATGAGTGTTGAAAAGACTAGTAAATATTTTCAAGAGAATGTGCTTTAATTCAGGACACCGTACGCTTTTCATGAGACCGGGTAATGAGCAATATCAACCAAGCTAATAAGGAGTCAGAGCTTTGCAATCGTGGGCAGATGGTGTCCTCCAATGGCCTGTGATGTTTTCACTAAATGGACGATTAAATCCAGCCAGTTCTGGGATAAAGATGTTGTACAGAATGGATTGGACAGAATTATGATGAGACATCTTTTCAGACTGAAAATGGGCTTGGGCCAAGGACACGATATAGAGAGTATTTGTCTATTGTGCGCTTCAGAGTGGATGTGGCGTGATCTCATTGACTTTGCCGTGCTCCGTACAAGATAGAGTAGCTGCCGTGTCCCAGTGCGCAATCCGAGCGGAAATGCCCTTCAGGATCCATGAGAAAGGCGGCTGGTCTGTTTGAGTACCCCGCCAGCCTGTGTGCCCTTAGAGCAGCGATGCAGCAAAAGCATGTTTGCACAGTTGATGCAGCTTTTTTAAAAACCACCCACATAATTTTATGCAAAAACACACACTCCTGGCCCATTTGCCCAGCAGGTCTCAGCCTTGCATCTTTCCCCTGGGTTTGCAAGAGGCGATTGTCAATTGTCTTTATTTCCCACATCGATAGCAGTGCAGGCTATTAATTAGTTTGAGCTCTTTGGAGCCTAATAGCAGTCAGAAGCTGGCTGTCAGAGCCGCGCTGCTGTTTATTTGTTTGTCTCTCTTGCTGCGGGGGGTTGGTCTGCTCACACCAGCGCAGGCCACTCTTGACGATTTAGTTATTAAGTTTGGTAATAGAAGTAGTTAATCAAGGCCTGAGATTATACCACCTGCAGCGGAGACCTGCCAGCAGGGAGGATAAGCTCCTCTTCCCTGAAGGAGAGGCTTCATTTGTTGGATTTTTTTCTCCTGCCGTGTGCAGGCCGCATCTCCCACCTCGCATTTTTCCCACTACGATTCTCCCCTCAGCGGCAGAGCTTATCTTCTGGTTAGACAGCAGGGTTTCCGTAGTCCAGTAATTCCCAGACATTGGTCGGGAAAAAAATGAAATGTCAGACAAAATTAAATATTTCCAGTCAAATTGTCCGATTAAAATTGCATTATAATCCCGTCCCCCTAACACAATATGCACACCTTTGACTATGTTATAAAAGAACAGGCTCTACCGTTTGAAAGTTATTAAACAACATTGCATGCTGCATTTCAAATAAAGCGCATGTTTAAAACGGCTGTAATAGAGACCTAAACAATGAACGATTGAGTGAGACATTTCAAATATGGCCAGGCCCAGGCAGGCTAGCATTAAAAGCTTTTTTTCAGCGGCCAGACGCAAGGGACAGTGGTGAATCAGGAACATCTCATTATATACACTCATCTAAAGGATTATTAGGAACACCATACAAATACTGTGCATACAAATATGTGTACACACACACTCACCTAAACACCATACTAATCCTGTGTTTGACCCCCTTTTGCCTTCAGAACTCCCTTAATTCTCTGTGGCATTGATTCAACAAGGTGCTGAAAGCATTCTTTGGAAATGTTGGCCCATATTGATAGGACAGCATCTTGCAGTTGATGGAGATTTGCGGGATGCCCATATAGGGCACTAAGCTCCTGTTCCATTGGGATAAGATCTGGTGACTGTGGGGGCCATTTTACTACAGTGAACTCATTGTCATGTTCAAGAAACCAATTTAAAATGATTCACACTTTGTGACATGGTGCATTATCCTGCTGGAAATGGCCATCAGAGGATGGGTACATGGTGGCCATAAAGGGATGGACATGGTCAGAAACAATGCTTAGGTTGGCCGTGGCATTTAAACGATGCCCAATTGGCACTAAGGGGCCTAAAGTGTGCCAAGCAAACATCCCCCAGATTCCCTCCCACATTCTCCTCTGACCTCGAGCATCAACAAGCACAGGACTGCCGCTCACTGGATATTTTCCCTTTTCACACCATTCTTTGTAAACCCTAGAAATGATTGTGTGTGAAAATCCCAGTAACGAGCAGATTGTAAAATACTCAGACCGGCCTGTCTGGTACCATCAACCATGCCACGCTCAAAATTGCTTAAATCACCTTTCTTTCCCATTCTGACATTCAGTTTGGAGTTCAGGAGATTGTCGTGACCAGGACCATACCCCTAAATTGATGGCAAAAGCAATGGTGTGAAAAGGGAAAAACATCCAGTATTCGGCAGTCCTGTGGGCGAAAATGCCTTGTTCATGCTAGAGGTCTGAGGAGAATGGGCCGAACTGATTCAAGCTGATAGAAGAGCAACTTTGACTGAAATAACCACTCGTTACAACCGAGGTATGCAGCAAAGCATTTGTGAAGCCACAACGCACACAACTTTGAGACGGATGGGCTACAACACCAGAAGACCCTACCGGGTATCACTCATCTCCACTACAAATAGGAAAAAGAGGCTACAATTTGCAAGAGCTCACCAAAATTGGACAGTTGAAGACTGAAAAAATGTTGCCTGGTCTGATGTGTCTCGATTTCTGTTGAGACATTCAGATGGTAGAGTCAGAATTTGGCGTGAACAGAATGAGAACATGGATCCATCATGCCTTGTTACCACTGTACAGACTGGTGGTGGTGTAATGTTGAGGGGGATGTTTTCTTGGCACATTTAGGCCCTTTATTGCCGATTGGGCATCTTTTAAATGCCACGGCATACCTGGGCATTGTTTCTGACCATGTCCATCCCTTTATGGCCACTATGTACCCATCCTCTGATGGCTGCTTCCATCAGGATAATGCACCATGTCACAAAGCTCAAGTCATTTCAAATTGGTTTCTTGAACATGACAATGAGTTGTGGCCCCCACAGTCACCAGATCTCAACCCAATACAGCATCTTTGAGATGTGGTGGAACGGGAGCTTCGTGCCCTTGATGTGCATCCCACAAATCTCCATCAACTGCAAGATACTATCTTATCAATATGGGCCAACATTTCCAAAGAATGCTTTCAGCACCTCGTTGAATCAAGGCCATGGAGAATTAAGGCAGTTCTGAAGGCGAAAGGGGGTCAAACACGGGATTAGTATGGTGTTTAGGTGAGTGTGTGTGTGTGTACACATATATTTATATATTTGTGTCTGTATATATATATATATATATATATATATATATATATATATACAAGAACCAGTTAAAAGTAAAGTAAGAAACAGAAGAAAGTCTTAAATGATAGTTTTATTTTAATTAAAAGTCTTAAAAAATAAAATGTCAGTAATGGTAATGAATAATAATAACAATTTACAAAATAAAATGAAATACATGAATCAATTCCTCTAATTTACGTAAAAAAGGAAAATTAATAAAACTATTAATATTTTATATACAGTATATATATATATATATATATATATATATATATATATATATATATATATATATATATATATATATATATATATATATATATATATATATATATATATATATATATATATATATATATATATATAGACACACACAGAGAAAATAAAATGTACCCAGCACATTTGATACTTAGCTGCTCTACCGGGAGGATCCAGAAAATACAAAAACAGACTAGACTTATGTCTCAATATCTCCTTGAAGGGCGTAGGGGAAAACAGGATTTTGCTTGCTCTTTTCACTGCACAATATAGAGATACTCTGACATTCATAATGCAAAGCTCCTTGTTCACACCACGTTGCCCATTTATGAAAACGTAAGCCCTTCTCAGAGTTGGGGGTGATGTAATAATTACTAGCGGTTTTTGTCATTTTTAATCCTATCTGAATTGGCCATGTCAGTAATTTTCCTCAGTTTTTTTACAGACTATCCATTTCAGATTACAATGTATTTAACCTTAAGATTTCTTTGAAAAATAACTACAAAACAGTCCTTGGAAAAAGCTTATATTTAGTGTGGCGAGCAGGATGAGGTTGAGGCCCGTGGGAGGACGGCGCAAGGCCGGTGGCGTGATGTATAATGAGCGACACCTGCGCGACTTACTGGTCTCATATCTCTCATGGAAGAGCGGAAGCATAAAAGGAGGAGCGACGACAGTGGAGATCGAGAAAAGAAAAGGCCTGATTTTAAGTTGTGTTTTGTTTTATTATATGTGACAGCAGTCCTCCGTGAGGGGCTGCTGTCCTTTACTTTCGTTTTGGATTTGTTTTATTTTATGTTATTACATATTGTTGAATGTTCGCAGGTTCCCGTCTCCCTCTTCCCATTACATCTGAACCGCGTTACATCTAGCTTTTACTTGTACGTTAGGTTCTCCAAGTGGCTCAAGTGGACGTTAGTCAATGAGAAGACAGCCTAGAAGATAAAAAAGATGTGCTTTACAACTTCTCAGAGCGACAAAGGATTAATGCGTTTTTGTCACTAAGAGCACTCTTACTGTTAAGACACTGCATGTAGGTGTCATGGCCTTGATTATAATATAGTTAAGTTTTTGAACAAGTTCTTTAATGCATATTAGATTTTTTTACCAATGAAAAGAGAGGGAGAGGACTATGTAATGACTTTGGGATAATGTAAATGTTACAGTAAATTGGATTAGGCCTATATCGGTTTTTGATGATTTGTATGGGGTAGTAAAAACAGAAAAGTACATTTAAAGTCATTTTAAGATTAAAGCTGAGAAAGGAGATGAAGTTAAAAGAAGGAAGTTAGTAAGGAAGAAAGAAAGAGTGAAAATTAAAATATGTATTAAAAACCAATCCTGCATCTATACAGACACACAAATGTGTCATGGTATCAATTTCACAATCATCAGCACTTAATAATGGATGGCAATATCACATCTTACTACAGCATTTTACATACAAAATAATTAGCCAATCATAACATGCATAATTTTTCGAGACATATTAAAGGTGCAGATGCAAAAGCAACCTGTTTAAATCCAACATTGTTATAACCAGACTTGATGTGACAAGATTCCAGTGACAAACAAATTGTCTGTCCACACCAGACATGACAGGGCTACAAGATATGACAAAATCAATGACAAATCACAGCCAATCAGAAGAGTGTGTTGGCAGACTCCCTCTCTCACGCACAATGGAATAAGATAAGTATTAGATAAGAATAGAATCCCCTGTCATTCGTTGCTTTTGCAGCTGGTTAGGACAAAAGAAAGTAGAAAATGCTCTACAGGGTGACCACATATGCTCAGGGCGATCCACCCTCCTACTTACCCTTTCTCTTGCAAGTTTATATGCCTTCAAGGAGCCTCCGAAAGGCATAAACTCACTCTAAAGAGCATTTCGTTCCCTGTTCCTTTTTTGGGGGAATGTCCTCCCAACCCCTTCTGGACAGCCAAATCCCTGACAATGTTCAAGAAACACTGAAAATCCTCTCTTCGTGAGCACGTAACTGCAGCCTGCTGAATTAAAAAAATCTTACTATTCCCTCACCAATGCTCTTACTATTCCTTCCTCCCTATTCTACCTTTTACTATTCTGAAAGATGGTATTCTGAAACTTGGATATAGCATTAATAGCATTTCTCATATTTATTGACTCACTTATTTGCGTTCCTCAAAAGTTTTGTAGGATAAAAGCGAGTACTTAATAAATAAATGTAATGCAATTTGTTCCTGGAAACTTCAACATTATGAGAGAACTGTACTTAATTGGACAAAGTAGCTTCTCATACTTCTTTTGATTTATCCCTCCAATCTATATAGCCAAGACTAAGTCCACAGAGAGAAGCAAAGACACATAAGAGGACTCCCCTGTGGTCCACAATCAAACAGTCCTTATCTGTCCTCTGAAAGACCACGTTCACACAACCTCCCTCACTTTAATTACCCAAAACACTCACTGAATACAAACATATTGGCTTTAATGGCCGTTGCTAAAAGCAGACAAGTAATGCGTGCCTCTCCGGCTTCTTTTCAAGTCAGCGTAGTTACTGGCTCTCATGACCTCTGGACTTTTTCAGACTCTCATCTCTCTTTATCTGTTTTTCTCTCATTTTTTTCTTTCTCATCACATCATGTTCTCAGGAGCAGAACACAGCATCTACAGTGTTAAAAATTGAGTTTGTGTTAAGCAATTAGCCATAAAAACAAGGTCAGGGGATGATTCGCAGGCCAGATGATGGACCAGGTAAAAGCTCAAAGGCAAAAAATGCTCTTAAGGCCCTTAGATACTCTTATATACTCATGGTGAAGTTCTTTTACGTTCCTTGCTTAGGGGTAAAAAGAAATTTGAAATAAAATACCCTTGCAGCGATATACTGTTAGTGAATATCCCGACACCACCCACACTGCTAGGTGTAGAGTTTAGAGGAATATGTAAAAATGTGCACAACAATAGTGAAAAAACAGCAGTCAAGAAAGCATCTGATCATAACGATGTGCATTTATTTGCACAAGCTCTGCAATTCGGCACTACATTAAGGTCACATCACGTTTATTTATATACCATTTTGTACAATAGACTACTTTAAAGCAAGCCACTTCACAATAGTAGCTTCTTAAATATGCAATTATATCAGAAGAAAGAATAGACCTTTTGCTTTTAAGCAAAAAAAAAATCAGTTTCATTTTAGCTTTATGCATTGTTTTTGTCAACGCTTGAATGTGGGCAAGCTTCATAAAAAATAAATAAGTAAAACAATTGAGCTAAAAGCTGAGAAAATCACATTTTTGTCAAAGACTACATCCAAATCTCAGTCTTATATCTATGATATGACATTTGATATAGCTTGTTTTTGCATCTTCTTCGCATGTGATTCGGTACTCTTTCAGAAGATGTGTCATTGCGCCCCTACCATATAACAGTGAAAACGCAGAAAGCGTTTGAAATGACGTCACACTAGTTTGTTCTTCAATTTTGCATAAGTATATGGGGGTCTTTAAGAGACCTGAAATCACGTTTTTTACTCACAAATACCTCTCATTTGTTTACCTCCTACAGTACTAGAGTTTTGATCATTTAGCCTTCGCAAGCCCACTCCTTCATATTTCATCACATCCATGTTATTGCTCTCCCCAGGCAGGCTCACGCACTGACACAAATTGTGTACATTACAAAGGAATGTTATGGCTGCTGTGACAGTTTTATTGCCGCTCGGATGAAGACATAAAAGGGTAATTCGTGATTTCTATCCGAAGTCCTCAAAATGCTCCTCAACTTCCATTTCTCCAAATTCTGTGTTATGTGAACACCCACATAATTTCTCCAAATTATGTGAGAAATGGGTCTTTTGGAAATAAAAATATCACCATGAGAAGCTCTTTAAATGTGAGGAACTTGTGCCTTATGGTCTAAATTGAGGGGTCTTAAGCTGATTTGCAAGGCTTTTGCCAAACCAGCTGGTGTGTCATGATATCTTTTAAGACAAGGAGTGAACTCATAGTTTAACTCCCAGCGTGTGTCTTGAAGTGTTGACTCCTCTCCAATGTTCTACGTGGGGAGCAAACTTGACAGATCTTAGCAACTACTGTTGTCTTCAGCCACTCTGATAAAAACACACATAAGACACAGACGGGCCTAATAAATGCGGTCTCGTGCTGGGAGGGAAAAAAATAAAACAGTTAAAAGGAAGAACAAGCTAACAGAGCCAGGCGAACGTAATTCGAATTCAAATAGCTGTGTATGTATTAAAACTTCCTGCTGTGAGTGTGTATCAGCGTTGGGCAGAAACTAAACTAAGATTAGCAATGCTACCAGTTGCATTCATCAAGACCATGACAGTGCTTGGTTTCTTAAAAATTTCAACTGTAGCAAGTTAACCTTTCCAGCAAAAAGCAGTAAAGCACTGAAAAGTGCTATATTAATGTTTTTCACTGTATAACTGAAAACAGTTTTAAAGTAATCGGACACAATCAGTTCATGCAGATGGCCTGTGCAGTGTACATATAAGTTTTGTCCATTATCTTTATTAAGTGCAATGTTTCATTAAATATGCAACAAAATTACCAAAATGTTCTCTACACACAGGTCTAATGAGTCTTGATTTTTTGTTGAGACATTCAGATGGTAGAGTCAGAATTTGGCGTAAACAGAATGAGAATATGGATCCATCATGCCTTGTTACCACTGTGCAGGCTGGTGGTGGTGGTGTAATGGCGTGGGGTTGTTTTCTTGCCACATTTATGCCCCTAAGATTAGGCCCCGATTGGGAATTGTTTTAATGCCACGGCCAACCTGAGCATTCTTTCTGTCCATGGCCATCCCTTTATGGCCTCCATGTACCCATCATCTGATGGCTACTTCCAGCAGGATAATGCACCATGTCACAAAGCTCAAATCATTTTAAATTGGTTTCTTGAACATGACAATTAGTTCACTGTACTAAAATGGCCCCCTCAGTCACCAGATCTTAACCCAATAGAGCATCTTTGGGATGTAGTGGAACGGGAGCTTCGTGCCCTGTATGGGCATCCCGCAAATATCCATCAACTGCAAGATGCTATCCTAATAATATGGGCCAACATTTCTAAAGAATGCTTTCAGCACCTTGTTGAATCAATGCCACGTAGAATTAAGGCATTTCTGAAAGTGAAACACAGTCTTAATATGATGTTCCTAATAATCCTTTAGGTGAGTGTATATATTCTTTGTATAATGTTATTATTATTATATTGTACACCTTTTTACTTTTTTTGTTATTATTAATACTTTTTTCTTTTCTTTACTAGTCACTGCTTTTGTTTTGTTTATTGATGCCTTGCCAATATTGTACACATAATAATCATGCTGATAAAGTGCTTTGAAATTGATTTATCCATTTACCCATGCACAGCCAGTCAGGACCTTAGAGCTGGTGGAGGAAAGAGCTAAAGCAGAGATAGAGGATGAATGAAGAATGACAAAAAGGGGACTATGCAGTATGCAGGATTCAGTGTGAGCATCCGGATAGTGAGAGCTTCGGCTGAGCATTGACAAGTATGTGTGTGGGGGGTGGGTGTCTGTAGAAAGCTTTGATGTGAGCTGTGCTTTGGGTGGAGCTTAACAGGCTCTGATCTCCAGTGTCTCCTCATTATGGCAATGGCCCTGCAGCAAGTGGATAATGCCAAATAATGATTGTTGAAATTGGCTCAGCTATTTGGGAATAACAAGAAATTTTTTTCTTTTGGCGGTTATGTGCTGCAAATTGAAATTTTGATTGTAGTAAAAGGTCAGATTTTGAAAGGGAGAATACCCGCCTGACCTTTCCAACCAACTTTTAACTCTTTATCCGTCTGCGTATGTTTCCCGCTAATGACTGCAGGTGTGACATTCTCCTCGTTCCACATGAAGGGAGGGAATTCTGGCCTCTGAATAAACGGCAACGGGCAGCCATCAAACGAGGCGATGTGGACTTGTTTTTGAGTTGCGGGTCACAGGGCCACCCGGTGTGTGAAGAACACTCACAGATTGGTGCGATGACACTTTGTAGTGTATCAGCTTGGCAGAGCTCCACAGAAAGATAGTGTCATTCAACCACTGTATACACCCACTTTATGTTCAAACACACTCCTGAGACACTGGACTCATACACTGATAGTTTGATAGCTGGTTGACAAGTCACACACAGATACAGTTCCCTTTTTGTCCTTATTCTCCATTCGAGAACTGACTGGATGGTTTTGGCAGCTCACAATAGGCATTCATGTTATCTTTGGAACTGCAGTGCTTTCTAAGGTTATCCGTCGCCCTTCTTCCTCTCCTCCATCTTTCCCACACTACTGTATTGATCTGTGTCTTCATGCCTCCATTCACAGAATATACAGTACTAGACTCTGCCTGCCTGTTTCAGCCACCCCACTGGTTTCCATTATTGGGCAGATTTATAGCGAAACAGATAAATCGGTGAAGGAGTGTGTCGGCACAGCTGAGGTGATAATTGCGTATGTTGAAGCCAGGTATAGAGCTCTATGATTATTGCTGACAATCACTAACCTGACATTATCAGAAAGCTAAAACGCACGCAGGGTTGTACATTTGTCCCTCTTCTTTAATTTCATCCTCTGCAACCTTCCACAGAACTTTCTTTTTAACATTACAGTGGAAAAAAACTCCAACACCTCTGCAGACTGACTGATGTTGAACTTGAGAAGTCTGTCCCTGAGTACATTACAGGCTTTGATCAGGCATACAAGATGCTGTAAGTACTGTTTGTACAAGCAGTGGAGCTCAAATTTGACTTTGATATTGTGTACCTGTCAGCGGTAATTAATGACAAGCACTCAAAGCTCTTGATTAAGTCGCGACTCGGTTAAATGAACAGGATATGGGTCCTGCTCAGCCAGTTACTCTCATTTACCTTGGCTTGTTGCTCTCATTTTACACACTTAATTACCACAACTGCTCCCTTATAGCCTCTTAGGGGCCCAGTGTAGAAAATGAGTCACTTTGTTGTGATTATTTATACCAAAGGCATAAAGGAGACTAAAGACCTTTCATGGTCAAACGCTCAAATGGTGCCATTGAACTTTAGGCTGTTTTCATTAGATACTCTTGGGAAATGCATGTATTGTTTTGGTATTTTTCACAAGTACTATTGCCCAGAAAGTATAATGTTCTACTTTTAAAGGCCCATTTACACCAAGAACAACTATATTTATAATAACAATAATAATTTGTATTTATATAGCACCTTTCCATTGCTCAAGGACGCTTTACAATGTACTGTAGATACAATAAATAAAACAAAGTACAAGTAGAGAGTAGATTATTATTGGTGGTAAATATGAAACAAAGAAAATACAAAGAAATAAAAAATATATATACAGTATATATATATATATATATATATATATATATATATATATATATATATATATATATATATATATATATATATATATATATATATATATATATATATATATATATATATATATATATATATATATATATATATATATATATATATATATATATATATATATATATATATGTATGTATGTATATATATATATATATATATATATATATATGTATGTATGTATATATATATATGTATGTATTATATATATATATATATATATAGGACCAGAAAGTCTTAGTCCTTAATTACGTTCATTCACACTTTCATTGCGAATGTGAGTTAAAACAAAACACCCATAAAACCAGCGATGAGCCAGCTTCACACAGATGTTATCATCTTGAAACCTTCTGGCAAGAAGGAATCCCAGACCTAAGACAAAGTGTCGTAAAACTTCCTCCAAAGGTTTTGCATTGGCTCACACTCCTCCAGAGGGTGTGACATCCTTACGCTTTAAAATCACTGATCATCAAGATCAGCTTTCTCTCTTTTCTGACCTCTTCTCTGGCTTCTTCCTGTGTTGGACGTCTCAAGTTTTGTCCTTTCCTTTTAGTCTTAGTCTTTTTTGTTTTATTTTATAAGTTTTGTTTTTCCTTTTCGTATTCTGGCTTTCGTCAGGCCACTCAACCGAGGTAACGTAACAGTTAATCCTGTCAGATCGTCCATGCATTGAGTGAGCGTGTTAGGCGGCTACGGGTCGGCCAATCTGGTTCTGTCCGTTAAAATTAACTTTTGAAAATAACAATCGCGGTCCTGGACACTGAGTGACCTTACACATTAAGATAAAATTAGATTTTCTTCAGTCATTGTTAAAAAAAAACAAGCTAACAAAACTTGCTTACTTGCATTAGTTAAGCGGCCAGAGGGCATACTTGCATTAGTTAATTCTGTCACCGTGTTTACCAACTGTAAAGGGGTCTATATAAAATGGCTTAGTTGCAATCCTCGATTCTGATGATAAAACATGGCTATTACCACTTCACCCAACGGTTCTATTTAACACTGCAGTTCTTACGTTATTTTTATTTGAGCTTTCATGCATATTACACATTGGAACGTAGTTGCTGTTCATGGTTAGGGACTATTTTTTCTAGCAGAAGGAAGGCTTTTAGTATAAAAGTTGCACTAATACATTTTTTTTAAATGAATATTTTAATTGTGTGGTAACCGTTTTATAAAAACAATAAGGTAAATAATTTATTATTTTTAAGACATTGATTTTTAGAAACACTAAACATTTAAAGACATTGTAAAGGTAATCTTTAGCCAATCTCTAATTTATCTGTAAATTATTATGGTGTGATGCCTAAATTTGCTTGTAGCATTTAAAATTATTGATTATTGTTTTACTTAAATTGTTTTAGACAATATACTGTAAAACATTTACTAACTGTCATCTTTGTGTGAGTGTGGCAAGACTATGCTACTCTAACTCCATGAACGCACCAAAGTAGCCAGAGCAACTTTTCTTTTACAGATATGACGAGACACACATGGGCAAGTGATATGTACACAAATTTCTCTGAAATCCATCCCACCCACTCTATAATATAAATGCTTATAATAGGCTTACCAGTAGAGTATCGTGGACAAAAACATGTTTCCTGATGATGTATTGACTCATTATGTGTCATTGTGTCATTGTGTGTGTGTGTTCTAGTTTGCCACTCTGGGCATTTTTTATTATTTGTGCTTGTCAGAGCTGTTTGTGTTGAGTAGATGGCTACTCTCAGAGCAGTCCCTCCCTATTGGACGATATCCAGAATCTCTTCTGCCCACAGCTTTACTGCACAGTCCCTCACTGTCCCTGACTGCACTCACTGCCTACACATCCTCCTCCACACTTAATGTCTCTCCTAATAAATCCTAATTGTTGTTGAAATCTCACCCTCTCTCAGTTGAAATGTTTGAAGCTGTGGTTTCTTTTCAGCTCTGCTCCTCATCTCAGCCATGTGTTTCTCATTCCACAGAGCCATCAAGGCTGTTTGGCTGCCGCTGGATTTCATTTGAGAGTGAGGTTGTATCTCCTCCACAGAGGCGAGGAAGGAACGAAATAGAAAGCATCTTTTGATCATATTCTCAGAGGAAATATTTCCATGTGGTCTTGCATTCTTACTTTCTCCTTTCTTCATCTCTTACTATATTTACTGCAAAACTTTTTTTTCCCTAAATCTATACACAAGATCAAATTTACTTCAGAAGCAGAACTGTTTATTATTATTATTATTTATAATTAAGACATTGAGACTTAATGTATTCATCTCATTGGCAAATTGGTATTTTTAATATATATATATATATATAGGTTTCTCTTGTCGATTCCAGGATTCTGATTGGCTTGCATGGCTTTATCCTGAACCCCTACACTGCCCCCAATAGGTTTGGCATAGTTATGATGGTGTTCGACAGCGTATTTATGCGGGTGTGTAAACAATGTTATTTTTGAAAACGGAGAAGGGGAAAATATTCGTTTTGCTAAATACCCGGCTTTGTGTAAACGTGGCCTCAGAAGCATCCAGGTGCATCTAAAAGTTGCAACCTCTTCCTGAGTCTCTCCGTATAAAGGCTGCACTGCTTTACTGCTTATTGTGGCATAATGTCACCTTTGATGTTACAGAATTTTGTTATTTTTATGCCTAACCCTTAAAAGCATGAATGATTTGCCAATCATTACATATTCAGGTCTTTGGAGAACCGAATATATATCTAACACAGATAGATCTCTACCTGTCGTGATAATATAAAATTCATTGTCAGAGCTCATTTCCCATTACATTCATCATCTGGCTCATATTTGCCATCTCAAACATATTCTCAAAATGATCTTCAACATCAATATTTTGATCGCTGACAGCTTCTTCACCAGATCTATACATTTTTACCAAAAAATGTATGGAATTCTTATATTGTTTATAATGAGTTGATTGAGGAATACTAAAAAGGTTTATGTTTAACTTGAAACTTGAAAAATGTATGAGGTGGAGAGTAGTGAATGACGTCCAGGGTCACTAAAGAAGTCAGGTTTAAAAAAAGAAATGCCTTGTTTTGAGAGAATGTATCTTGAATTAAGTTTCTGTTTGTTATCCCAATTGTCATATTGCCAATCAGGCAACAAAAACCACGTCTTTCTTCAGTCGAAAGACCCCTATTCATCGTCTGGTGTTGTTTAAAGCCCTTTGAAGCTGCACTGAAACTCTCATTTGGACCTTGAATCGTTTGGTTCCCAATGAAGTCCATTATATGGAGAAAATCCTAGAATGTTTTCATCAAAAACCTTAGTTTCTTTTCGACTGAAGAAAGAAAGACTTGGACATCTTGGATGACATGAACTACTCCTTTATGAATGTTTTTGCTATGTGCTTTAAGAAACAGGTTCACAGTTGAAAGAATGTTGAGCTAGGCCTACAAAAGGATCATCCTCAGCATTTTGCGATCTCATGAGGATCTTGAGCAACTGCTCTCCTTTGCAACATAAAAGTCAAGCTAAAGCAGATGCATTTTGCCCTTTTTTTGGAATATTTCATGCAAGGTGACCCATGCATGCAGGATCTGGGGAAATGTTCCTGGTTCTCTGGCTGTAGCATCCATAAAGTCCTTGACAACACTACTAGGTTGTTTTTTGCTTAAATACAAAAAAGTTAACTTAAAACAAAAAAGAAGAACTTTCCCTGCTGTTTGTGGCCCTTGATATCTTGGTATCTCAGGGAGCAGGTAATTTTAGATCCAGTGCAATGCTGCAGCATCCTCCCCTGTGTCGTTTGGGTCTACGTAAACGCAGGGAATCAGGTAGCGAAGGGAAGATAAATAGAGCGGCACCTCTGCAGAACACTTTAAGCAGGAGACCCAATGAACCATGCAGCTTCGTAATTATAATAAAAAATAAAAATGATGGGTGATTTAGGACTGCCATGTGTGCTGGGTGGAGACTCAGCCTCCCATTAAAGGCAGCGTTGCCCCCATATTGGCGGTCTAGCCGAGGGGTGCCAGCCAAAACCGGAATGATAACGAGGACATTGGCTCGCTTCAGAGAATTGGGGTGTAATTGAGTTAATGAATGCATTCTGTTGCATCTCTGATTGAGCGCATGTCCCTTCACCACTTCCTTTAAAGTATGTGTGTGTGTCTCTCTCTCTCGAAAGCTCTCTTCCGCATTCTCCTCCACCTGACATTGAGCCTTAAATGAATAGTTCTTGCAGGAATTGAAATGGTCATTAATTTTTCCTCCATTGTGCCTTTCTTTCACTGTTACCTGTATGACTTTATTTCTTCTGTGAAACACAAACAAAGTTAATTGTTTTACCATATCCTGGTAACTCTTTTTAATGTGAAAGTAAATAGGAACTGGGAATGGTAGGCTTCAGAATGATAAAAATGCTAGGGGCAAAAATGCACTTTAAGAAAAGAAAATACACTGTAAATATGCACAGTCCTATTAATATCTAAAATCAACTAAAAAATGATTATCAAAATGTATGATAAAAAGTGAAATGTAAATGTAAATCAAATACAGCATAAATAATAATTGTAATTACAATGTGATTGCGGCATTAAGCATTACAGTATAATCAATCACTCTTGTTTCTGTTGAGCTTATGAATGCAATGACCAATTCAGAGGCATTTAGATTAATCACTTCTGAAAACGCTGCAGATTTGTTTAGTGTGCATGCTCACTCTTGCAAATTCTCATAAACAACAAATACAGATACAATGTAAGCAGAACAATGTTTTCATTTTAAAATGAAGAGAGCTTTAGTGATTATAAAGGGTGTTTTGTTTTGTTTTTCAAACAAAATTTCGAGCTGGTATTATATACATTTGGCGTAAATTGTATAAATGATTTACACAAAGCTAGCAAAGATTGTTAACCATCACTAAAGAGATCCATGACTTCAGTCTTGTGCAAGTTGTGCACTCTCGCTTGACTAAAGTCGATGTATTGCTTTAATGATGGGGAATGTTCTTGGCTTGCTGTATATAATTTATTCTCAGTTATAATTACTTTTGTTTTTCATGCTACTAAAATAACCAATGTTAAGTCTTGATTTTCTAATTCATAAATGGTTGTTAGCTTGTTTTGTCTGTGCAGCCAACGAGAATATGATGTGCCATGTCCATAAACACAAAAACTTTTTTTATATATTCTACTAATCCACATTAATAATATTTTTTTAAAATATCACACTCTAAAAAATGCTGGGTTGTTTTAACCCAATTTTGGGTAAAATATGGACAAACCCAGCCATTGGGTTAAAAATGTAATTTAAAAATGTAACCCAGTGGCTGGGTTTGTCCATATTTTGCCCAAAATTGGGTTAAAACAACCCAGCATTTTTTAGAGTGCAAGAACAATAATCAAATTTGCCTTGGCAAAGAAAGCCAGTGTAAATCAAATATTGCCCCTTAATGATAAAATTAAATTCTGACCCTGCTTTATTTCTTAAATAGATTAATATAAGTCTTTTGTAGACATATAAAAGCAATTTTGCAAAGAAAAGGCAACATTTAACATATTAACAGGATTGATAGGATTTATTTGCACATCTGCATATTCCAACTGTTGCAATAATGTGACATGCAAGAACCAGTGCCATTTGACATCATTGTCAAAACTTCCATGACGTGCTTTGAAGTGCATATTTGAATATGTGCAAACGCAATAGAAATTTGAGAGTTATTGATGTCAGGGTTTCAGTGAATAATGAATTAAAAGTTGGTCTGTGCCTCACACAAAGTGCCCTATCTTGCACCTGACGCAAATGACTTTGTACACTGACGCATTTATCATTCTTATTTTGCACCCATGCGAAGTTTACACGGCTTTTCCCTTCACAGACGCACGTCAGTAAACTAGGAAATGAACTTGTGCACCCTGGGTGGGTCAACGCAAAAGGAGGCGTCTTTCGGTGCAAACAATCCCTGGTGCTATTTTCCAGTTCAAAAAAAACAATTGCGCCAATGACCAGAAAAAAACCTAGTCTAAAGTCAGTGGCGCATTGCGCGTACATTCAGACGCTATTTTAAGCACGCATGCTTTGCCATAATACAGTGTGTTGTGTATTCTCTCATCTACACAGATGCATTTGACATTTTGCAAATGATACATTATTATAAGAAAAAAATATTTAAATACGAGGGAAATTGTTTTGGAAAATCATTGTTGTGATGGGTGAAATGGGAAATGGGTGTGATGGGAAAAATTGGCATAAAGCTTACACATTTACCCAAATTATTATAAGCATGTTTAACCGAAGCTAATTTGGGTGGGTTTGTCCCATACCAAAAGTCCTTTCTCTTTCTTTTACGGCCCTGACGAGAACATTGATCTCTTGACCGACTGAACCGAAGCGTGCCTGGTAAATGCGTCATTAAAATAGAATTGCGCCATGGAACAAGCGCACCTCGTTCATCATGCTCTTAAAGGGAATGTGATATGACGCTCTTATTGGTTTGTTTCCGTTATGCCCAAACCACACCTATGAATAATGAAGCTACTTCAGACCAACCCCTTTTAAACATGCGTTGGGTGAAAGAGTCATTTATCCTGCCAGTAAAATAGCAACAGCACCCAAGACCTGCCCACAAAGATACTTGCGCTTCGCGTTTTAATACTTGCGTTTCAGATTGTTAAAATAGGCCCCATAGTGTGAATATTTGGTTTCAGAAGACATGAAATATAATGCATGGGTCATATGGACTTATGTTTTGATACTTTCATGGGGCTTTTTGGTTATTTTGGGAGCTTGGCAGTCTAACATTTCTTTCTAAAACAACTTGATGATGGGGCAATTATGACAGAACTCTCATTTTGGGTGAACTATCCCTTTAAGGCTAAATGGTTGCTCTCTTTATGTTATTGGATCTTCTACACACAGTTGGCTTGAAGGCTTAGTATAACTCTCAGTGTGTTTCTCCTACAGATCGGTCAGTGGCATTCAGAGCAAGGACTGTCTATGGAGAGGAAGCTTCCATCACTTAACGTGACAGACACGCTATTCAACACCACTCTCACCATAACTACCATCCTGGTAAGTCCTGTTTTCCACTCTGGTTCACGTTCCTCAGTAGAGGACACACCCTAATGATTTAGCCAAGAGATTTACACACACCCTCTGGGAATGACATACACTCTTTTGCTTCAAGACAATTTCTCTCTATTCTCTCAATCACCTCAGGGTTCAGCACTGATCTAAATAAAGATGCTTCTCCTCTGAGATGAGTGGAAACTAACAAGTATGTGTGTGATAGCATGTCCTGGAGCAGCAACCCCCAATTGAAGATGTAATCCGCTAGGCTGTTATCTGGGGGCAATTTTCTCATCTTCTCATACACTGTATAGTGATGAGAAAAAAGAGGCTCTCCGCAGCCTTAGGCTGGATGTCGCATATCTGGCTGGGTCATCCCTCACTAGAGAAGAGAGAGAAATAAAGCAACTGAGAATGAGAGGTGAATAAAGTGCTTGAAGAACCAGCAAATAGGTGGTGTAAAATTGCCTTGTTTAGGATAGAGGGAGAAATCTTCTGAAGTCACAATTAATCCCTGATAAATTAAATGATAAGAACTGCTGAAATCATGCTGTCCACCAGCAAAACTTCACTTGTGGGATTGCTCAATTTCAGATCATTTAGCAAACAACAACGATCCAGCAATATTAATCAACTCCTGATGGACAAAATCAAGTCCCAGCCTACATATCATGGATAGAGACATATGCCTCGTTTCCACTGAGGGGTACGGTACGGATGGACGGTACAGTACAGTACGGGTCGGGTTGGGTACACCATAATCAGGCTTGCGTTTCCACCGCCAACAGTACCCTTACTTGATAGGCGTGGTGTTTGCTGGAAAGAAGCGATCGACGTCATTTTCGCGCGAAGAAAGCGACATAGTAAACAACAATGGATGACAGACAGCACAGCAGATCTTGTTCTTGCTTCTCAGCATGTTTGTCACTAGAAACAAGCGCTGGCATTAGGCGTTTCTCAATACCAAGTAGCCATCGCAAAGTCCGACTCAGGAGAATGATCCCTGCTAATGGAACAACGCGTTCTTGATCGCGGCACTCAGCTCGCTCTGGCTCTGCGTCTCCGGTTATCTCTATGTACATTTTAGGCAATAATAAAACGAAATATGTTATAAAACACCACTCTGCTTCTTTTCGATTTCATTTCAATACATTTTAAACATTATAAAGCACACAAATGTGGTTCAGGCAACGCATAGCCTATTGATTATTCACTGCATGTATGTCGTTATATTTATAACAAAACTAAATATAAAACACAACCCTGCCTCTTTTCGTTTAAATGTAAAAATATTAAACATATTCCAGGCAATATGTAATGTATTGCATATATTGGTACAAATGTTGCAATAAACAACACATTATCTTGAGGCTAATAGAATTTAAAAAATGACAAAATTATCTCTTTTTGTTGCATTTCAGTTTTATCAATAATAGCCATTATACAAGTATAAGTAAAAGGTACAAACAGATATACAGTAAAGCTTAAATAACATAAAGAAACAATTCAGTCAGTCAACTACAAATTCAGCGCTCAAAGATATGAAACTTCACGTAGCCTTCTGCCAAAACTATTGGCCAGGGAACGAATTATAGATTCACGAGACCAAAGATCACCTGTTAGGTTTATACAAGACGAACTATATCTCATGTTTAACCACAACAGAGCCGTCCGAGTCAGCGGCAAACATCAGAGCGACTAGCCGAGGTAAGGCTGTTCCAGGCGGGGACACGAGCGCGAGCGTCCGGTGATCGCTTGAAATGGATCTCAATCAAATTATCATAAATCTATAAATAAACCAAAAGATTTGAGCTTTAAAAAACTACTTTCTCGCCTTAAAAACTCTTAAAACTACATTTCGTGACACAATAACAGTAGAATAATATTTCAACTGTATGCTTCTAATGCCCTTAGCACGCGCGAGTGACGATACTCTGTCCACCAATCACCGTTCTGCAGTGAGTCTAGCTCCACCTTTTAGTACCCTTTCACTGTGCTAGGTACCCCAACGAAAGGGTACCCAAAATAGTGGTACGGTTACGGTTCGCTTTTTGGTACCATTCACAACTTTTGACAGTGGAAACGCAAATAAATGCTTGCCGAACCGAACCGTACCGTACCGCTCAGTGGAAACGAGGCAATAGAAAAGGGCTGCATAGTTTTGCAATAAATAATAATAAATAAAATTAAAATATTGTAACTGCAATTAAATTAGATTTGTGTGTAGCAGCTGCATGTACAATTATTATTATTAATAATAATAACAGTAATAATAATGCACTTGAGCTTAAAATAAAAATTTTAAGGGTTTATTGCATTAAAAACAGGCCATATTTTTAATAAATAAATACGTTATCATTCATAGTACACTAAATTTTAAACATTTTAAATTCCAACATTGTTTGTGAAAGTCTAACAAAGTTAAATGTATACTCAAACCTGAAAATTCGTGTGGCTCCGTTTTCATTTGATTATCATTGTACACTTGGCGGCTTAGTTGTAACACTCTGTTACTACTAACCCCGCTTTGTATTACATATTTTAAGCCTAGTTAACAGTCACTAGGAATTGCTGACATGTTTCAAAACGGTGCTTTGTTTGAGCCAACAAGACAGTGATTAAGGCAATATAAAGTTAGATTTGGAAACGTATACACCCAACTCAGAAACTGAAAAAAACCTATGATGAAACAAAATTACTTTCATGGTGTCAAAACACTCTTTGTCCAGTATCATCACGAATTATAATCAAAACTTTCAGCAAATTCGCGGGAGACCGTCTTCTGGCAGCAAGAGAAAAATAGCGGAAAGACAACCTGCTTGATCCTGACGAACTATGTAAACAGTCCGTGTTACATTTAACCCCGCGTTAGGTTGTGCCCCGCGCTCCCCTACATCTCAATAGGATGATCACAATTTTCGTTTCATGCCGTCTCGAAGTATTCTGAATATTCTTTAGTTACAGTTTGTTTAAAAGTCTGGTGGGAACATCAGCACACCAGCATCCTACACAACATATTGTGGCGTTTTCAGCAGTTTTTTGAAAACAAACGGCCGTTCAGTAAGTGAAATAGAGATGATTATGTCAGGGAGGGTGTGCGTGTGTGTCTCACTAAAGGAAAGAGTGGAATACAGGTGGAACGATTAGTTTCAGGTCTTTTTTTGTTAATGTGCTTGATGTAGAAAGCTAGGAGAACTGGGGAGAATTTGCACCATTTGTTTATTCCTCTTTAAAGATATACAAAGACTTTGGCCGCATTAAAGAGCCACCGAAGAGCAATTTCAACTCTATCACGGCCCATTCATCACCGGCTGATTGCAAAGTCTGTTTTATCTCAGTAAACGCTGCACAGTTGAAAACATGCTCCAGAACTCAGCACCTGTGGACCATTCCACCAGCGTTTTCATTACTGCTCTGAGCTTTCTGTCATTGCTGCAGTTACAGCACACACACAAACACACAGATTGGATTTTACCCTTGTGATATGGGCTAGATCTAACATTTTTGTAAGGGTAGACTGTATATTAGAGCTGGTTCGCTTGCAGTGGTAAAGCTGTCTGAACTGAACAAACAGTTCTGTGGCTTTTTGTTGTTGCTCTTGATGTTTCTGGCATTTCTGTATCTGTATCATGTGCAGAGGGAGCCAGAGCTTCAGTGCTTTGATTAAGAACACAAAAAACTCATGTTTGTTTGTAACATTTTTACATTGCTTTCATAACTCACAGACTACCACAAATCTGTCTTTTGTTTGATTGATTATTTTTCATTGATATACCGGTCAATGGCCTTTGGTAGAGTTGGTAAAGACATAATATTACATTTTAATTAATATGATATAAAATGAACTCACTTTACCTCACATATACTAGAGAACTCCTCAGAATAATATTACTCATTTAATACCTATTAATAATGCTAAATAATTTCTGACCTTTATATAGCAATAGTTCTTTTAGCTGTGAGAAATAATGTGTGTTTAAATGGATCATGAATTATTTTATAATGTTGAAGTCCACTTTTAATGTTAGACTTATTACATTAAAAACTGCCTTAATTTCTAAAAATAAAAAGCCAATTTGTAGACTGACTTGAGCCCTCACAATTATTGGCACCCCTAGAATTTTTTATGAGTAAAATATTGTATATTCCCATTAATATTTACCTTTTTTAGCACATCAGGGTGACTAGGAACATAAAATTGTCAAGCTATGACTTCTTTATTCACAGGAGTTTAAATATGAGGAAACGCAAAGGCACAATGAGTAAAACCAAAGAATATAGTTCTGATGTGCATCAAAAGATTGTTGAGCTTCACAAAATAGAAAGTGGCTGTAAGAAAATAGTTAAAGAATTGAAAATTCCTATTTTGACCATCAGGGCAATAATTAAGAAGTTCCAATTTACTAAGGATATTACGAATCTGCCTGGAAGAAGATGTGTGTCTATATAGTCTTCATGCATGATGAGGATGAAAGATTGAGTGGCCAAAGACTCTTCAAGGATCACAGATGGGGAGTTGGTTGAGTCTTGGGATCAGAAGCCTACCAAAAAAAATATCAAATATCAAACAACCCCTGCATCCCCACATGTTGTTTAGGAGGGTTTCAAGGAAAACTCTCCTCACTCATCCACAAACAAACTCCAGCAAATTCAGTTGTCAGACATGACTGGAGGGTTTTGTGGTCAGATGAAAAAAAATAAAAAATAGCTTTTTGGCAGTAAACAGGCTAGATGGTGCACACAATGATATAAAGTACCCCATGTGTACAATTTAATATACCGTTGGATTTTTATTGTTGTGGTCACATTTTCCTGCTGTCCAGAAGTCTTGGATTTCTTTTTCAACTACATGGCATCATGGATTCTATCAAATATCAAAAGATTAAAAATCAAAACATGACGCCTTCTGCTAGAAATCTTATAATGGGCCCTGGTTGGATCTTCCATCAGGACAACAATCCAAAATCAACGCAAAAATGCATTACGGAGCACAAAATGAAGCTTCTGCCATGACCGTCCCAGTCCCCTGACCCAATGAGTGGAGTGAACTGAAAGAAGCACCACCAACATGGATCTGAAGGATCTGGAGAAATTCTGTATGGAGGAATGGTCTCTGATCTCTTGTCAGGTGTTCTCTATCAGGCATTACAGGAGAAATCTCAGAACTGTTATCTTGGCAAAAAGAGATTGGCCTGTACTTGCTCTGCCAGCAGCAATAAAAGCAGTGTCGCAGATTTATTCCACCAATACCAAACATAAAACATTGCCAAACCCATGGCAATCACTCCGAGAGTTGTAATGACTGAAATGTATATGCACTCACCTAAAGGATTATTAGGAACACAATACTAATACTGTGTTTGACCCCCTTTCGTCTTCAGAACTGCCTTAATTCTCCGTGGCATTGATTCAACAAGGTGCTGAAAGCATTCTTTAGAAATGTTGGCCTAAATTGATAGGATAGCATCTTTCAGTGGATGGAGATTTGTGGGATGCACATCCAGGGCACGAAGCTCCCGTTCCACCACATCCCAAAGATACGGTATTGGGTTAAAATCTGGGGACTGTGGGGGCCATTTTAGTACAGTGAACTCATTGTCATGTTCAAGAAACCAGTTTGAAATTATTTGAGCTTTGTGACATGGTTCATTATCCTGCTGGAAGTAGACATCGGAGGATGGGTCATAAAGGGATGGACATGGTCAGAAACAGAAGACCCCACCAGGTACCACTCATCTCCACTACAAATAAGAAAAAGAGGCTATAATTTGCAAGACCTCACCAAAATTGGATAATTGAAGACTGGATCATATTTAAAGTATCATTATAATTTTTGTAGGAGAAAACTGTATTATATCATTTTTCTCACAAAGTGAAACAATCACATTCTTATTTCCCAGCAGAGAGAACTCTACTAAGCACATGCTGAGCACTAGCTTGTTTGAGATTGAATACATTTAGTGTGTTAAAGTTGGCCAGAGTTTTCCCTGTAGTTTGAACATGTTGGTGTGTTGCCAACCAGTGGGTCTTGGGGCCAGAGGTGAATACACAGTTGCACCACTTTGGCATGTGGTAATTCAGCTGCTTTTTTCACATAACTCCCGCCGTGCTTCTCAATCATTTACTATATTAGCTTGTATATAGGGTTTACTCTGTGTACCACCTGACAAAGTAAACACCTGATTTGCATAATTTCCTTAGTGATTCAAATATTAAAACGCAGACGGTGTGTGCAAATACAGGAGGTTGTTATTGTTTTATTTGTGTTTAATATTTCTTCAACCTTTGTTTGCTGTCATTTGATGTGGATTTGATTTGCTTTCCCTGCAGAAACCCCTTTTCTTTCTCAGATAAAGCTGATATCGTTTTGTTATTTTCAAAGCTCAAATACATATTCTTTTGCCTCTGAAACTGGGTTCACTTGCCGTTCACTCTATAAACTCGTCTTTCTGTGATGCTATCTGCAGTGTTTTTCAAAAGCCACGTTATGCTTGAATTGAATCCTTGAGAAAAGTCATGTAAGCCTTTACCGACCCATATTGTCTAAGAGCCCATCTTAGAAAAAAACGAAGAGCAAAGTATTATCAATCTATATGGGTGCAATATCAGTATGATATGGAGTGGATACTGCATCATCTTAAAGAAAAGAAGAGAGTCTTCTCATTCAGCAGATGAATTTATGCTCACTGTAATCGATGATGGCGATAAAGTGCTCTTTCAGAAACATGGAGAAGATTGCAGAAACGGTTTCATGATCGCCATATTCTGCGGACAGACCACTTTTATTGTGTTCAAGAAGAAGCAAATAACCTTTATTCGTACAGCAATTGGAAATGTTCATAAATATAAAATGTGAGGCGCTGATCCTCATGTAATGTGCAGCCTCTGTGAACAATTTCTTGTTTCTGTGACAGCTATCAGGCAGAGCAAGAGACATAAGAGGGAGTAGTGGACCAGTCGGTTACCAAACTCACTTTTTGGGATTGTCTGATAAATGCAAACACGCAATTTCAATTTTTCTTCACTTTCTGAACAAAAAGCTTTGAGATTTGATTTGAAGTGAGATTGTCTTTAATGTGTTTGCTTTCAAAAACGCACCAAATCTGACTGCCGCTATGCTATATTTGTAAAATGGATTTCATCAGCTGACAGCCTTCCAAGAAAACAAATAGAATCAAATCTGCCGCTGATCCCAGACTGGTGAGGAATGTTGCATTTGGCAGGCTTGACACTCAAAGTGCCCTTAATCTCACTGTCTGTGCTATTAAACGGAAAGTTTCTTTCTCTGATGTGACCCGCAGATTTTATGGAATCATTCAAGCTCGGAAGAGAGGATTGCTTGGCCTGATAACAGCACTCATTCAGTTGATTGATGCCCGTGCTCCATTTCTGAGATTGATGGCGATACGCCAGGACCGGTCCTGTGTGTTCACATTAACCTTGCTCCTCTTCCTCAATCGCTTCCTCCCTCTTTCCAGAAGTTTTGCTAATAATGATTTATTAAATGTAAATGTAGTCGCTCCGTTTTCTGTCACTCAATCATCTAGCAGACGTTGAGGCTAGCTGAAAAGGAATTGTTTAAATCATAATTTTATTATTGCTACTTTGTAGTTTCTACATGTGTAGTTTGTGTGCACTCTAAAAAAGCCATTGGGTTAAGCCCAACGTTTGGGTTTGTCCACATTTGACCCAAAGTTGTGTTAAAACAACCCAGCATTTTTAGAGTGTGAAATGTGATCTAATTATTTTTTTATTAACAAAGTTCTAGAGGAGCATGTTCAGATAATTAACCTAATTAACATGGGAAGAACACATTCATTTACTTCACTCAATTAGCATCAGGAGGTATATATACAGTACAAGAACAGCAGACTTACCTCTACCTATTCCTATCCCAACCTGGGATGGGGGTAGTACTCTGGGTTCGGGCCAAATTCGGGCCAGCTTGGGCTGTCTTCGGACAAGTACACCAAATACGCATAAGCTTTACTCTATTCAATTATGTGTGAACACGTGAAAAAGACCAAGATGTCACAGTGCCTTTATAACCAAAGGGTAACTAAAAACAAAGAAAGTAGAGATGTTTTATTTGCCCATTTTAACTTTGGTAATGTTAAGTTATATGTAAATTTAAAGGCTTTGTGATGTTAACTGAAAACAATCTGGTTCATTTTGCCAAATTTGTTGCTTCTGTAATAATACATGATATGTAATTTAAAATATTAAAGCTTAATTGATTTAGTTAACTAAAAACAAATGTAAATGTTCTTTTTGCCCTTTTAAGCTTTGGTATTGTAAGCTGGCATTTAATGTAAAAGGTTAAGCTATATATTGCTAACTGAAAACACAAAAGAAAAATGTTTCATTTGACCATTTAGCAATTTTTGTAATATTATGTGATGTAATTTATAAGGCTAAGCTGTTAGCTTGCTAAGCAAAGATGATGTGATTTATGCCATTGCTCCTTTTCTCATATAGATGGCAATGTCCGGTCCTGTGTGTTCACAGTTAACTTCCTTTCCTACATCTTTTCATTGATTCTGCTAATAATGGATTTTGAAGCATCATTGTGTAATCACTCCTTTTTTCTTTTACTCAACCATCAATCAGACCAGAGGCTAAGTTATGGGCAACACCGTAATGACCCAAAACCATTGACTTCTCTTGCCCAGTGCTTAGACCTATTCATTTAATCCAGAAGGTTTGTTTATTAGCCTGCTTCCGTTCTTTGAACCGTCTGCCATATGCAACTGGCCCATGAAATGCTGCTCTTTAATAAGCCTAGTTTGAAAGAAAGTGTCCGGCTGCAATACTTGACTGCCTCCAGCAGGCTGTAAGTGATGGAAATTTGCATTTATATTGTGCCTTTCTGCATAATAACTACCGCAGAGGTGTCAGTGCGAGCCATGACGGTAACATGCGTGGATGATTCAACCGGTTAATGAACAAAATGGAAGGATTTGCATTTATAGAGTGTCAGACTCTCTGGGCCAAAGCGGTTGCTCTTTGTGCCATGGCTTCGTCAGGTCCAAGGTGCGAACATCCATCAGCAAATACAGCGTGTGGTTTTTATGGACATACAAATGAGGTGAAAGGACGCTTATCGTGTTATTTGGATGCATATGAGCGGTTCGCATTAATAGGGTTCAGGTTTATTTGAATTGTCGGAACATGGCCATTGACGTTCCCCTCTGTCTGACAGGCCGCAAGACCCAGCTGTTGCTGTTCTCTGGCCAGCTGGAGCGTGGCCACTGGGTACATCAAAAATCAGGGATGCAGGACCTGCAGGAAAAAAATGTTGCCATGGCAATCCGAAAGACTGGAAAAGTATCGATCAGCTCTTCAGATTGCCACTCACAGCATCGGAGTAGAGCGAGATCAGATTTACTGGTGAAAATGAAACACTCTCTCCAGTCGAACCAGTCTGTGCTAAACAAATCTTAAGTACAACATACCCACTTTAGTGTCTGTCTTGCCTCAACACGTTTTTTCGTTTTGTTTTTTCAGTTATAACAAAAAGTGATTTTGAAAACCTTATGACTGGTTTCATTTTATAGTGACTGTTTATGAATGAGGTGACACTGTTCTGTTAATTTATGCAAAACGTTTGAAAATGGCAGTAACATATTGGACCAACATTCCCACTAGCAAAACATCTGTATCTCAGTGGATGACAGTGAGCAACAGCGAATGTTTATTGAATTATGGTAGGATGAAATGTTTACGAAGACTTTATTTTGACCACAGATTGCCTCTTAAATCTGTTCAATCTTTGGGCAGCATGAGAAAACAAACCGATAAATTTGGAACTTGGTCTTTTGGAGGCCTCACATTAGTCACAGAGCCCATGTTTCCAAACTATGTTTCCTTCCAATTTTGGGATATTACATTAAAAGACACTGGATGAAAATGGCAAGATGCACATAAAATCTTAAAACATGCATAAACCTTTTTTTTTTTCGCTTAAGTGAGTAGGATAATCTTTTTTTTATCATCAAATAAAATGCACATGAACTACAGTTTTCCAGATAAATTCCTCATGTTGCAAGCAAAAAACACTTTAAAAAAATCATATGATTGGATAACTGGACTATCCAGCGGACCAATCTCATTGCACTCCTTCTCAAATATTGTTTTAGTCATTTTGGAAGGCCTGAGCCAAAGTCAGTCCTCAAATTGATTTGGTGTTACCTTCCAATCTCAAATGATTGAGTTCCCAAACGTCAGGCATCCACCTCCGAAACGCAAAGATAACATGACAGAGGATAACATGAAAAGATAACATGACATCTCTGAGGTGCAATTTGTGTAGGAAAAAGTTTGCAGCAACATCCATTTAATTATTAATTATTAACGCTTATATGCACATATCCCAAGACATGACGATTTTGTTCTCTTAAACACATGGGGTGGAAATGATTATTTGTTCCCAAATGTTTAATGTAGTATTCCAGTTTTTCTCAATTAAGTTAACCTCACAACTTCACAATGGAAACATAGCTCAGGTGACTTGCCAACTCAAACAATCTCTTATCACACAAATTTGTGTCAAGTGATACAGAAGTGCTTTTAGAGCTTCTTTAGACGCAAGTGCTGACGCCAATGATGTCTTCACAGGAGAATCCGTATGTAATGCTGAGAGCCAATCACCAGGAACTCGAAGGGAACGAGTCGCTACGAGGGCTTCTGCGTGGACATGCTGAAGGAGTTGGCAGATATCCTGAAGTTCAAGTACCGTATTCGGCTAGTTGGGGATGGCGTTTGACGGGTGCCTGGCGCCAATGGCACCTGGAACGGGCATGGTAGGAGAGCTCATCAGCAGGGTGAGTGACATCACAAGGAAATATGTTATAATGAGGGGTTAAATTGTATTCCGGTGTCATGCATTATCCCCCATCTTTGCTGCCTAATCAAAATCTTAGAGTGTTATTGTTAAATATTGTTGTAGCTAAACAAGTGCACCATTCTTGTGCACCATTCTATATCAGTTTGTAGTATAAATAGTGTGAGTACTAAAAATTCAACTAAATAAAAAAGTCAATTTTACAAACATAATTGACTACATTTACTTGCAGCCAAAAACCCGTTCAAAACTGGGATATTAGCAATAACCCGGTCGCGAACGGCCATGTAAACACCGGCAAAAAATCCGAATATGCTATATATCCCGGATTTTAAAAACCGGGATATTATACCTGGGGTACCCCTTTCTAACCCGAATTTTTGGTCATGTAAACGCGTATCGGCATATCCCCATAGTGATTTGTGTTCTGCGCATGTTCTATTCGCAAGGAATCTTGGTCTTTTGAGTAGAGAAACTTCTCGGCGCATACAAAAATCCGCGTGCAGTATACCGGAAGTAAACATGGCGAGACACAGCACAGCATACTTTTGGAGCGAGGTCAGTAACGTTACCAGCATCAAAGCGCAAACAAAGGCGATCGCTATCTGTCCTCGAACTATTCATTATCCGCATGCTGCTGTTGTTGTTGTCTTTGGATACAGGAAGAAGAATCGGAAATGACGCAAATTGTGTCTAAAGGTTATCCGTACGTCAAGACGCTAACCGCGCGTCGCCGTTTACATCGGGATATTGCAATTCCATGTATACGGAGAAACTCTCTCTGCTCACGCATGTAAACGGGTTATTCCTAAGGTTTCAGAAACCTGAATAGTGACCTTAATCTGACCATAACCCGAAAATTAGCTGCATGTAAACGTAGTCATTGTGATGCAAAGTGTGGAATTTTTAAAAGTTAATGCACTCAATTGTCACAGCTTTAATTATGTAGCAGAGGGGGAGAGGCGATTAAATTCGAACTATGAACTGACAAAATCACCTTATAAAATTCATACACTAATTGGTTGAATGCACAAGTACATAGTGCATAACTGCATAATGTATAGTGCATCCTTTAGGTCTTAACTATTTAATTTTATCATTTCTAACTGGTCATATGATGTGTGATGTTAACATACACAAATTAAAATTTCATGATTGTAAACTGCATGATCAAATATTATGTAACATATAATTTATAAGGATAAGATATCCTAAGCTGGTAACCAAAGGATGATAACATCAAGTAATGGGAAAATGTGACATTTTGGGGTAATTTGAAAAACGTAATTAGGCTAAACTATCTAGCTTGCTAATTGTAGAATCATTTAAAAAGTATAACTGTTTAAGGTGACCATTTTTTTTAGCTTTTGGCCATTTAGATATGTCATGTATTCGGAATGTCTGTTTTTGTTTTGATCTGCATGATCATCCCCACTGCCTATTTATCCAATAGTATTTTGACACCCCGTGTTGCCAGTTGGCAGAAAACACAGCATATTGCAGCCTTGGAAGCCAGCAAATGAACTGAGATCACACATTCTACCTGACCTAAAAAGCCTCAGCATTTCCTCTTATTCCTCGGCATTTCAAAAATATTAGCTGATCAACTTGTTGGTCAGCTCGTTGCTTTCCACTTTCAGTTACACTCATTTTCTTTTGTGTATCCTCAATCTGGCAACCCACACCGAGTCTGAGGAGGAGGTGGCAAAGAAAACCACTATCTCCAATATTTTGAATTTGGATGGCAGAACCATTTTAACAGCTAGCTGTAAAAATTACACACAGTGCTGCGCCTATAACGTATTTTAATGATTAAGAATAAATACATCTTAAGGTGATTTACTGTCACTTCTAATCTGGCAATGTACAATACACATAAAAAGATGCTTCAGCCGGTTGAATGGCTTTGCTGAGAAACCGGAATAAATCCTTATTGCCACTTTGTTTGTCCTGTAGTGGCTTGTCATATTTTACCTGGGGAACCACAAGATTTTAAAAGGTTCCCCTGACTCCAAAATTCCAGTGTAACCCCTGGATATACTGTCACCTGAAACAGTCATTTCCATTGAATTACATTCAAAATGTTGCTGTTTAGGATACATAGAACGAAACAATCTGCTTCCTCGTTTTATCCTGGAATTATTCATTCTCAAATGTTCATTTCAATAATTCAAGGAAGCTTTAAAGCCAGACATAGATGTGTTTAAAAAGACTCAGTGAAGCGGGAAAGTATAAATCCTGTTCTGACAGCCACTAACATCCCGTTGATGAGATGGAAATCTTGCACGCTGCAAATTCTGTTTAGCTACGAACGCTTGCCCTTTTCGGCGGAAATGTTATTTATTTAAAAACAGTTGCTGCTTTACGGCGTGCTGCTGATTTATTTGTCCGTTTTTTTGCAGGCACCGCAGGGAAGAAAGTAAATTTTTGGAAATGAACAAAAAGGCCACGCTGATATTCATATATGCCAGGGGATAGGGTCATAAACCAGACCACTTGTCTGCAGCCCAAGTTCTCGCTACAAAAACGAGAATGCTTTGAGAAGTTATCCGTCTTTATTCCACAAGCTAATGGAGGGCAAAGCCATTAGGGAAATAAAGAAAGAAGTGCCTAATCTTATTATTGTCTCAATTTGTTCTCTCAAAGTATGCTCTATACAGCTGACCTTGAGAGCGGCCAATGAGTCTAATTGTATGCTATAGTGTCTGCAGACAGTAGAGGGTGATGGGGGGCAACCGAAGAAGATGAAGCGTTACCCCGTTTCTGATAGGACGCTCTTTACATCTTTGGTTCACGAGGGACTTTTTCTAATGCTTTATCTGTTGTTTATTACATAAAAGCATGGGTGTAAATAAAAAAGGATTATTTTTACTCGTTTACTAACATTTTTTTTCGTATCTGTACTTATTTTGGGAAACTTTTACTTTTAAAAGTTTTATTTTGTTCCTTGTTATTTCCAACTGAAGAAATCTCCACCCCTTCTGAGACACAAGAGCAATGTCTGACTCGTGAACCTGAACCTGATTAATTGGTTCACACTGAACGATTCATTTATGAATCAGATTGATCTGAATGCAGCTTTTCTCAAAGCAACTCAGGTCACTGATCTGGTCAAAATGAGCCAAGAAAATAAATATTGTCAGGGCTTGAATGTGTGCATGACAATTGGTGTTGATGGCGCAGTGGATAAGACACATCCCTTTGGTGTGAGAGACTCAGGTTCGAATACACTGTGAGACACCAATGTGTCCCTGAGAAAGACACTTTAACCCCTAGTTGCTCAAGAGGCGTGTGACCTCTGACATATATAGCAATTGTAAGTCGCTTTGGATAAAAGCGTTAGCTAAAATGAATAAAATGTAAAATAATGCAGAATTTTAGTATTGATTATTGTAAAGAAAATCATATTTAGGTCACGACTGTCAGTTATTTGTGAAGTAAATCTGCGGTAAAGGGAGAAGCTGTTTAAGCCCATTGAAATGCTTAAATGTGGACATGTCCGCATTTGTATGTGACCGTCTGTATGGGGATTTTAGGTAAAATAATCTGAATTAATAACCATTAATCTTACCCATTGTTGTAGAAGTTTCAACTGATATGAAACGATATGTTTGCATAGCGTTGATCTAAAAAATTAAAATATTATTGCCCCAATATGAAGTCTGTACATTTGTATTGTATTTGCAGCCACATATTTTGCTAGAAAATGTATTTTCTAATTTTTATAATATATGGTATAGTATTTCACTATTTCACGTTTATAATATACTTATTTTTGTATTTTTAAGTTTAACTTTGGATATAATACCCTGTTTTAGTAATAATATAGCCTATATAAAGTTTGCTTATTTGCAAATCAATACTATTAAATGTCTTCACTTATCTTATTAGTGCTGAGTAATGACTAGTCTGGCTAGTGCTGGCTGTAATAAATAATGAACATGGTTCATCAATATATTTGTAATTTGAACATTTTATTTCCCTTGTGAGATTAAATGAACTGTATACAAGTGACTTTCACATTTAAAATAATTCATTTTTTAAAGATAAAAAACAAGTCCCATACAAGAACCTGGATTAAAAAAAATAATTGATTCATTAATTAAGTAGAATAATTTAAACTCGCCTAACACATACCTATATAAATACAGTAATTTCATGGTGTAAGCAAAAATACAGTGAATCTTTAGTTTTATTTTAAAATGGTTATGTATGTAAATAAGTATAAAAACCCAACCTACACAAAGTACATCTGTAAATAAGTATAATATTTGACATCTACAGTTATGTTAGATTTAATGTAGAATAATTGTCATTCCCTTTTACATCTGAGGATCATTATAGGATTCAAAGAGTCCTATGTAAATATGATAATATTGTGAATATTGTAAAATTATTAAGATGTAGTAGCATTTATGTGGTATGCTAATTTAGCCTGCTTGTCTATTTACATGCTAACGACTATGTGCATATAAAGATAGTGTAATATAATTAAAAAAAATTTGATTTATGTATTCTGCAGGTTATTTCTAATCAGCACAGCTAATTGAATAACCCCGCTAATATATATTCCCTTCCATGTGGTTCAAATTTAAATGAAGGATGGGATTTTGCACAAAAGCAGCTCACTCTCTGCCTGAAATATGGACTCTTAATGTCCCGAAGGGGTCATGGTGGTCTTGCTTTATAATGTTCTGGAAACTCTTGTCAAACTAAAAGCAGTGCAGTAGTACACAAAGGTGGCAAAGGAGCCAAGCTGTCAGGCTTTTCTAGCGCACGTCAGATGAAGAATATGAAAAGGGAATTTGAAATGCCACACTGGGAACTTATGTCAATGTTTTATTCAGTAGTGATAGAGTTGACATCGCCTTCTTCTCTCATTTTTTGGGGGCATCACTTTTTGATTGAGTCAAAGCTGAAGGGGAGGATGGAGCGCAGGAAGAATATCACACTGCATTATTTATTATTTAGAGTCTCTGTCTCATAATTTTCCTCTCTGTGCAGTCCAGTCATCAATATTAATACGTAACGAGATGTCAAATATTTCAGCGGCAGTTATTGTCCTTGTTTCTGTTACGAACGACATCTGTTTGAGGGATCTCTGTTCAGCGGGGACCGCGTAATTTCCTTGTTTGTGTGTCAGCGTGATGTTTTGTTGTGTGAAGTGAAGTGTGCATGAGTTGGTGAAGAGCTGTGGGCCACAGCTGAACTATGGAGAGCACTTGAAGATTAGTGCGTCTGCAAGTTGTTATTGTAGAAAGAATCTTCAGGGAACGTGCAAGAGTTTGTCTTCCCGCGCCATAATCACTTTACAGTGAATGTGAAGTACATGAATGAGATAACTGGCTTTATAATCAGATGAGTGGAAGTAGACCTTTGCAGTGTTATTGTAGTGAACTAAAGCTAAAACCATAAAATACTTGTTACTTGAAATAAATTGCTCAATGATACTAAAAAACACTGGACTGTTGTCAGTTTTTTCTCCTCTGCTTTACTCCTCCTCTAATCCACTCTCTCCTTAGCTGTGTGCTGAAAGATCTGCGGAAGCAACAGATCCAAATCGCCATCGCGCTAATGGCTGATAAATCTCACGCTTCTCAGATCTCGGATCACGTGTCTAACATTCCTAATTTGGCTTTTGGGGTTAACAAGCCTCTCCTGCCACTTTCAAGGTTTCAGGCTCTAGGCTAAAACATCACATTATAACCTGGTATCTGTTGTCCGGAGATTCTCTCTCATTTAAAGCAGAGCTCCAATATCCCATCATTCCTCCTCCTAGAGAGGACAAAGAGCAGTGGAGGGTAAGAGTATGTCCCGCAGGACCGAAACATTTCTCGCAGATGCACTTTTTCGGTGTTGTTTGATTAGTGGGATCCAGCCACAGCATCATGCCCGGCAGCACTGGATGCTGTGACAAGTGATTTGTCACGACAGTCTACCCGGTTTCTGTGTTCATGTTCCATCACACACACACAACTCGGCTTTGCCCTTCAGTGTTCCCCAAAATACAGGTATTTGGCCTGCAAACAGTTGTTACCAGCTGTATAAAGACAGGTCATGGCAGCTTAAGGTGGTTAAGCTGGTTTGTTGCTGGTTTGACCTGCTCTATTCAACTTAATTAAGATGGGCTACTGTCACGGTCACCGGCTAGTCACCACCTCCTCTCTATATTTCCCATCATCCTCCCTGGCCCTCACCTGAATGCAATCACAGAGATCGCTGTCACCAATCTTCACTGATCATCATCCAGCACTATATAACTCTTCCCACTGCAGTTCACCATTGTCTGGTCTTGTTGTTACGTTACCTATCAGTACCTACCTTCCTTCCAACCATTCAACCTTCCAACTTTCCAGCCTTCCAGTACCTACCTACCAGTACCTTCTAGTACCTACCTATGGACCTTCCAAACTTACAGTACCTACCTACAGGTACCAGTACCTACCAGTACCTTCTAGGACCTACCTACCTTCCTTCCAACCATCCAACCCTCCAACTTTCCTACCTTCCAGTACCTACCTACCAGTACCTTCTAGTACCTACCTACCGACCTTCCAACCTTCCAGTACCTACCTACCAGTACCTACCAGTACCTTCTAGTACCTACCTACCTACCTTCCAACCATCCAACCTTCCAACTTTCCAACCTTCCAGTAACTTCTAGTACCTACCTAACTTCCTTTCAACCATCCAACCTTCCAACTTGCCAACCTTCCAGTACCTACCTACCAGTACCTTCTAGTACCTACCTACCGACCTTCCGACCTTCCAGTATCTACCTACCAGTATCTTCTAGTACCTACCTACCGACCTTCCGACCTTCCAGTATCTACCTACCAGTACCTACCAGTACCTTCTAGTACCTACCTACCTACCTTCCTACCTACCTTCCAACCTTCTAGTACCTACTAGTATCTACCTACCTACCTTCCAACCTTCCAGTACCTATACCAGTACCTCCCAGTACCTACCTTCCAGTACCTACCAGTACAATATCTATATATATATATATATATATATATATATATATATATATATATATATATATATATATATATATATATATATATAGGTATCCAATATAGTAGTATTAGTAATAATTAGTGTTAGTATTTTGTGTACATTGTGTTATTTATTTAATGTGATGATTTTTTTTAAGTATATTTTGTACATTACTCTGTTGCTTCACTTCACCCTTGGGGTCAAATAAAGTGTTTTGAAATTGAAATTGAAATTTGCCTTCAGTCATCTGCCTCGATCTCCATTTCAGAACCTGCAACATATAAGACCATTACTCATCCAGATATCCATCCTGAACACTATATTCATCAGTTACTCACCTGCTTCCATCGTTGCGATCACATACTTCTGCATATAAACCTGTTAATTAATTTACCTGTGTGAATCCTTCTGTTTCATGACAGCTACAGGGTTGTCATTCAGGTCCTCATACTGAATATTTTATTATGCTTTTATATTTTGATAAATTATTTTGTGTTCAACAGGGGTGGGAAATCAGTAATAACATTTTAACCTTACATTCTACGAATTAAATTAGTGTTATAACATTTCTAAACATTATTAAGGGTTCCCACGGGTCCTTGAAATCCTTGAAAGTTTGTGAATCTGATTTTTTTTTTTTCAAGGCCCTGGGAAGTTTTTGAAAATAAACATACATAGATACAGGTCCTTGAAAGTGCTTGAATTTATTTTGTGCAAAAAAAATCCATATTATGCCCTCCGCTCCACTAATGTGTTATTTTGCCAACACTTCATAGCCTATGCATACTAGCTTGCTTGATTTACTTTAGTTACATGCATTTATGCTTTACATTAAGTGTTTCCGCATGAGGTACTTTTTGTTCATGGCCATGACGTTCACTCACACAAAACACGATGTAACCTTGCTCTCACTTGAAATGTGTCCCCACATTAATTCCTTGAATTTAAGGGTAGCCTATTGGACCTGGAAAGTCCTTGAAAGGTCCTTGAATTTGAAGTTAACCAAGGTATTTTGAATTAGCCTTTGTTTAAATATTTTCAGGTTTTATATTAATTTTAGTTGGGGTTTTTTTGTCACTTTTCATTTTGTTTCTATATTTTTATAGTTTATTTTAATTTCAATTTTAGTAAATTTAGCACTTCACCTAAAATTATTTTATTTCAGTTAAATTAAAATTTTTGCCTAATTTTCTATATTTTTTCAGCTTTATTTCAATTAACTTTTTTATCAAGTTTTAGTTAACAACAACACTGTTAACACTATATGTTTAAAATTCTCTTAAATATAAGTATAAAGCATAAGTATCTGAGGGGCCGGATGCCCCTTACTTGAACCAGCAAGAAACCAAGAATGTAATCTTAATTGTATTATTATTTTATTGTTTGTCCCAGAAACGCACTGACTGCTGCAATTATTTTGCATGTTTCAGAAGGCTGACTTGGCTGTGGCCGCCCTGACCATCACGGCTGAGAGGGAGAAGGTCATTGATTTCTCCAAACCCTTCATGACTCTGGGAATCAGCATCATGTACCGAGTACACATAGTAAGTTCCTCCTCCATCCACTACTTCCCTGACCTCGCAGCATTAAAGATCAACAATCGGCATCCTCTAATGGCCTGCAAGGGAGCGTGTGGGAAATAAATAAAGAAATACTTTGGGGCAGAGAGCTCTGAGTGTTAGCCTTGCTGTAGCAGATGGTGTGCTGTGGTGTGAAAAGCTGATAAATGTAGTGCTTTCCTTCCCAATTTCAGATTCTCCTTATTGTGACTTGTATCTAATTCACACCAATAACACTCTGAGCTCTTGCACACAGCAACACTGAAAATCCAATAGCTCTTTTATTTTTAAAGGCCTGTGTGCCATTAATCAAAGCCCCTCCCCAAACCCAAGGTGACATGCTGATCTCTCTGTTGGCTAAGTGCCAGATGAAGCCGCTCTGTGCAGCGTGTGCAAACATTAATGTGGTTTCCCAATAGGGCATTTATACACACACACACGCACCATCACACCCCTCCCCCCAGTGCTGCTAACAGTTACTCCTGTCTGTGTCTTAATAGTTGAGAACAGTTTTGGAAATCAATAACACCAGGTGTTCTGTTAACTTAGAAAGAGCCCCTCTGTAGCATTATTTTATTCTTTGCTAATTTATAAAACTCAGTTAAAGGCAGGTTAGGCAGTTTTTCCCAAATTTGTTTAAACTGTCTTTATATGTCTTTACAAACCATGTTTCTGATGTGATTTCCAGGAACTATTTTAATTCTACTGGGTGTAGGCATCAGTAAATTCTAGATATGAAGGTTGTTCCAGCACCAACAAAGAATGTTGATACAGGAACATCTTCTATTTGAGATAATAGGTGGTTTGCAGTCACGTGATTGTGTTTACGCGCGGACTTCAGATGGATGGCAAGGAGTGAAGAGCGCAATGGACGAGATGGAGGAAAATCCGTACTGTACTACTTTAGACGCTATTACAAGAGAAATATATAAACAGAAAATCGAAACATATGTTGGACGTGATCCTTAAGTTATGAAGAGGACCGATTTTAAACTGAATTGAGAGATTTGCCAGCCATCGAGGCTGTAGATATCAGCAACTAACTCGTCTTACAGACATACTGTGACTTTACAAAGTTCGGAAACTGGTACGTTACACAAACAGCCACATAAGTGTATTTAAACACCTGAATAATGTAATTATAAGCCACATAAATAATGTATTAACTCACATTTTACGAAAGTGATCACTGCACACTGTACAAACACACTGGCATTTTCCCATTCGGCTCCTCCCGACCGCAGACGTAAGTTAGGTTTACAAGGCATTTTTTACCAGTGTTTTTCTGTCAATTTCTTGTATTTTCCCCCTTATGAACAACAACTTTTGGCACACGATAAAAACTCTTCGTGGTTTGATTTGAGCAACCATAAACGACGCAAAACATAGGCGTTTGAGTGTGTTATAGTGCTTCCTAATATAGAAATCACTTCCTGCCCTCCATCTGCATTTCACGCCATGGCAACGCAGTGGCGTGACGTAACGTCACGTGAAAACAAGCTATAGGGATTTAGCGTCGTGACGTCATTACTGGCGTGGCGGCCATGTTGCCAGCTTCGCGCATGTAAACATACAGCAAGTTGAACGAGGAGAAGCAGCAGAGTTGGGTTAAAGAAAAGAAAAAAGATGTTTTTCAGTGTTAAAATTCTTCCAATAAATGATGTAATGCTTCAGGTTGTTATTCCCTGAAAGCTGTAAACACTATGGGGCTTTCAAAGCATTACACAAATTACACACTTCACCTTTAAATGCTAAGCTACAACTAACCTAGCGAGATGGCTGAGAAAGTAAAAAAGGGAGAGTTGCCGGAGAAGGCACCGAGAGTCTCCGAGACTGTCAGGCAGATAGACTAGTGACAGAAGACATAAGAGGAGAGTTAAATTACTTCACACAGGTAAAGAGGATAGAAGGCTGTTGTACTTTGTAGAGCTGTTCTCAAGCTGGAAAGCCTTGAGCGCTCTCTGTTCTGTCTGTCTGTCTCTCCCTGGCCCTTTCTGCTCTTGTCTGACTCAGAATAAGGCCCTCTATAAGTTTTAAAGTGGGGGAGGGGCTGAAAAGGTGGATTGAGATATCAATACATGGTAGAATGCTGGGCTCATGAACAGGCCCAGTTCTTGGCAGCTATAGAAGGCTGGGCTGGCAGATATCAATAGGAAGTTGTTGTTGTTTTGGGGGTGGGGGTTATATCTCAGTGTTTAGATATTTCTGTCTATACACTATATAGACAAGATAGATTGATTTTTTTGTAAGTATGGTGTGTAGGACCTCCTTTTGCAGCCTATCCAGCATCAATTCATCTTGGGAAGTACTTTACAGTGGCTAGAGGTATTTTGAGCCATTCCTCTTTGTGGCAGTGTCATTATGTGATTCTGATGGAGGAAAATATTTTCTGACTTGTTAGTCCAAAATAGCCAAAATCAAATATTTAGATCTGGTGACTGTGCAGGCCATGGGAGATGTGCATCAAACCATTCTGTCCCAAGTCTTGCTGTGTGTATTGGTGCATTACAGCCCAAGATTTGCACTATTGGTACGCAACGAAACTGACATTTTGTATTGGCATGAGTGACCAAAGGTTTGTCTATAGCAGCCCGACCATGAATATTGAAACTGTGAAGCTCCAGACAAACAGTTTTGGTGGAAACAGGCGAGTCGAGGTGTGTATTTAATTCTGCAGTGAGATGAGCAGCTGTGGTTTGGGGTTTTTTGGATACAACCCAGCTTAATACCTGGACATCACTTTCACACAGCTTCCTCTTGTGTCTACAGTTACTCCTGTTGGATGTAGTTGTGGCAGTGAAGAAAATCTGTGCCACATTTTTTTGTTTTACTTTCACTTTCCCTTTGCATAAATGGGTGGAGTGTTTTAATTAACGACGGAAAGAAGTTGGATATAGGGAAGTGTGTCATACCTGGAAAAGACACATCATCTGTTTGTTTGCATGCAAGTTTAGCCAGTTGTGAGAGTGATGGATTATTGTGGAAAGACGGCCGCTTGTCGATCTGATTCTTCCTGTTTTTGATGTCTGGTGCGTTGCGAAGTTCGACTGAAGTGTTGTACTCCTAGACCGACTGTTTTTGAGCTGTTTTGAAGACATGTCAAAGTTGCTTATCCGCCTATCTTGGTGTCTGACTGATGACCGGCGATACTCTCTAGCTTCCCTCATACAGTACCTGCAAAAGTTTCACATTCACACATTCTGTGTCCTTATTGTTTTTTTTTTTTGTAATTGTTGCTGCCCTTTAAAACTGTTGTTTAATGTTGTTGATTTACAACAAAATAAATGAAATGTTTATCAAATGTTTACTTTTTTCTCTTTTCGTTTTTATGGACAATTTGTGAATGAATGTGGACACGAATCCCAAACTTGTATTAGCGCTGACGCATTTTCTGCATGGATTTTAAAGACCCAATTGATCTACTACTGCTAATATTGAACTTTATTTTTAGTGTTTTTTTTTCTTTCCGATAACTTTTCTCCTTTTTTAAAGGAGTTTGTGTTATTATTATTATGAGCATTATATTATTGAATAATGAATAACCCTTGTGAACTGAATTTTTCTGGGATTATTACTGTTATTTATTGTGTTAACAGGTGGTTGAATATCCTGGGTCTGACGCCCAAAGTTTTTCTTTAAAATAATTGGGCGGCCACCACCGTTGCATAGTTTGTTACATAGGTTGTATGCCGACATTACCCTGGATACCGTGACTCTCATCACAAAGACTTGGTGTCTTGGTCACAGATGAGCCAGCAAGACGCACACTAAAAATGTTCTTTTTGTCCTCCCATAATATTTTATGCGCAGGTGTGCTATTGCTCTGCTAATTCAACCTTCACACTCTGCTCTTACTCATGGAATTTAAGCAGACCACGAATATATGCGTGAAACATTCAACATCATAATGGGCCAGTGTTTCAGTTTTATTGTCCAACCCGAGTTTTACTAAAGTTCCGGTGCTCCTGGACAGAATAATCTCTTCTCACTCATCCATACCCCACAGTCATGGTCCTCTCAATATTTGGATGCTTGTGCGTGCACTTGTTTAGGTTTAATCCACTTACTATTGATCCGGCAGGCTTGGATTTCTACAAGGACCCCCATAGCTTATTTCAAACTTTAAATGAAATCCTCAGCTTGATCAATAGCAATGGCAAATGGAATAAAATGTGGCCTTCGGCCCTGTTTTAATTACATGTTTGGAGGTACAGTGGGTTCTTCATCGCAGCGTGTAATTGGACGCAGTGGTAGACATGAACGTATGGAACGTGCCGTCTTGTTTGTGTATAAAAATATGAGTGCAGCGAAGAGTTTGAATAAACACACAAATGCATTAAAATTATAATGTGATGCATGCAGGAGAGGGACAGAGAGGTGTGGTTGAGGATGAAATAACTAATTTGTGCAACAAGTTAATTAGATGGTACAGTTAGCAGTGGCAAGATCATCCACTGCCCCAAAGGAGCAGCACTCCATTGTGTGCATTATGAGATGAAGGATATCCATGTGTGTATATGAAGAAAAAAAAGAGCCACTAAGAAGAGTCATAACATAAAGAAGTCAATGCACTTTTTACACTGAAGCATTCCAGCTGTGACAAGACCATGTTCCCACTGGCCACGTTTTTCAAGTTGTGAGCGGCCTTGAAGAACCTCTGTGCCTCAACGCCATTGAGCCCTCTTCACTCGCGACTGAGCGTTTGTCTTGCAGCCGTTTGCTTGGTTTCAGGACATACTTTAGATATGAAATAATGCATCTTGCTGTTTCCAGCTATGTATGTTTACAATCCGCCACGGTTGCATAGTTCTGCTTAAAATGGTGCAGGACGATTTTAAATCTGGACATTTTCAGTGACAGATGATGAAATATTGTGAATGTTACCGCACAGAGAGTCTTTCAGCGGAATTCAATGGAACATTAAGTTTTCAAGTCTTTTCAGCCCAAGTTGATTTGACAGTGGCTGGTAAACATGCACTGACAGTATATCACTGTTTCTCTTCCTGTAGCAGATGCTTCACTAAAGCAAACAGCAAATCACAGGAGAGACTATTGAAAAGTTTATGATCAGGACACCACACTCTGGTGTGTTGGACAGAAAGAGAGACCTGATGAAAAATGCATGTTTTATCACCATTTTATGGAAGTCCATTTCTGTCTCAATCATTGTATCTCACAATGTAACTTTACAGTGTAACTTTTGACTTTATATGTTCGACTTTGTCTAAATTCGTGACTTTTTTATAGTTGTAACATCTTGCAATTAAACTCACATTCTGTCGTTGTATCTTTATATTTCATTGTGATTGTCTCTTTATGTTTTATAATGTGACTTGTGTTTTTCATAATTTCATAATTTTACTTTGAGGCAGAAACAAGCTTCTATACTATTTTGTGTCATTGTTTCTTGGAAATTTATTTTGTTTAAAATGGTAACTGCATTTATATAACGCTTTCACAGACCCAATGGCCACCAAAGCACTTTACATTTTGCCTCACATTCACCCATTCACTCACTCATACACCAATGGTGGTGTCAGCCATGCAGGGCGCCATCGAGCTCCGTCGGGAAGAGCTGGGGTTTGGTGTCTTGGACACCTCAACACTTGGTCAGGTGGAACCGGTGATTCTGGTTTGTAGACAACCTACATGAACCACTGAGCCACTGGCACCCCTTTAGTATTTGATATTGACTTTGACACCACATACTTGAGCTGATCATGTTCTCCAGCATGGTTTGAAAAAGATCTTCAATGGAAGCTAGAACATCTTACCATCACATGGTCAAGGTCTTGACATTTCTTCTTATTAATGTTAAAAAGTTGTGCTGCTTAATATTTTTGTGGATACCATGATGATTTGTTTCAGGATTTTTAAATGAAAACAAAGGCTCAATCCCAATTCACCCCTTGGCCCTACCCCTTAGCCCTACCCCTCCCTTTTGCGTGTTCACGTCTAGGGGTCAGGGTGTCCCGATTCTTGTCGAGAACCGAGGGGTAGGGCGAAGGGGTAGGACTACATAGCCCTCGAAACGGAGATTTTTCAGAAGCACACTCCGAACGGAGGGCTATGAGAAAGTTCACGGAATGCATCGGAAATCACCGGCGAGATGGATCGCAAACGGTTAAACATTTAAATTTAGCGCCATATGATTCCACCACGCACTTTATTTATTCTTATAATAACACTATAGCTGTTTAAATTAAGAAATGGTATAATAAATTACCTTTTCTGATCAGAAAAGACATACATTTCGAGGAAGGGATGTTATAATCATCATGTTTATTCAAAGTTAAGAGCAGCTGCGTTGATTGTCAGTTGTTGTCATGGAGAAATCCTGTAAAAACTCTGTAACGGCAGAGCCACTCGCCGACGACTGATGACGTATCGGGTTCATGAAGGGCTGTTCCATTTCGTAGGGGTATATTTCAACCCCTTGGCCCTTATAACTCAGTTTTAAGGGCCAAGGGGAACACTCAAAAACAAGGGGTAGGGCCAAGGGTTGAATTGGGATTCAGCCAAAGTTCAAAAGAACATTTATTTAAAACAGAATTGTTTGTCCTCATCAAGTCTTTACAGTCATGTTTGATTAATCCAAAGCATCTTTCAGAAAAAATGTTTGACCCCAAACTTTTGGTAATGTATATAATGTATCTTGAAGTTCAGAATCTCAAATAGTGTTTCTTTGTTTTACACCCTTTCAAAATCTTAAAATGGCAAAATTACAAAATCAAAGCCGTATGAGGTGTTAAACAAAGTAAAATCAATTTGTAGTCATTGAATGGTGAAATGTAATTATCATTAAAGTATGAAACATCACCGATGAATGAAAACACCGCTAATGAGAAAGCCAGCAGTGGTTTTATTTATTATTCAGGAAGTGAATGCCCTACATTTGGAAAATGAAAAAGAAAAATATCAGAAAATTCAAACTCAAGATCAATTACGTTACTGCCAAAAGGCATGTTTAATTGTTTTAATAAACTGGCAGCTTTTAAAAGGAGAGAAAAGTTGCATTGTTACCAGAAGCCATGATAAATACAAATGCTGAATATCTTAGCAGCAACATGGTAAGAAGACCACACAAGTAATAACAGCTCTGTAGTCTCCTCTGTAATTTAATATGTTGTGTAGTGTAAAATGTTAATAAGGACCTGGTAAACTAGATACAAGGGAAGCCTGGTGAGAGAGGCTGGTTGAGGTGGCATGACTTCAGGTTTCTGCGTGGTTTTATTTTGACAGCCAGAGCATCAGCCCTTCTCAAAGACAAAGACGCCAAATTTTGCCATCCCTCTGCCAGTTTCCGTAAGGAAGTTTAAAGCAACATGGCTAAGGATAAAACACCTAAACCTGCTTTTTCATGGAGAGCCCATCAGTTTTCTTGTATATCTACCATAGACAGGCTTGGCTCAATTTATTGCTGTATAATTACAGCTTTTAGTGTCCAGCTCAACAGCAATGCCATTCAATTACACTAATATGGAGATGATTGTGGGAACATTCATTAATTTTCAGCCTGGTACGGGACAGATCGTGGAATAATTACTCACTTCAGCACTATAGTAAACCTGGCTTTTGTAGTCTCAGGCAAAAAACAAACAAACCCAAATGATTTGTTTGCGAGTGTATCCATCACTGGCTCTATTTAGATTCGCCATCTGTAAAACACCTGTGCCGTGTAGATAGATTAGCCTTGGTGCTTTCACACTTAGTTTCATGCTGATAAGAGACTGTTAAGTCCACCGATTGTCAAAGTAGTTGTCAAAGTAGGCTACATACTGGAGAGATAATTAGATTTGACTGTTGTGTACAGAATCGGTTTCTGAGTTCTGTTCCAGCGGTTATTGGATCTTCTGAGTGTGCCCAAATGGTTTGGAAACCGAAAATCAAGCACTTTGTTAGGATCAAGCCAATCAACTGTAAAAGCCTTTAAATGTCTTTAACCTGAAATCTTCAGAATCTTAAAATACTGGAATTGAATGTAATAGGCTTATAGGATCTTTGTGATGTTAGTTTTAGAAGTCTTGATGTTGCCTGTGTGTTTTTATAGGGAAGAAGACCTGGGTATTTCTCCTTTTTGGATCCCTTCTCTCCTGGGGTTTGGCTTTTCATGTTGCTGGCGTACCTGGCAGTCAGCTGCGTGCTCTTTTTGGTGGCGAGGTAAATACTCAGCTCCACACTGACACCTGCAGGATCTTAATTACACCGACACTGTCCTTAAAATGGGTAGCACAGCTAAAAATGGAAAAGAGGCTGTCATTATTTACTTGTCTTTATGTCGCTCCTATGACGAGATTTTCAAGAACTTTAGTCTGCTGTCTTGCATACATTGAATGTGGATGGAGACTTGGGCTGTCAAGCCCAATAAAGGCAACATAAAATTGGTCCGTATGAATCATGCACAAGTCTAAAGTCATACGGTAGCTTTATGTAAAAAAACAGACTGAAATTGTATTAATTACTCACTAAAAGTTTGTTTGCTCTGGTCATGTCACCTTCATTATATAGTGCTTTTAACAATATAGATAGTTTCAAAGCAGCTTTAACGTGATAATAGGAAATTAAAGTAATAGAGATTAAAGAATCAGCTCTAAGAATAAACCATTCTCTTCATTCTCTTTCTTTATATAGAAAGTAGCTTGGATATTCTGCTAAACAACTTCTTTTGAAAGTCATACAAATTTCAAACAACATGTAAAAAAATGCACCTAAAAATGCACTTTTTGGCAACACATTCTCCCCCAAGGTCGTCACCTTTGACCATGCTTCAGTATTTGACGCTTTAGGCGGCCTTTAGCGTCAGTTATATGACGCGATCCTGACGCGCGTCATCTAACTGACACTAAAGGAAAGCGTCAGTTAGATGACGCGGGTAGGTTTAGGTCTGGGGTAGGGGTGAAGTTACACGCGTATCCTAGGGTGGCTAAAGCGTCAGATATTGAAGCATGGTCAAATGGGTAAGAATGGGCTGTTTTTTATCATCATGTCATACAAAACCTGCATGACTTTATTTTTTTAGTGGAAACAGTTTAATTTTTTTTCCCAGCTATACAATGAAAGTCGATTGGGACTCGGCCTGTCACCACTCAAAATGGACAAAAAAGCTCAGTATAGGCAACACACCGTAATTGTGAGTCATGCTCTAAATTCCAAGTCAAATGGTAGCTTTATGTCAGAAACAGTTTATTCACTAAAATTCTTCCTTGAATACACCATTTACTTTCAGTGTGTGTGCGTGCGTGTGTAGCGAGCGAGCTCTAACAACAAACCATTCATGCATACACTAAATCCGGAGGGCAAAGATTAGATGTCAGGAATTCTGGAATATTCCTGCTATAAGAACTCATCTGTGCACTCTGGTTTTGGGAAGAGTTTAGGATTGTTGGTTAATAGGAATGTTGTGTTCCAGGATCAATATTCCTTTGTTGGTCCAATGAAACAGTTCTAAACTTAACCCTGAAATCTGATGGTTTGCTTCTTGGACCAACAAGGTGTTTTTGTAGATATTTTATTTTAAACTCACTTTTATTCCAGCTTTGCGTTGTATCATAAAAAAGAAATTACATGTTTATCCTCTTTCACAGTAGCCTGCTCGATTTTCCCAGCATTCTGCTGGACTACGAGGGTGTTTTGTGTTTTTATTTCACAAAACATTACCTGTCAGGAAATTGTATATAAAATCGATCATTCGAGATTTTGTGCATGTGTGTTTTTCTATATTTGCATCTCTACAATGCCACAATGTGTATATTTTCAGACATTATCACCCGTGTTAGCTTTTCTGCATTGCTTGTATTCAGCATTTCAACAGAGCTGTAATGTGAGGTTGTCACACGAAGTCCTGCAGTGCAGTGCATTTTTATTAGTGTCCTGTCAGTCACGGCTAAAGCTTGCACAGCCCCTTCAGGGAACAAAAACCAGGTTACATGGCCAACAGGGAGCTCTGGTGACTTCATGCTTTGCCAAATGTTAAAATTGTTCTTGGTTCATTTATGTTTACTCGATTTTATCCTTTCTTTTTGTCGTTCCTTGTGGCACACAGGCTAACACCTTATGAATGGTACAACCCGCACCCTGCCGCCTGAAGGGCCGCTGTAACCTGCTAATTAACCAGTATTCTCTGGGTAACAGTTTCTGGTTTCCTGTGGGGGGTTTCATGCAGCAAGGCTCCACCATCGCCCCCAGAGCCCTGTCCACTCGCTGTGTCAGTGGAGTATGGTAAGAGTGCACGATAAACACATTCTCTTTTGTGAAAAGATATGCCTTTTGACCAATTACAGGCGGATCCGTCGTAAACATTGGTGTGCGTCATTACACAGAACCAAGCGCTGATATAGTGGGAGAGATAGAGACCACGCGATTCACAGAGAAACACAGAGAAATGGACGTAAATAAAGCGCTGGTCTATTTTGGTGCATTGCAGGATGATGGATTTTCAGTAGAACAGAGCTTTTTGACAGATGAGGAACTAGATTACCAGGATAGACCCAGCTGAAGTGCCATTTATTTATTTACTGTAAAAAGTATTATAGTAGTATAAATGTATTATAAAATAATAAAAATAATATAATACATAAAATAATAAATAAAATAGAAATGCAAAACCTGTGATGTGGCCCTCTGTGTGATTGCTGATAGGAACTGTTTTGAGGCTTGGCACCAGTGAATTTCATGAGGCCCCAAACGCCTGGAATTCTTTTGGAAAAATGTCAATAGTTTTGGTTCTGTACAAGTTATAATGTTTATTCCTGTGCTCCAGGACTCCAAAGACATGAACAAACTATTTTCCAGAGGAAATTTGCTTAGCTTTTATTTATTTGTGTGTGATTTCAATACATATTTGTGTGATTCAATTTCCAATTTATTTTTTCATTTGTCTTTATGGTCCCATAACTTATTTTACATTCAGGTGACATCAATGCAACACAAATATGCTGAAAGTCCAATTTGTCCTGAAAAAAAAGAGATGTGTCAATTGTCTGTGCACCAAAGGGTTGATGTTTTACAAGCTTTTTTAGTAAATAACACCAGATGGAAAATTAATTGTAAAAATACCCTTTAGGTCTCAGAGGGTTAAGCTGAATTATGGATCTTGTCGTCAAGCTGATGAATCTTTTATGGATGAGTGAATACAGTGATTTTTTTTTTTTAACATGACTGTAGTATGAAGCAGGGCGCGATTGCTAGATGTAAAACAGCGCCACATGCAAATGCGAGTCCGCGGATATAAAGGAATAAGGACATTTCATTCTACCGAACTACACGCAAGTGCTGAATTACTCACACTGGTCAGTTTATTAGAGGAATTAAACTTGAGGTAACGCAGCGCTGCTTCACTTGCTTTAACAGTTTCACTGTCAAACTGATATTTGTGTGTGTTGAATATTGTTAGTTAGGTTGTTTGTTGGCTGCATGAGACTAAGCTAGATTAACATTAGAGACTAACATACAGATTGTATTCTAACTTTTCATCATGTTGAACTATATAACATTGATTAGTTTTACATACATTAATTTGCTCACCTGTTTGCTCAAGTAACATGCAACACTCGCGTCTCTGTCAAGTCGAAGTTAGTTGCAGACGTGGAGCTCTCGGCATCTCGAAAGATGTTGATCTTCGTTTTAGTCCTCTTTTTGTCTCAAAGTCTGCTTGCCATGGTCCATAATGTTTGAACAAAACCCTGCTAGGGACGCTCACGCTGTTGAGCACGCATAACGGGCATAACCGACCCAGTTGTCCACGTCTGTCGCCATGGTTACTATTGCAGTACGAGGTCAAACCTGGCGGAAACCAGGGGTAACGCGGATATGACGTCATTGACTGGCGACTCCTCACCCCTGCTTACACGTCCCGTTTCCTTGGTTAAAAATCGCAATTTTCTCATGATTTACAAATAGTTGGAAACATTTGGGATATTGTAAGTAACCAACTAAACAAAATATACAACATTGGCCTAGTGGTTTTTGGATATTTTACTGCAAAAATCCTGCATATTGTACCTTTAACCCTGAAATGAGGGAAACTATAGGGTTTTTCGTTTCAGAATGGGGATTTTTTTCATGTTTTATTTCAATAGATATGTTTCCATCCACTTGTTTTTATGAACCGTCAAGATGTGTGTAAATGAAACATGCACATTAAAAACGTTCAGTATGCATTCAGTTGCAGTAGATCTGAACTATGATGGAAACACATTTACAGAATAAATCATTCAATGTGCAACAAAAAAACTCTTGTGGCTTTGCCTCAACAGTGAATGTGATTGGAGAACTGGACTAACCTGCAGACCAATTTAGACCAAAGATTGAATGATGGAGACATTTATACATTTGTGTATGATTAAATTCTTTTTAAAAAATGTATTTGAAAAAAATAAACATTGAATCCAGTACAGGTCATTTTGCATTGCATTCTTCGATAGCAGATAAAAGCGATACTCTCACTTGGCCTCCCTTTTTCTGCTGCGTCATTATACTGTCATTTTTCGAGGCCTTGCCAACTGCAGCACTACTGAGGTCAGTGGAGAATGAAAGCAAGCTATTTTTGAGTATTCAGAACAGGCATACAGTATTCAGAGAAGCCTTTCAACTTCTCATTCAGATGTCAAGCTATCAGTAGCTCCAAGCTCTTTGATGTTGGGTTAGAACTGCTTCTGCGTTGTGTTCCTCGTGCCTAAAACTGGTTTGTCATTCCAGGTGGGCTTTCACCTTGATCATCATCTCTTCCTACACAGCCAACCTGGCGGCCTTTCTCACTGTGCAGAGGACTGGAGGTGCCCATCGAGTCCGTGGACGATCTGGCTGACCAGACGGCCATCGAATATGGCACCATGCACGGCGGGTCCACCATGACCTTCTTCCAGGTGAGATCTTCAAGGACAGAATGGAAGACAACTTCACTCACAAATCAATGGCCTGTCGGCAGGTTTATTGACCATGTCGCTCAGCGCTCTTCCCTACTTTGGGATTTATCTGTTTGCTGTCTTAATATCAGTCCCCCTCGATATCTTTCCTCTCCAGAGGGCTGCCCAGACTAATTCACACATTTCGATGCTTCCGAGGGCCGTTCTCTGAGCCATCTCTCAGCAAGCACAGGAGTGTTTCACGTATTCAGCTGTCACATCAACATGTCAAACTGTCAGCTTATCAACCAACCTTGGTTAACACAGTCAGTCTCGCCTTATCAAAGCTCTAGTGACTGGCTGTCAGGACTCCAGATGAAGGTTGAGGAGCTAGCAGGAATACGTATAATGATCCTAATTGTAACAAGGTCTAGTTTTTATGGGAAGGAGGTGGCAGGAACTGGCAAACATTCAACAAATTTAATAAATCAAATAAAACAAACACGAATACGAATACAAAATGAAAGTATAAGCCCGCAGCCCCTCGTGGACGACTGTTGGCGACTCAAAACACTACATAAAATCCAGGCCTGGCCTCGATCTCCACTGTGGTCGTGCTTCCTTTTAGGCCTCCGCTCCTCCGTGAGAACACATGAGACCGATGCGTCTCACTGGTGTCACTCATCAGCAATCACGCCATTCTCTCACGGCCCTCGGCCTCGTCCTGCACACCACACTAATATTTCCTTTTCTTCGGTTAGAACTCCCGCTACCAGACGTACCAGCGCATGTGGAACTTCATGTACTCCAAGCAACCCAGTGTGTTCGTGAAGAGCACGGAGGAGGGCATCGCCCGAGTGCTCAACTCCAATTACGCCTACCTGCTGGAGAGCACCATGAACGAGTACTACCGCCAGCGTCAACTGCAACCTCACCCAGATCGGAGGCCTGCTGGACACCAAGGGCTATGGCATTGGCATGCCTCTGGGTGAGAAATGAGTTTCTGTTGGAGAAACAACAATGACTAGAGTGTATGTGGAGTTAGCAGGGCTTGTATTGATTGAAATGCAACTAATTCAAATCTGCAAAGAAATATACCATACACACTGCAAATTGTTTATTTTTATTTTTTTTTTATGGCTGAGTCAGATTGTCAAGGCAGACTGTGAAAATTCAGTTTTATTTTTTTCACGGTACGATTGACAGCGTTCGACTGGCCAATCAATCTTGTCAAAATTCTGACATTCTCGTAAACATAGGAAACTGAAATGGCACAAACACACACCATGTTTATGTTTTAAATTTACCTGAAAGGAAAAGAAAAGGTCTGTTGAGGCTTCACAAAAACAAAAGTGAATTTAGCATCTTTTTTCCAGAGCAAACTCAATGATCATAACATGAATGGAATGCTAATAAAAGGTTTGGAGTCAGTAAGATTAGATGTGAATTTAATGTTAATGTTGTTTTAAAAGTATTCTCTTATGCTCACCAAGGCTGTATTTATATTTGATTAAAATACAGTAAAAACAAGCTACAATTTAAAACTGTCTATTTGAATATATTATAAAATGTAATTTATTCTGGGATGCATCATTACTCTAATCTTCAGTGACACTTGATACTTAAGAAATCATTCTAATCAGATGATTTCCTGCTCAAGAAACAATTCTAATTTTTACAAAACAGATTGTATCAAAGCAGCTTTACAGTGATAACATGAAAATAATACAACACAGACCAATAATATTGTCTGAATATTAAATGTCCCCATTTCTGAAAACTATGTGAAATTTTTTCAAGGATTCTTCTAATGAATAGAAAGTTCAAAAGAACAGCTTTATTTGTAATAGAAATCTTAGGATTTATCTTTGCTGAATAAAGTATTAATTTTAAAAAAATGTTTTAATTTGAATTTTATATGTATGTATGTATATATATATATATATATATGTGTATATATATATATATATATATATATATATATATATATATATATATATATTGTATATTTGTATATATTTTGTATATATGTATATATTTTTATATATATATATATATATATATATATATATATATATATATATATATATATATATATATATATATAATTCAGTTTTTGCATATCCACACTAATATAAATGGACACTGTTCATTGACTAATTGGTCGCAAGTGAGCATGTTAAAATAAGCAATGCAAGATTGCCAAATTTGCCCTACAATAAAATAAATCTTTTTATATTTAGCCAAAATTGCACAGTGCAGACCAGGTTTTAATCAGATCACTGAAGTTAAACTAATCCACTGACTATTGATAGATTGCACTAAATTGATTTTATCCAATGTTAACCAAGGATTTATGTCTAACAGATGTTTAATCAACATGATTAATGAAAGGGCTTGGGATACGATAAGCTAAAGAACAGAGTCAGCAGAGCAGAAATGATACATCCAGCTCTGACTTTTGACTTCTCTAAGATGGATATTTATTGGTGACTGTTTGTTTCAGGTTCTGTCTACAGAGATGAGTTTGACCTGGCCATACTCAAACTACAGGAGGAAAACCGCTTAGAGATCCTGAAGAGGAAATGGTGGGATGGAGGCAAGTGTCCGAAGAGGAGGATCATCGAGCGAAAGGTAAACCACCTGTCACTCAACTGCTGGTCCAAACGGAATCTGTTATAAGACGTTTATCATGTTGTGTATTTCTGTGTAGGTCTGGGCATGGAGAACATTGGTGGGATCTTCGTGGTGCTTTGTGTGTGGTCTGCTGGTGGCCATCTTCATGGCAGTGTTGGAGTTTGTGTGGATGCTGCGTCATACACCAGGAACAGAGGTGAGAGAGGGCTATTTTACCTGCCTCTGCTTTCTGTCCTTCTCCCCGCCCCGCGCCTCCCCCCGAACCCCCCACACCCCATCCCGCACCTCACAAAAAGTATACCTCAAACTCATCTACACGGGATCTTCACTGTCACAAACCACAGGCTAAAGATTTTTAAGGTTTGAATGAAATGAAGTTCCTTCTGTTTTGTCTTTTATTTTCCTCCCTGAAGCAGATTGATGGATGTGTGTGTCAGACTGCATTGTTTCAAATGAAACACTGTGATTTTCACTAAATAAACACTTCTGCATGTTTCAGTAGAACCCCTAAGACATGGCTTTTTTTTTTTTGAAGGGTACAAATGCATGGGTGTTTGTCTTCATGAGTTACTGTATTATGGACCCTTTTCACATTTTCGGGGTTCTCAGAAGCAGAAGTCGTCATAGTTGGATAAACTTCTGAAGTGGTGAACGGGAGATGACAACAAATATCAGTTTTGTATTTTCTCCAATAGAAAAAGAAAAAAATTATATGACATGATAGCATTTCTCATGACTTTTCCAAAAGATGGGAAAATGTCGAAGAGATTGATTATAGCAGTTAGAAGAGAGAATGATGTCAAATGTGCAGTCGTTGTATTGGAAATGCTCTCGCAGCAGCGTTATTTTGTTTTTTTAGAAATTTACTGCCAAGATAATAGAAGCGTTATAAATGCATATTGACAATTACTTTTATTAAAACATGAAAACTACACTAGATTTGCAATTTTGATAACTGTGAACACAGTCTGTGAAAAGGATCCATTGATTGCCCATATTCATAGACTGAGCATTGTGGGTAAATATTCACAGAAAAATAATGTGTTTGTCTAGAAGTATGTGGGTGTGTGTAAAGCGAGACTAAACTAAAAGTAATTGAAAACTGTGTGTTTGTTTGTGCACTTATGTTTTATGTGTCATCATCAATAGTTGAGCCAGTGCAGTTTAGCCCTATTTTTGATAAATAAGCTAAATACTTGCATTACCCTTTGGGTATATTTGTATATTAGCATTAGGTAATGTGTATGTGTGTGTGTGAGGTGTTTTTTTGCATGCAAGTTTATAATTAGGGCCCTGCACTGGCATGCCTCATAGTCCAAAGGTAACACGTTCGACTTGTCCTGTATATCTGTTCATCACAACACATCATATTGATCCAATACCAGGATGACCCAGAATCACATCATTTTTGTGCTGCTGCTTTTCAACAGCAACATGAAATTTAACACCTGCTG
>JAQIUQ010002866.1:0-48627 GCA_030378365.1 Hybognathus amarus | reverse complement strand
CGTGCCTCGTCTGTTCCCGTCTGGATCTCTACAGTTCTTCGTGTCTCCTGGATTTTCGTCTGTTCCTTGTGTCTTCTGGATGTTCCACTTCCCTGGGTTTCACTCGAGCACGCCGTCATCTGTTTTCACCACCGGATCGCCATCTCGTCCCTGCTTCACCCACCACCTGAGTGTTGTCCCCGATCTGTGCCTTACCATTGTTCATTCTGACTTGTTCATTAAACTGAGTTTATTTGCATCTTGCATCCTACTGTTATTTCCTCACAGAACGATCTGACCAAACCATGGATGCAGCAAATTCATCTCAACTCAACGATTTCATCACTCACAGTATCTCACGGATGGATCGACAGGAGGAGAATATCTCAGGCACAGGTCGTGCGGTGCAAGCACTCGTGAAGCAGGTGTCCGAGCTCACCCAACAGGTACAACTTTTACGGACTCCCACTGCGCCCCCGCGCCGCCCGTCCCCCACCACCAGCGCCTGCAGCAGCGGGGAGACCTGAGCCACGCCTACCCACACCTGAGGGATATTCCGGTGAGCCTGAGTTTTGCAGAGCATTCCTCACAAGATGTTCTATGCATTTTGCTTTACAGCCACACACGTTCCAGAGCGAACAGGCGAAGGTGGCATTTGTATTAACCCTGCTGTCAGGAAGAGCATCGCTTTGGGGGACGGCGGTGTGGGAGAACGGAGACAGCTGCTGCACCTCGTTCCAGGCACTCTCCGAGGAGATGAGGAGAGTTTTCGACCGTGCAGCGGCGGGTAAGGAGGCGGCCAGATTACTCGCCGAACTGCGACAAGGAGATGGCTCGGTGGCGGACTTTTCTCATCCGGTTCCGCACCCTGGCCGCAGAGTGCCATTGGAACGAGGCGGCGCAGTGGGATATGTTCCTGCATGGGTTGGCTGACCGCGTTCAAAAGGAGATTTATATAATGGACTTACCTGAGACGCTGAATGGACTGGTGGAACTTGCGCTGAGAGTGGACGCTCGACTGAATCGTGTGACCAGACTGACGCGCCCCAGCCGCCCACTGTTCAGCGCGGAGGATCACCAACCAGGTGGTGCGAGCGCGGTCAGCCCCGTATCCGACCACGAACCCATGCAGGTGGGGAGAGCTCGGCTTTCCCGGGAGGAGAGGGAGAGGCGGAGATCCCAAGGACTCTGTCTCTACTGTGGCCGGGCGGGCCACTTCATCCACTCCTGCCCGGTAAAAGAGCAAGCCCGGTAGTAAGTATGAGGCTACTATCGGGTGGGATCTCTGCCGAGAAGACCTCATCTACATCATCAACCCTCCTCCCGGTAAGACTGAGATGGCGACAATCAACGCACTGCACCAGCGCACTTCTGGATTCGGGAGCGGAGGGTAATTTCATGGACTTCAAACTTGCACGCAAACTTCAGATCCCCGTCACTCCCCTCTCGCACCAGATTTCCGTCAACGCACTAAATGGTCAAGAACTTCCCCGGATCACTCATGCTACTGAAGACATTACCCTCATCACTTCTGGAAATCATACTGAACTCATTTCATTTCTTCTCATGGACTCACCACTTGCACCAGTGGTTCTGGGTCACCCGTGGCTTTCCAGACACAACCCCCATGTCGACTGGTGCACTAACACTGTTTCCACATGGAGTAACCACTGTCATGAGTCCTGTTTAGTGTCTGCCTGTCCATCTGTGTCTGGTTCTGTGTTTCAGAGTGAGGCAGCGGATTTGTCTAACGTGCCCGCGGAGTACCACGACCTGAAGGAGGTGTTCAGTAAGTCTCGCGCTGCTTCTCTTCCTCCGCATCGTTCCTATGACTGTGCTATAGATCTACTGCCAGGTAAATCTCCGCCTAAGGGCAAACTTTACTCTCTTTCTATTCCCGAGAGGGAGGCCATGGAGAAATATATTTCTGATTCTCTGGCCTCTGGATTCATCCAGCCTTCCTCTTCTCCTGCGGGGGCGGGGTTCTTTTTCGTTGGGAAGAAGGATGGTTCTCTGCGACCTTGCATTGATTACCGAGAGTTGAACAACATTACGGTAAAGAATTCATACCCTTTGCCGTTGATGTCTTCAGCTTTCGAGAGGTTGCAGGGAGCATCCATTTTCACGAAATTGGACTTACGTAATGCATATCATTTGGTTCGCATCAGGAAGGGGGATGAATGGAAAACCGCTTTTAATACCCCCAGGGGGCACTTTGAATATTTGGTTATGCCTTTCGGGCTGTCCAACTCCCCAGCGGTTTTCCAGGCACTCGTTAATGATGTGTTGAGAGACATGGTAGATCAGTTCATATATGTCTACCTGGATGACATATTGATTTTTTCTTCGTCTCTCCAGGAACACGTTCAACACGTCAGACGAGTGCTCCAGAGACTGTTAGAGAATGGGCTTTTTGTCAAGGCGGAGAAATGTTCGTTTCATGCACAGTCTGTTCCCTTCCTAGGGTACATCATCTCCTCTGAGGGAGTGCGCGTGGATCCTGACAAGGTTAAGGCTGTGGTAGATTGGCCAAGTCCAGATTCCCGTAAGGCCCTACAGCGGTTTCTGGGGTTCGCCAATTTTTACCGACGTTTCATTCGTAACTTCAGCCAACTAGTCGCGCCTCTGACTGCCTTGACCTCCCCCCGAACGACGTTCAGGTGGTCGAACACTACTGAGGCAGTGTTCAACAACCTCAAAAGTCGCTTTGTTTCGGCTCCCATTCTTGTCACCCCTGATCCCACACGTCAGTTCGTGGTGGAGGTCGACGCGTCAGAGGTGGGAGTAGGAGCAGTGCTTTCACAACGCGCTTCCTCAGATGACAAGTTGCATCCCTGCGCGTTTTTCTCATCGATTATCGTCTGCCGAACGTAATTATGACATTGGTAATAGAGAGTTGTTGGCAGTCAAGTTAGCGTTGGAGGAATGGCGTCATTGGTTAGAGGGTTCGGGGGTACCTTTTATCGTTTGGACCGACCATAAGAATCTTGAATACATAAGATCTGCTAAAAGACTCAACTCCAGGCAGGCTCGGTGGGCGCTTTTTTTCGGACGTTTTGATTTTGTTCTCTCGTACCGCCCCGGGTCCAAAAACATCAAACCCGACTCTTTATCTCGTATTTTTGATCCATCCGAACGCCCGGTGACTCCCGAGTGTATTTTACCTGAGAATGTTGTCATCTCCACTCTGATATGGGAGGTCGAATCGAAGGTCATGACAGCCTTAGAAGGGGTAACGCCTCCGCCTGGTTGCCCACCGAGTCGATTGTTTGTTCCGGAGGGGTTACGGTCCGACGTTATTCGATGGGGTCATTGCTCCAACGTGGCTTGTCACCCAGGAGTGACTCGCACCAGTTTTCTAGTTAAACAACGATTTTGGTGGCCATTGATGGCTCGCGACATTCACGATTTTGTGTTGGCTTGCTCAGTCTGTGCCACTAGTAAGACATCTAACCAACCCCCAGACGGGTTACTTCGACCGCTGTCTGTCCCTTCGAGACCCTGGTCCCATATCGCTCTAGATTTTGTCACCGCCCTCCCGCCTTCTAATGGCATGACGGTTGTTTTAACCGTAGTGGACCGGTTCTCGAAGGCGGCACATTTCATTCCCTTGCCCAAATTACCTTCAGCCAAGGAGACAGCGGTCACTGTCATAGATCACGTTTTTCGGTTACATGGCCTCCCGATGGACGTGGTCTCTGACAGGGGTTCCCAATTCATATCCAAGTTTTGGCAAGAATTTTGTAAATTGCTGGGGGCCACGGTCAGTCTGTCCTCGGGCTATCATCCCCAGAGTAATGGACAGTCTGAGCGAGCCAATCAAGACCTCGAAAGAATGTTGCGATGTGTGGTTGCCAAGAATCCGTCGTCCTGGAGCCAACAGCTTTCTATGGTGGAGTACGCCCACAATTCATTACCAGTGTCATCCACGGGCCTCTCGCCATTTAAGTGTAGTTTAGGTTACCAGCCACCAATTTTTCCGAGTCTGGAATCCGAAGTCGCGGTCCCCTCCGCTCACGCGTTCGTCCAGAGGTGCCACCGTACTTGGACTAGAGCCCGTGAGACTCTACTCCAAGCAGGGAGGCGCATGAAGGCCAAGGCCGATCGCCACCGGTCAAAGCCTCCCGTCTACGTCGTGGGTCAAAAAGTGTGGCTTTCTACCAAGAACATTCCTCTCCGCTCCGTATCTAACAAGTTAGCTCCCAAATTTATTGGCCCGTTTCCTGTCACCAAGATTATTAGTCCGGTGACAGTCCGCCTCAAACTTCCTCCTGCGTACAGGAGAATTCACCCCGCCTTCCATGTATCCAAAATCAAGCCCGTGTTTCGTTCTCACATTAATCCGCCTGCCCCGGTTCCCCCCGCCGCGACTCTCGTAGATGGGGAACCCTCATATTCGGTAAACCGTATTCTGGACTCGAGACGGAGGGGACGCGGATTCCAGTACTTGGTGGACTGGGAGGGTTACGGTGCGGAGGAGAGAAGTTGGGTACCTGCTAGAGACATCCTGGATCACTCCCTTATCGATGATTACAATCGACAGGTAAGGGAGTCTGAGAACGCCAGGAGGCGTTCTTAGGAGGAGGGGTACTGTCACGGTTCATGAATCGGCTGTCTCATGCTGATGTGTCTGTGTGAGTGTAATTGTGTGGGTGTGGTTACTCGTTGTGCTGATTAGTGTCACCAGCTGCCAGTCATTCAGTTCCCTACATATACCCAGCATTTTCTCTCTCTTGTTGTCAGATCGTTGTGGTTGTTATTCGGTGTGTTCCTGTGCTCGTGCCTCGTCTGTTCCCGTCTGGATCTCTACAGTTCTTCGTGTCTCCTGGATTTTCGTCTGTTCCTTGTGTCTTCTGGATGTTCCACTTCCCTGGGTTTCACTCGAGCACGCCGTCATCTGTTTTCACCACCGGATCGCCATCTCGTCCCTGCTTCACCCACCACCTGAGTGTTGTCCCCGATCTGTGCCTTACCATTGTTCATTCTGACTTGTTCATTAAACTGAGTTTATTTGCATCTTGCATCCTACTGTTATTTCCTCACAGGTACTTAACACATTAATTTACACTATTAGTTCTTAAAATATGTTATTAAGGAATTAATACACAATGACACATTGAATTAATAGCAATTCATGTATTACTTAATCTATTAATCATATAGACTCTTTATTAGTTGCTGATGCAGTAATGATTAATTAATGGTTTCTCAGTTCTTCATGAGTTATACATTAATGATGATTATCTGTGCACTTACAGTTAAACATGAATTAATGCATATTAGTGCACCCGTATAGTAAAGTGTTACCGCATCATCTGTGACCACTGCCCAGGCATCATTCAGATCTAGATCGTTGCTATGGAGGGAGGCTAGTATTGGTTAGGAAACTGTTCAGTAGTTGCATCTATCCATGAGACGAAATCCACAAGAAAATATTGGTTTTCAACTCCTGTGACGAAAGAAAAAAACATTAGCTCTCACATGTAGTTTTTAGCTGACGTTTACACAAAGCTGGGTATTTACCAAAACGAATATTTTCCCCCTCTCGTTTTTAAAATAACATCGTTTACACACCCGCATATACACGCCGTCGAAGCGCTATCCATAACTATGCTAAACCTAAGGCGGCAGTGTAGGGGTTAAGATAAAGCCATGCAAGCCAATCAGAATCCTGGAATCAACAAAAGAGAGAACCTAAACGCCGCTTCCCAGTTTACACGACAACAAATATCCGGCGCTTTCAAAATCTCCACTGTGCCCGGAAGTTCAGAGATATCGTTTTCAGTGATGAAAACCGTGGTCTTCGTGCACATGGCAGGGGCAAAACCGCAGTAAGAACATCTGCGTCTTTCCATTCGTGTAAACGGGGCCTTAAATGTCCCCTTCATTGAATTAATTAATACTAGTCAAAAGGCAACAGTCTGGCTGTACTGACACTGATTTTTTTATTTTATTTTTATCAATTATTTTATTTTGGACATGTACATACATGCAGTAAATAATAATAATAATAATAATAAGTCAGTTAAAAGAAAGAAGAAAAAGAGAAAAGCGATTCATTATTTCCAACTGTATTAGACATTGGAACATCTGGATTTCTTTTTTTATTTTTTTACTCAGATAATATTCCCCAATTAAACAAGTTTTAATCTTATTTAAATGCGCATGTCATTCAGTATTCCCCTGTGGGCATCAGTCTGTTTTCTAACTCTGGACCCAGCTATATCATCTGGCATATTCATAATGAGCCATTCAGTTATACTCCCCAGACATAGTTGCAATGCACAATGTGATTAATGACTGAACACAAAAAAAATGATAAGGGGGTTCATCAGTTAATACTGCCATCACATCTTCTTTTTATTAACTCAGTGTTCACCATTGTAGCACAGGTGCCCGAATTCAGCCAACGATGTGCAGCTCAAGTATGATGATTTAGAGACGTGGCAGTCCTCTTGCATCAGTAGTCTCATCCACAACAATGGAGTACCTTTTCCCTCCTATCTGCTGTGGTAGCAGTAGGAGATATGTTGCTCGAAACTCGGGGTTGCTTGAAGTTGGCGAAGACCGCTTACATTTTCAGGAAGGAGCTTCCTCCCTGTTCTTGCAGTGCTCCTCAGAGTTCACGTCAGTTTTCTCCACCTTTTCCAAAGGGATGTCAAGTCTCAACACACATAGCGACAAAATCTTCAACAAACTCTTTTGAAGTCTGAAGACTTGAATGCAGCAGCAGTAATGCACGTCCTGGTAGGGACGTGGTGGCCTTGCTAGCGTTGTAGTCTGTACTTCTTGTTCTTCACATGGCTTTTGGATGACAGGTAGTCAGGTGCAATGCACTTCTTTGCGCTTCCAGCCCAACCGGACGTCTGCCAAACTCTGGCAACCAACAGTTCTCACCTGACATTCGTAAAAGTCACGAGGGAATTGCTCGGGTACTCAAGGTAGCCCTTGTTTTTTGTACTCAGGACTGAGTGCCGTGTTTCTCAACTCTTTCATTCCAGAAACAGGAGCCATGGAGAGCAGCTTCGCCATTTTTTCATTGTTTTGATATGGTGAAATGACGGAGCGGGGAGTGGTGCATTTGAGAAACGCTGCAGTCTCTTGCATCAGAAGTCTCATCCACAACAACGGTGCACACTTTCCCAAGGATCTTCTGTAGCACAGAGGAGTATGATCATGACACACATACACATGCATGTATGTGCATGCACGTACACATGCATGACAGACAAAGCTTTGAAAGAGGTCTTCTCACTGTCTCTCACAATGTCTCAGCAATGTGACCAGCTTTTCCACATGCATAGCAAAATAATAACACCTTCTGAATTTATTCTTGCAATTTCCTGGTCTACATGTCATGGAAACCATTAGACCATGTAGTAGAACATTATCTCCCGCCAATCGGCAGCAACTGGATGTCTTACATTCGACAGTTTTCATCTGAACGCATCTGCATTAAGCATGCATTGTTGTAAAACCGTACCATTTTACCAATAATGTCAAGTGTATTCAGAGAGTGGTGTCACAAGCATTGTCACAGCAGACCGGGTGAGTGGGTCACATTTGTTAATCAAGGCAGTCTTGAAACTGACATTATTCTGAGTAATATCAGGATTGCCACTGAAAGTTTTAAACATCTCCAATAATCATTCTGAAAAGGCTGCTGGATGCTCCCCTTTCTCATGCGCATCTCAGGTATTCTATCCCAATCAACTGACATCACACCTAAGACTTCAAGCAGTGCCTTTTTCCTCTCTGACTTGTTAGCCGTTCTGTCCTTTACATTCTTAAGGCTCCAGACAAAGTGTCAGGCAAAGCACATTCTTAACACAACGCACACATCACCATCTGTTAAATTGTACACTTCAGCATATTCCTCCAAGTTTTTCAGAAAATCTAATGGACCTTGTTCTGGCAGGATCAAATTTACCAATATTCTTGATCATAGTTTCTAGTTCAGTTGGATTAAATCCTCAGACTATGGTAGAGGTCATTGGTTCTTCTCTTCCTTCACTTAGTACGCATAGTCGTCGTAGTATGGACTGGTGCCATGGGAAATCTGACTCTACAGTCTGAGTATTGGCTACTGACTGTCTGAGAATCTTTTTCCCAACCCTCCGCTCTACTCAACTCAGAATCTCAACTTTATTTATAGAGCACTTTCACGACCACAAGTGGAACCAAAGTGCTGTACAAAAGGAATAAAATAGAAAGTAAGATAAAGACATAAAAACAAAGCAAGCACAAGACATATGACATAAAAACTTACAAAGGATTATCAAATGCTAAAGAGAACAAGTAAGTTTTAAGCGCACTCTGAAAAACACCCAATGAAGGACAGGATTTTACAGACAGGGGAAGGTCGTTCCAGAGCCTAGGAGCTGCAACAGAGAAAGCCCGATCACCCTTACCTTTCAAACGGGATCGCGGAACCATGAGAAGCAATCGATCATTTGAGCGCAGAGATCTACTGGATTGACAGCAGCTGATTAAATCAGTAACATACTCAGGTGCTAGGCCATTCAGAGACTTAAAAACATACAACAATGCTTTGTATTGAATTCTGTATCTTATGGGTAACCAGTGTAATTTAATTAAAACCGGAGTAATGTGCTCTCTCTTCTTAGTACCCGTTAAAAGTCTGGCAGCTGAGTTCTGAACGAGTTGCAGACGGGAGAGAGAAGCCTGACTCACACCCAGATACAAAACATTACAGTAATCCAAACGGGATGACTCAAAGGCATGAACAACCTTCTCCATATCATCAAAAGAAAGGATAGATTTCAATTTAGCAATTGATCTAAGATGAAAAAAACTATTTTAACGACCGCATTGATTTGCCGGTCAAATTTAAGGCTCAGTGTCAAAAATGACACCAAGGTTCCTCACTGCCAGACAGCTTTTTCCCAGGAAAACAACCCAGGCAGTCATCATCCACACACCCCTTATTTCCAAATAAAATCATCTCGGTCTTATCCTCATTTAATTGGAGAAAGTTATTCGCAAGCCAACGCTTAACTTCGGCCAAACATGCATGGAGAGACTGAATGGCACATTTATGCCCATGTTTCAATGGTAAGTAAATTTGAGAATCATCCGCATACAGATGATACTGAATCCCAAATTTCTCAAAAATCGAGCCTAGCGGGAGCATATAAAGTGAAAATAAAATTGGTCCCAGTATAGATCCCTGTGGAACCCCACACACAAGAGGGGCAACAGAAGAAGAATATTCCCTAAACTGACTGAAATGGTCCTATCCTTCAAATACGAAGAGAACCAATTCAAGAGCTAAGCCCTGAATACCAACCTGATTCCTAAGACGATTAATGAGAATGTTATGATCCACTGTATCAAAAGCCGCTGTAAGATCTAACAAAAGCAAAACAACACGGTTTCCAGAATCAACACCTCGTAGGATATCATTAGAGACCCTCAGAAGGGCAGATTCTGTACTATGACCAGCTCTAAAACCTGACTGGAATTTATCTGCGATATCACTTCCTCATTAAATAGTCATTAAGCTGTGCATGCACAATTTTCTCCAGTATCTTTGAAATAAAAGGTAATTTTGAAATTGGACGAAAACTACTCATGTCAAAGGAGTCTAGGCCATTTCTTTTTAAAAGGGGCTGAATAACCGCATGCTTAAAACTAACCGGAACAACACCAGATGACAAACTAGAATTCATAATAGACAGAATGGTTGGGCCAATTGAATCAAGTACCTTCTTAAACAGAGAAGAAGGGAGCACATCACCAGGAGACCTGGTGGGCTTCATATGAGCAGTTATATCATTTATCTGCTGCAAAGAAACCGGCATAAAACTGGTTAGTTGGTTCGTAGGGTCACCATGAGCGAATAAAATCATTGTCAACAGATGATATCTGAGATCTAATTCCTTCAACCTTACCAATAAAAAAGTTTAAGAACTCTTCACATAACTTAGCAGAAGGAGTGAAAGAAGGAGTAGCAGTAGGATGAAGAACAGCATTTACAGTTGAAAAAAGTACTCTAGAACTATTGCCGTTTCTGGAGATGATGTCAGAAAAATAATTCGATCTAGCCAATTTAACAGCTCTTTTGATACTCATTCAAACGGTTCTTCAAAATTTCATAAGAAACTTGTAATTTATCTTTAACCCATATGCGTTCAGCCCTCCTACACTCCTGCCTAAGAGCACGGGTAGTACTATTCAACCAGGGCTGAGATTTGACTTTTTTCCCCCTGACTTTGACAGGAGCCACAACATCTAAAATCTCTAAACAAGAAGAGTTAAACTGATCAACCAACTCTTCTACACCTATACAGGGAGAGTGTGACTCAATCAAAGAAAAAAAAGAAGAGACATTAAAAGCAGCTGAAAAACTGCTAGCTGTGCATGGATTGAGTATGCGAGATGAAACCGAGGCCGAAACAATACTACACGGCGCACCACAAGGAAAGCTAGTATTTAAAATAACAGTCTTATGGTCAGAAAAAACAGTATTGACAATTTTCACACTATCAACAAAGAATCCCTCAGATAATACAAGGTCAAAGCGTATGACCACGTTCATGAGTTGGACCCAAAACATGTTGCAAAAAAATCAAAAGACTCTAATAAATTTAAAAATTCTTTGACCAGGGGCTTTGAAGGGCAGCACACATGTATATTAAAGTCCCCCAAAATTAAAAATATTGTCAAAAGAAGGGACAATTCCAGATAAAAGTTTAGAGAACTCCTGTATAAAATCCCCATGAAAGTTAGGGGGTCTGTAAATCAATACACATAACACAGATTTAAAAGAATTAAGCGTAATTAGCTGAGATTCAAAAGTGCTATAGGACTCAGAAGGTGAAAGTCTACACTTAAACTTGTCTTTAAAAAAACTGCAAGACCCCCGCCCCGGCCAACCGACTGAGGGGTACTAAAAAACTGCAACCAGGAGGAGAAAGTTCAGAGAGAGAAGTCATCTCACCAGCATTAAGCCAGGTCTCAGTAACAAATAAAAAATCAACTTCTTGAGAAAGAAAAAGATCGTTCGAAATAAAGGTCTTATTTGCCAGAGATCTCTGGTCAATCGACGCCATTGTCACTGGAGTAGGATCAGAAGAGGATTTCAGAGAGGAATCACAAAATGTTACCGGACTCCCGTCAGTAATAGAGAACGAAGATTCCGATGATCAGCTCCTCAATCTGCAGACTTCCGCCTCAACGTATACTATCCGCAAAGACTGAGGCATCAACGACGAAGACGGGAAGACAGGCACAATGTGTGAACATCTCAGGCTCACGACCACGGCCTCCGCCATTGAAGAGGCAGGTCCGATGACTGGAAACTTTCCGATCCTCTTTGATCTCACAAGGACTCCAGCACGCTTACCGCGCCTCTTTCGCGGTTTCCTCCGCATGCAACAGACATCCCGGCAGGTAACACATTTTCCTCAAAATGATAGGCACAGGATACGAGTGCAGATGCCAATCATCTCTGGGATCACAAAATAAACAATCGGACACAGCCGATTGAATATTCAATAGCGTCATGCGATCATATACCAGAGGGGAGCAAACAGAGCGCGTGATAAAACAAACGAGAAACATTAAAAATAAAAGAGACAAGGACAGACTGTGGCAAGCCGGCAAACATCCTGGCGCCATCTTGGTCAGCCTTTAGTGATCACCAAGTTTCCTGCATCACCAAGTCCCTCTATCTTCCTGCGAATCTGGCATTTCTGGAACTGGGTTACACAATCTGACACCTGAAGAGAATGTCTTACCATGGTTTTTCTCAGCTGTGTCACTCTTTATCATAAACTGACAAGCTGCCTTTGCTTCTTCCAAATTTTTGGACAATGTTTCCACAGATGATTTAAGCATGCTATTGTTAGTTCTAAGAAGTGTGATCTCATTCTGCATCTTGACATTTCTTCTTTCCATATCATTTCACTAGCTAGGTCATCTTTTGTAGATATTACCCCAACACTGATCGCTCATTTTCAGCCTCTAACTCATCTACTCTCCTCCTAGTTACTTTGTATGGAGCAAAAAGTGCTTGACATTGCATTAGCAATTTTCCCATTTTTGTTCTTAGGCATTTTGGGATCATTTTCAAACTTAGAGATTGCCCACTCATATGGTTTATCAACAACATTTTCTATTCCGTCAAACAATCCCTGAGAACCATAAGCGATGTATCTTACAATCACTTCTTCCATTTTCAAAATGTGTTATCAGACTTTACAGTAGGCTATCTCGTGATCTAATAGTTATTTGCAATGTCTCGATATAATCACTACACGTTATCCAGTTCCTTTAGGATATTCATTAGTCTAATTATTCACAGCTCGGACGCTGAATGAACACACACTGACTGAAACTTCTAAACTTAATCAAAACCACTGTATTTTAAACCTTAAATTTCACTACATAAAAAAGTTTTAGAGAAAAAAAAATTAACACCGTCACAGTAGCGTCAGACAAAGACACACCACGTTGGGTTTTATGTTAGGCTATTTTCATAAAACAGTTTATGCTACTTCAGGCTTAACACTATTTATCCAATTTAAAACACTGCCACAGTAGGCTACGTCAGGGCAAAACCACACTGCTTCGGGTTTTTGTTTTTAAATTTCACAGAGCCACGGTGTTGGACTCACTATTAAACACAATCGTTGTGAAGTAATTCTGTGACCACACTGCGTCGGGTCTATTCAATTACTTTAGAAATTTTTTTCTAAATTATTACGATCTTCACAATCGGTTTCAAGTAGGCTGCACACACTACTTTAGAAACTTTACACTTAAGCACTTTGTTTCAACTACTTTAGAAACAAATAATTCCAAAAAAGCTCTGCCGCCACACTGCTTCAGGCTAATTCAATTGCGTTAGAATCTTAAACAAAATTGTACAGAATAGGTTTAACAATCTCCTTAAACATGCAATAGTTGTGAAATAATTCTGTGACCACACTGCGTCAGGTCTATTCAATTACTTTAGAATTTCCTCAGAATTATAACAACTTCACCTACAGTTTCAGATACGTTAGAAACATACACATTTGTTTCAGTTTCTTTAGAAACAACAAATCTTTCACCTTTTATCCTGTTACTGTCCTCTTAATGTAAATGAAGTTGTTTCTGTCATAACAGCTGTGTTCTGTCCCTAAGAATAACAAATTCCTCTTCGCATGGAGCTGAAGCTCTGTCTTAAATGTAAATTGAGGATAACAACAAAAGTCGTCCCTCTGTGCTCACATCTTTGATCTTCTTTCAAATAAGATTGGCCAAATGTTTAAGGTGATAACAACGTCTCTTTGAAGCTCCCTAATCAAGATGGTTCTTGAATACCTGCTGTCGCTCCCACACTATAGGTGTCAAACATGACTATGATACTTTTAAGATAGTAAGGAATTGATTCTATGATAAATAAGCTCCTTTAAGTGAAGGAACATTTCAGTATAATCTATATTGGAGTGGAAGTTTGATCGGAGCAGACTATAAATTCTTACACAGCCTTCAAGTGTTACAGTTGTGACATGCAGAGGTTTTTGGCCCAATAGTTAGAATCTCTATTTTTATTTTCAATTTATTGGTAGTTGGAAATTAGTCATTCATTTTTTTTATTTTTAGCTATCCATTCTGTTAATTTTGTGAATTGGTAAGTTTTATTGGGGTGCAAAGAAATATAGAGCTGAGTCTCATCAGCTTAAAAGTTGTCACACAACCAGAAGGACACAGACGGGTGAGTAAACAATGTTTATTGAAATGAAGATGGCGGAATGAACAGGTGAGTTGCAGATACTCAGAACAGCTGATTGTTGGCAGGGTGGTGGAATTAAAGAGTCTCTTATCTGTTTGCATAAGTAGGAGAGTGGACAGAGGATCGAATGGAGCCGGGACAGGATGGACACAGGAACGGAGACACACTCGGAGGTGGACACGGACAGGTAGGTAGCAGGGAGTCTGTTGTCTTGAGCATTGACAGACCAGACAGTGCAGAGGTGAGTGAGCGAGTCTTTTATGGGAGTTGGTGATGGGCTGCAGGTGGCGGTGACAGGTGATGGTGATGATTAGTATTCTGGGGAGCGGGAACGCGTGGGTGGAGTGATGGTGTCTGGCACTGAGGTGGGTGTATCCGTGACAGTACCCCCCTCCACGGCCAGCTCCAGCTGGCGGAACAGACCGACGACGGGGGCGGCCACGGCCTCTGGGTGCCGGGCGGTCAGGGTGAGTGGTGTGGAAGTCTAGGAGGAGGGATGGGTACAGGATGTCCTCTCTGTGGACCCAACACCTCTCTTCCGGTCCAAAGCCTTCCCAGTCGACTAGGTACTCGAGGTGGCCGCAGATGGGAGTTTTACTTACTCAAACATGTTCTGAGGGCAGAAAGGAAAATGATTGGCTTACAGTTTCAACCAATGAAATTGAAGCAAAGGCGGGGCCAATACGTTTGAACATGCGGAAGGATTAGTCCGCCTCTGGGGATTCAGATGACTCCGGGGAAACAGATGTTTGTGGGAGAAAGAATTGCAATGGCAAGGTAAGTGATTTTATTATATGTTTTTGTTCAAATTAATCTTCCTCTAACATTTATTGGGATAATCAGTGAACATTAAAATGCACAGAACTAATAATCATCGATCGTCTACATATCGTGTTCATGCATTTGATTAGACTGTTTTCATGGGTTCGAACCGCCACAAAGCTGCTTATGGTGTAAAACACGCTTTTTCAATGCTAACTCGCTGTGTGTGAAATTGATATGCGACAACAGAACTCGTTAAAATCTCCGCGATATTTCAACGGTCAAACTGATAACATCTCCGCCCACGCGCTGCTCTCAGGGCAGGAGTTCTCAATAGATTCAAATCTCCTGCTATTAAGTGTACTACGCGCTGCTCTCAGGGCAGGAGTTCTCAATAGATTCAAATCTCCTGCTATTTAGTGTACTACGCACTGCTCTCAGGGCAGGAGTTCTCAATAGATTCAAATCTCTTGCTATTTAGTGTACTACGCGCTGCTCTCAGGGCAGGAGTTCTCAATAGATTCAAATCTCCTGCTATATAGTGTACTACGCGCTGCTCTCAGGGCAGGAGTTCTCAATAGATTAAAATCTCCTGCTATTTAGTGTACTACGCGCTGCTCTCAGGGCAGGAGTTCTCAATAGATTCAAATCTCCTGCTATTTAGTGTACTACGTGCTGCTCTCAGGGCAGGAGTTCTCAATAGATTAAAATCTTCTGCTATTTAGTGTACTACGCGCTGCTCTCACAATAGTTTAAAATCTTCTGCTATTCTAGTGTACTACGCGCTGCTCTCAGGGTAGGAGTTCTCAATAGATTAAAATCTTCTGCTATTTAGTGTACTACGCGCTGCTCTCAGGGCAGGAGTTCTCAATAGATTCAAATCTCCTGCTATTTACTGTACTACGCGCTGCTCTCAGGGCAGGAGTTCTCAATAGATTCAAATCTCCTGCTATTTAGTGTACTACGCGCTGCTCTCAGGGCAGGAGTTCTCAATAGATCCAAATCTCCTGCTATTTAGTGTACTACGCGCTGCTCTCAGGGCAGGAGTTCTCAATAGATTCAAATCTCCTGCTATTTCAGTGTACTACGCGCTGCTCTCAGGGCAGGAGTTGTCAATAGATTCATATCTCCTGCTATTTAGTGTACTACGCGCTGCTCTCAGGGCAGAAGTACAAATCGCAGTTATTTTAGTATACTACGCGCTGCTCGCAGAGCAGAAGTTCAAAATCGCAGTTATTTCAGTTTACTACGCGCTGCTCTCAGGGCAGGAGTACAAATCGCAGTTATTTTAGTATACTAACGCGCTGCTCTCAGGGCAGAAGTACAAATCGCAGTTATTTTAGTATACTACGCGCTGCTCTCAGGGCAGAAGTACAAATGGCAGTTATTTTAGTATACTAACGCGCAGCTCTCAGGGCAGGAGTTCAAATCACAGTTATTTTAGTATACTACGCGCTGCTCTCAGGGCAGAAGTACAAATCGCAGTTATTTTAGTGTACTGACGTGCTGCTCTCAGGGCAGAAGTACAAAATCGCAGTTATTTTAGTGTACTACGCGCTGCTCTCAGGGCAGAAGTACAAATCGCAGTTATTTTCAGTGTACTACGCGCTGCTCTCAGGGCAGGAAGTACGAATCACTGTTATTTTAGTGTACTACGCGCTGCTCTCAGGGCAGGGAGTACAAATCGCTGTTATTTTAGTGTACTACGTGCTGCTCTCAGGGCAGGAGTTCTCAATAGATCCAAATCTCCTGCTATTTACTGTACTACGCGCTGCTCTCAGGGCAGGAGTTTTCAATAGATTCAAATCTCCTGCTATTTAGTGTACTACGCGCTGCTCTCAGGGCAGGAGTTCTCAATAGATCCAAATCTCCTGCTATTTAGTTTACTACGTGCAGCTCTCAGGGCAGGAGTTCTCAACAGATTCAAATCTCCTGCTATTTAGTGTACTACGCGCTGCTCTCAGGGCAGGAGTTCTTAATAGATTCATATCTCCTGCTATTTAGTGTACTACGCGCTGCTCTCAGTGCAGAAGTACAAATCGCAGTTATTTTAGTATACTACGCGCTGCTCTCAGGCAGAAGTACAAATCGCAGTTATTTTAGTGTACTACGTGCTGCTCTCAGGGCAGAAGTACAAATCGCTGTTATTTTAGTGTACTACCGCGCCTGCTCTCAGGGCAGGAGTACAAATCGCTGTTATTTTAGTGTATCTATGCGCTGCTCTCAGGGCAGGAGTTCAAATCGCTGTTATTTTAGTGTACTATGTGCTGCTCTAAGGGCAGGAGTACTCAATAATTCAATCGCTGTTATTTTATTGTACTATGCGCTACTTTAATAATCTATTTGATTATTTTTAATCATTTCATTGTGACATCAGCAGACCATTTATTTTTGGTCTATTATTTACTTTTTCTTTTATCTCATTCTTCAGTTAACCGACTGAGCTGGCAGAAACTGGATGAATCAAAGGAGCCAACACTGAAGACGCCCTTGATGCTGCCCAGTCTATTTTCTCATACGTATTCTCTTGTTATTTCATCTGACTTCATAAATAGTTTTTTTTAATGACATCTGTGCACTGCATCATTATAAGCAAATGTTTGAATATTCCTTTCAATTCTTTAATGAAAGTCTATTAGAATAAAATTTTTCATTATGTCCAATAATTTCATAATCAGTTCAAAGATAATACAAGACATCAAATGCTCTGTAATAAGAGAAGAGATACGAACCTGACATTGAAAAAAAAAAAAAAAAACCGCTCCCTGAGCCTCTTGCTACATTTCATGGTATAGGCAAAAACTTATTTAACATGGAAATATGTGCTAACAATGGTAATTTGCATTCAGAACACTCTTTGAGAATAGAGAGGGTTTAACTATCCCACCCTCCTTTGTGTGTATGTTATCTCTAAACTCTTTAAAAACCGTATTACCTTTTGTTTTACTTATTTGGAAATGAGACATTAGAAATTATACTTAACATGTATAATACTCAATGATAATCAACTCTCTCCCACATATTTAGCTATTTTAACTTACGTCTTTGGTAGAAGTAGAAGTGGGTTTCACGTTCAAGAAATAAGCAGTTTGGTCCTGACAGAAACGTTCCTTTAGTCACTCGGCAGCCCTGAAGCCTAAACCCTATTCCACCCTGAGAAACGTATGGACTTTTGAAATGGAAAATGCATAGGAAGGAACTCTGTTTTACCAGTCTTTTCAGTCAATGACTGTTGTGAAGATTCTTTGAATAAGAGAAAATGAAAGCACAAACGTTGAATGTAAATAATCAGTTCTACCAGAAAGACTCAGGAGATATAGTGATGAAACAAGCATGAATCCTTATTGACAGCCCAGCAAGCAATTAATTATAAAGTTCTTTGGCGTAGGCCCAGCCCACCCCAAAAATTTGTAACGGAAGGTGTACCCACCGGTCTTGGATCTTGTGCTTCCTGAAAAATAGAAAGGAGGGTTACCATGGAAAGTATGATAGACAAGAGAGCTACACACGTTGTAAAATGTTGACCTGTGGTACAATGTGGGGCCATGGAAAGTTTTTTTTTATTTTTTTATTTTTATTACCCGGCGATTGACGTAGAATTTCTATGCACTTTTACGTGATTTATCGGCTCCACACCTGAAGGATGCGTGAAGCGAGGCTGCATGGACGGTGCTACGTTCAGCTATACATAGACAGCCTCGTTAGATCATAAATGAGTGCCACATTGAAACGTACATAGACGGGCCTCATTAGACCGGACGGAACGGTGCTGCTTAGGCCATGCATGGACAGGTCTCGTTAGACCATAGAGAGCGGTGCCACGTTAGGCTATACATGGACAGGTCTCGTTAGACCAAACAGAACGGTGCCACGATAGGCCATACATGGAGAGGTCACGTTAGACCGACAGAACAATGCCACGTTAGGCCATACATAGACAGGTCGCGTTAGACCGTGCAGACAGTGGCACGTTAGGCGATACATAGGCAGGTCTCGTTAGACCATAGAGAGCGGTGCCACGTTAGGCTATACATAGGCGCGTCTGGCTAGAATTCGACAGAACAGAGCCACGATAGGCCATACATGGAGAGGTCACGTTAGACCGACAGAACAATGCCACAGTTAGGCTATACATGGACAGGTCTCGTTAGACCAAACAGAACGGTGCCACGATAGGCCATACATGGAGAGGTCACGTTCAGACCGACAGAACAATGCCAGCGTTAGGCCATACATAGACCGGTCTCGTTAGACCACATGAGAGCGATGCCACGATTCAGCCATACATCGACAGCGTCTCGTTAAACCGACAGAACGGAGCCACGTTAGGCCATACATACGACGGGTCACGATGCGACCGACAGAACAATGCCACGTAGGCTATACATAGACACGTCTTGATTAAACGGACAGAGCGGAGCCACGACTTAGGCCATACATAGATGGGTCACGATCAGACCATAGAGAGCGGTGCCACAGTTAGGCTATACATGGACAGTCTTGATTGTAAACCAACAGAGCGGAGCCACGATTCAGGCCATACATGGGCAAGTCACGAGTAAGACCGACAGAACAATGCCACGTTAGGCCATACATGGACAGGTCCACGTTAGACCACAGAACGATGCCACGTTAGGCCATACGTAGACAGGTCTCGATCAGACCACAGATACAGCCACGATAGGCCAGACGCAGACAGGTCTCGATAGACCACAGATACAGCCCACGATCAGCCAGAGCAGACAGGTCTCGATCGACCACAGATACAGCCACGATAGGCCACGATACAGCCACGGTAGGCCAGACATAGACAGGTCTTGATAGACCACAGATACAGCCACGATAGGCCAGACGCAGACAGGTCTCGATAGACCACAGATACAGCCATGATGGCCAGACATAGACAGGTCTTGATGGACCACAGATATAGCCACGATGGCCAGACGTTGACAGGACTCTGAAGACCACAGATACAGCCACAATAGGCCAGACTCAGACAGGTCTCGATAGACCACAGATACAGCCATGATGGCCAGACATAGACAGGTCTTGATGGACCACAGATATAGCCACGATAGGCCAGACATAGACAGGTCTCGATAGACCACACAGATATAGCCACCATGGCCACACATAGCCACGATTAAGCCGGACTTAGAAAAGGTCTCAATAGACCACAGATGCAGCCACGATGGGCTCTATGCACGCGGATTTCTGGTGAAGGTTTAAGGATGCTAAATAACTATGCAAATAATAATAGAGTCCAATGCAATACCGATAATTTATTATTAAATTTTATACTCCATGGTTTTACAAAAGAAACATTAGTCACAAAACGGACACCCCTCATATTTGTATTTTATATATATTTATATATATATATATATAAATCAACATAACTATATAAAAATTTACATCTGACGTATAAAGGTTTCGTTTCAAAGACGGATCGACGCATTTTCAGCCATCCGCGTGTAGGCGTGTATGTCTACGCCATTAACGTCCACGTCATTCCACGTGTCTGTACGCGCCGTCAGATGTCCGAGCAAAACAAACAAAATGTACATCTATATCTGGGGAGCCATATTTTTCTTTCCTAGGATGGTAAGGGAACGGTAACCCCAGTGACGGTTAGGTTAAGGGACAGGGTTGAGGCAAGTCATATTTATATATACAGTAATAACGTTAAGTCAACAGAGTTCATAAATACGCTGAAAAGCGATTATGAAGTCTTGACAGCACGCAAGAAATGGAAATACGAATTGGCGTATCATACACACGCTACTTCATGACATCAGTCTGGACATAGACAGGTCGCGATAGACCACGCAGATATAGCCATGATGGCCAGACATTAAACGGTCTCGATAGACCACAGATACAGGTATACAGTATAGACGGTTTCGATGGACCACAGGTACAGCCACAATAGGCCAGACATAGACATGTCTCATTAGACCACACGGATATAGGCATGAAAAACAGATCTCGAAAGACCACAGATACAGCCGCGATAGCCAGACTTAGACTGGACTTGATATACCAGAAATGGCCACGATAGCCAGACATAGACAGGTCTCAATAGACCATAGATACAGCCACGAAGCCAGACACGTACCGGTCTCATTAGACCACACAGATATAGCCATGATGGCTGGACATAGACAGGTCTCCATAGACCACACGGATATAGCCATGATAGGCCAGACAAGACAATGTTTAATTATATATGAATAAATATATGGCTACGGTGCCGCATGAAGACAAGGCCACACGAGGCCATTGCCTGATACCACCACCAGTAATTGTATAGAATTTACCTGAATATCACTGAAGAGCTTGCTGGGCTTCACGGATGCAGCCCCAGTCCTGTAGGAATGCCAGTACGCAGGGAGGAGGATAGACTGCAGCTATTGAGGTCGGAACTGACGAGTTCCGAACCAGGTTTAGAAAGTAGTGCTCCGTTAGTTATGATAAATCAAAATTTGACCATAGATGAGAATGGATAGAATTTGCAAATTTATAATTGATAATGTGATGCAGACCTTTATAGTCATTCTTAGTTCTTAAGAAAAAGAGGAAGGAAATAAGGGATAAACGTAATTAGAGAAGACCATGGGTAAAAATCAGAGAATTTAACTCCTGGAGAGAATCCCCTGAAAGTATGAGCCATGAACACTGTGACACAGTTACAATTTGATAACGCTAGAAAAAGACACCATTGCAGACAGACGTAATCGAAGGGGTTGAATGGATTTTGCTTCTGACTTGGAGTGTAATGCTGCCGTTCAAGCATAACCAACACTGCAAGGTTACACACTCAAAGTTTAAAGAGTGAGAGAAATTCATTTGAGAATTACTTTTAAAGATTTTAACAGCGCTGGGAGGAGCTAGTGACATTCCTCCAGGTTAGTGCATCACAAACTAAATTTACGTGAATCCTGCCAACAGGACATGATTTACAATATAGATGATGAGACAGGATAACCTAATCGGGGACTAGAGATAGCAACGCATGAGCTACATATTTCATCGATGGAATGATGACTTTATGTTGACACTTCTTGAGACTCCATCCTGTGTGATTCTGATTGAACAAAAGTTTTAAAATTGCGGTGATAGTTAATCGAAGCTGCAAACGTGCTGTTGAAACTTTGACCACTGTTATAAGTCATAGGTTTGCTATGCCTTAAGCAACAAGAGGAGGTACAGTGAACAGACTTGAAAAATTTAGAATTAAAATACTGCGTGAATTCGGATGCCTGTAAACAAACTATGAATGGAAGAAATATTAAATTACAATTTTCATGATTGTATACGATGGAAGGAACAGACGGCCATGATCGTTACGTGAAAGAGAAGCCAAGTGATACTTGATCTGTTGTCTCTTGATTGTGGAATCCTTTTCTTAGGTGTGAAGCATATGACTGACATGGCTCCCGAGTTGCTCTTGCAGATATAGCCCCGTTCATGGCTGGGAGAATCGCTGGCCACGGCCAGTTGAGACTCTTGAATAGAATGATACATGAAAAAGTAAATCATACAGTTGAGCGAAAACAATGTCGCTGGGGCCTTCTTCACTGACTTCTCATAAATAATACTACGGTAATATGGCTATTAGTTTTATTGACATTAAACTATTAGTTTTATTGTTAACAGTTTTGGCCAAGTATGTGGCTTAACCAGGCAGAGCCACACAGCTGCCTTGATCCTTTAGACTGCGTTTCTCTGAAATTAATGTGGAAGCACCCTCACATTAATTCTTATTCCAATCACACATTTCAATGGATTACGTAGCCACCAGAAAGGTTGAGTATTACAGAGATTGTACACAATTCCAATGTTGTAATCTAAGTCATTTAGATATTAAATGACTTAATATGAATTTAAAGTAGCCTAATATGGTGAAAATAGTTGTTTGTGAAATTACTCTTACGCAATTAATATGTAACTTGCTACCATTGTAGATATGACCACTGCAGTATATGCATAACAGCCAAATGATAAACTTGCTCTCTTTAGCTCAGGGTTTTTATTTTTTTATTTTTTATTATTTTTTTTAAACGCACTCGCAACCGAACTTTGGTGAGTGAGCAGACGTGATGACGAGCGCGACCCGTGATATTGCATAAGTATAGAGCTCTTAACTAAGAACTCAAAAGCATACCCTTACGAAAATTAACCATGGTTTTACTATAGTAAAACTGTAGTTAACTATGACCGTAGTAACCGTGGTATTTTGGTGCGAACCATGGTTTTTAAAAACCATGGTTTTGATACCATGGTTTTACTACAGTTATATTGTAGTAATACTACAGTAAAACCATAGTAACCATGACTGTAGTAACTGGTAAAACCATGGTTTTGATACCATGGTTTTACTATAGTTATATCGTAGTAATACTACAGTAAAACAAACCATAGTAACCATGACTGTAGTAACTGGTATTTTTAAAAACCATGGTTTTGATACAATGGTTCTACTACAGTAATATTGTAGTAATATTACAGTAAAACCATAGTAACACAAAACTGCAGTTTTACTAAATTATCTTGAATTACCTTTAAGCCATTTAATTACAACACCTACAAAATAACAACAGAAAGAAGTTATCATTCTATGATACAGACTTTATTACAAAAATGACATAATCTGAAAGAAAATATAGCTTGCATTTGTTCTCACATGTGACATAAAACAATTTGACTACAAAGTTATAAAACATTATTGGTAATAAAGTGGTGCTGTGCAATGGTTAAAAAATCATTTTCTAATTTACAAATAAAAAAATAGCAATTTGTTCCACTGTAATAATGATTTATATACAAAAATAACATAGTACAAATAAACATGACTTAGAGCACCTTTAAATACACAGCATCTACCTCCTCTAAAATGTCTACAATCTGTGAACCACAACTGTCCAACACAAGCATGTTTGCAATTTATACTGTACATTCATTAACAGGATTACAGCAATATTACTTGACAAGAACAATAAATACTATACATTTAGAAGAAATGAGCAGTTCTTTTAAGAATGTTTTAAATGATATCCACTCACAAGAGATGAAGACATGGAGGGATGGGGGATGACTAATCCACACTTTAAATTCTAGGTGAAAAAGGTTTTGTTGAAAAACATGTGATGCCGCATCCACGCCAGTAGCTGTCAGTATGAAGTCTGTCATATGACAGTAGGTTACAGTCCAGCTTTGGGTTGGTTCTGTCTCCAGCCCAAATGGACGCAGGAGCTAAAATGAGAAAAATACACACAACATTAACATACAAGCTGGAATACTCAACTGCTATTGGTCAGTTGCACTATCGAGTAGCCATGTAATACTGTCCAAGTGTAACAATGTCCATTCAGCCAGTGTTTTATAAATAACCCATACATTATTAGGGCTCCAAAAGCCAAGCAGAAATAATGAACATTATAGGATTAGTGAATGAGTGTATTCATATGAGTGTATTCTCCTTTACTTATACATACTAAAACAAAATGGTGCTAAACAGCACTAAAAGTGGTTAATTGGCTCGTAATCTTCAGAACACAGTTTAAGATATTTTAGATTTAGTCCAAGAGCTTTCTGTCCCTCCATTGAAAATGTATGTACGGTATACTGTCCTTGTCCAGAAAAGAAATAAAGACATCATCAAGTTAGTCCATGTGACATCAGTGGGTTAGTTACAATGTTTTGAAGCATCGAAAATACATTTTGGTCCAAAAATAACAAAAACTACGACTTTATTCAGCATTGTATTGTCTTCCAGTTGTGTTGTCAATCCGTGTTGAGTGCCGCTGCTGACGCGTGTATGGTGCACCCAAGCTTCATTTACAGTCTGAGGGAGACGCACGCTCTAAACAAAACAATCTTCGTTCTAAGGATGTCTAAGGATTTCAACACAGAGAAAGACTTGCATTTATCTTGCCCAGCCATATTTATTTGAACCCGAATACACAGATGCACCAGACACACGTCAGCCGCGTCTTACGTAAGCAGCGTCACAGCAGACTCGTGAACGCGGCTTGACAACAGAACCCCAGGGCCGTTAAATGTTTACCCATCCCTCGGTACCCATCCCTACATATGGGTGAGTTCATATGGATGAAGGCCTGTTGTGTTCTGTCTCTTGGTTTGTGATAGTGGCAGCTATTGTGAAACTCACCTTCGTCATGTACTGAGTGTGGATGTCATCAAAATCTTGTCCTGAAGAATCACAGGGCCAACACGACTATATCTCATCTGGTAACAAGAGCATAGCCATAACTTTAAGATTAAATAATTTCAGTATTTATCAGTTGAAAATACATAAAATAAATAAATATCTTTGCATTGAACAATATGGTGTCTGTCTCATTGGCCAACATAATTGAAAACACACCTAGAGAAATAAAATATACCAATGACCATGATATCCTCCTGTTATAACAATAGTTAAATTAATTATTATAACTATGACCATTGTAACATTTGCTGCTGATTATTTAGCCTACAGGCTTCTCAAGAACAGTCTCACTGAAAAAAAAGTAAAGTGTGAGACTTCATTCAAAAGCATAAATCCTACAGACCCCAATTTTTGAACAGTAGTGCACTGTATGTTTGAGGTTTTGCTTACTTGTCAAGTTCATAGCCGTGGAGATTGTCTTGGACCCCAGTGGTGCAGCAGGACACATCATGATGATCTTCTAGAACAGGCATTCTCAACCCTGGTCCTGGAGGGCCACTGACCTGCAGAGTTTAGCTCTAACCCTAAATCAAACACACCAGAGCCAACTAATTAAGCCCTTTAGGATTACTGGAAAGCTACATGCAGGTGAGTTTGATCAAGGTTGGACCTAAACTCTGTAGGACAGTGGCCCTGAAGGACCAGGGTTGAGAACCCTTGTTCTAAACATAACATGCAATGTGTCACAGAGCCAACAATGTTACAAAGGATTTGCAATAGAACATAGCAGCTAGGGTTTAGGGAAGCAAGCTAGAGCAGAGATGAAATGCAGAAAAGATATATATTTATATACACACATATACATCTTAAGGTAATATTTATTGTGAAATAAATCATTTGTAATCACGATTCAACAATAATTCCCCCTTTGTTGTGGATGTTTTTTTTCTGTCCCTCCTGAAATCCCCCTTTTTTACTATTATAAATATTTGAAAGTGACGTCACTGATTAACACGTTACAGTGAATTATTTTAGGTTAAATAAATTAGCTTACTTCTAATCACCCATTGACAAATAACCAGCAAAACAAAACTATCAAAAACTGTTATCAACACAAAGATGTGGTTATAACCCTAAACTTATATAAAACAAGAGCTCAGTGTAACGTTAACTCACCTCTTCTGAAAACGGTTGAGATGCTGCTAACGGACTTTTCGAAGACACAAACCCATTTCTATAAAGTAAATATTCAACAGAGCGTATTAATTACACGTAAGAAGGGTGTCAGGAACGTTTGTATCTATTATTTGTGTGATTTTGTTAACTAAACTTACCTGAAAGGAGTGAAAACAAGCGAGAGACGTTAGTTTTGCTGTCCGCGTCGAATGACGTTCGAACGTTTCCATCTGATCACGCGCGCACCTGTCTTTGAATGAGACTCGAATGTTTACGCGCACGCGCGCATGCGCATTACCATACACGGCAAAGGCACGCAGCATTTAAATAAACATATAGAATTATAACATTTTAAATCATGATTTTAAACAACAGTCTACTAGTGATTCTCCGTGATGAGTCTGTCCGAAAATGTGTTTCGAGATCGCCCAAAATGTCCGCGATTCGGCTTTTGCGTTCTACAGTCGTCATTCATCATGTTTACTGTGTCGACCGGGATGAGTGCCGGCTGTGTGGATAACGGCGTGAGGCCGGTGGCGTGATTACCGATGAGTCGGCACCTAAGACGTAAGTTACCGGTCTCGTATCTCTCACGGAGGAGTAGGAATTTTCTTAGCAATGTTAAAACGCATCAACCGATCACTTGTTTGGCGTTCATGTAAACACAACAGTCAGATTCACCAATCATAAGGAATTGAGTTAGATTGAAACAAAAGCTGTAACTTACATGTAAACAATGAAAACTCCTGCCCTGAGAGCAGCACGTAGTACACTAAATAGCAGAAGATTTTAATCTATTGAGAACTCCTGCCCTGAGAGCAGCGCGTAGTACACTAAATAGCAGGAGATTTTAATCTATTGAGAACTCCTGCCCTGAGAGCAGCGCGTAGTACACTAAATAGCAGGAGATTTGAATCTATTGAGAACTCCTGCCCTGAGAGCAGTGCGTAGTACACTAAATCGCAGAAGATTTTAATCTGTTGAGAACTCCTGCCCTGAGAGCAGCGCATAGTACACTAAATAGCAAGAGATTTGAATCTATTGAGAACTCCTGCCCTGAGAGCAGTGCGTAGTACACTAAATAGCAGGAGATTTGAATCTATTGAGAACTCCTGCCCTGAGAGCAGCGCGTAGTACACTAAATAGCAGGAGATTTAAATCTATTGAGAACTCCTGCCCTGAGAGCAGCGCGTCAGTACACTAAATAGCAGGAGATTTTAATCTATTGAGAACTCCTGCCCTGAGAGCAGCGGCGTAGTACACTAAATAGCAGAAGATTTTAATCTATTGAGAACTCCTGCCCTGAGAGCAGCGCGTAGTACACTAAATAGCAGGAGATTTTAATCTATTGAGAACTCCTGCCCTGAGAGCAGCGCGTAGTACACTAAATAGCAGACGATTTTAATCTATTGAGAACTCCTGCCCTGAGAGCAGCGCGTAGTACACTAAATAGCAGGAGATTTGAATCTATTGAGAACTCCTGCCCTGAGAGCAGCGTGTAGTACACTAAATAGCAGAAGATTTTAATCTAATGAGAACTCCTGCCCTGAGAGCAGCGCGTAGTACACTAAATAGCAGAAGATTTTAATCTATTAGAACTCCCTGCCCTGAGAGCAGCGCGTCAGTACACTAAATAGCAGGAGATTTTAATCTATTGAGAACTCCTGCCCTGAGAGCAGCGCGTAGTACACTAAAATAGCAGACGATTTTAATCTATTGAGAACTCCTGCCCTGAGAGCAGCGCGTAGTACACTAAATAGCAGGAGATTTGAATCTATTGAGAACTCCTGCCCTGAGAGCAGCGTGTAGTACACTAAATAGCAGAAGATTTTAATCTAATGAGAACTCCTGCCCTGAGAGCAGCGCGTAGTACACTAAATAGCAGGAGATTTGAATCTATTGAGAACTCCTGCCCTGAGAGCACAGCGCGTAGTACACTAAATAGCAGGAGATTTGAATCTATTGAGAACTCCTGCCCTGAGAGCAGCGCGTAGGGTGGAGATGTTATCAGTTTGACCGTTGAAATATCGCGAAGATTTTAACGAGTTCTGTTGTTGCATATCAATTTCACACACAGCGAGTTAGCATTGAAAAAGGTGTTTTACACCATAAGCAGCTTTGTGACGGTCGACTGATGAAACAGTCTAATCAAAATGCATGAACACGATATTTAGACGATCGATGATTATTAGTTCTGTGCATTTTAATGTTCACTGATTATCCCAATAAACGTTCAGAGGAAGATTAATTTGAACAAAAACATATAATAAAATCACTTACCTTGCCATTGCAATTCTTTCTCCCACAAACATCTGTTTCCCCGGAGTCATCTGAATCCCCAGAGGTGGACTAATCCTTCCGCACGTTCAAAACGTATTGGCCCCGCCTTTGCTTCAGTTTCATTGGTTGAAATTGTAAACCAATCATTTTCCTTTCTGCCCTCAGAACATGTTTGAGTAAGTGAAACTCCCATCTGCGAGGTGGCCGCCCCGACGTCGGGAGTCGAGGATGTCGTGGACTCTATAGATGGTGGCGTCCTCGGGGTCCACGGGAGGAGGAGGTACCACCTCAGCGCCAGAATCTGGGGAAGAGGGAATGAGAGGGTTAGTGTAGGGCTTGAGGAGAGAGACATGGAAAGAAGGTGAGATACGGTAGTGTCGTGGGAGGGATAGCCGGTAGGTGACATCGTTGATCTGTCTCTGTATTGCGAACGGACCGATGTATCTGGGACTCAGCTTGCGGCAGGGCTGTCGGAGGCGGATGTCCCGGGTGGAGAGCCAGACCAGCTGACCTGGTTGGTATTGCGGGGTTGGAGAGCGTCGAGCATCGGCCTGGTTCTTGTGCCTCCGGACAGCCTGCTGTAGGTGGAGGTGGGCTGAGTCCCAGACCCTCTCGCTCACCTGGAACCAGTGGTGGACTGCTGGAACGTTGGAGGGCTCGCCAGACCAGGGGAAGAGGGGAGGTTGGAAGCCGAGTATGCACTGAAAGGGGGTTAGACCGGTGGTGGGTTGACGGAGTGAGTTCTGTGCATACTCGGCCCCAGGGAAGGTAACGGCTCCAGCAGTCCTGATGGTTGTGGCAGTATGACCGCAGGTATCTCCCCAATCTCTTGTATCTTCCGCTCAGTCTGGCCGTTGGACTGGGGATGGTACCCGGAGGTAAGACTGACTGTCACTCCGACCAGGTGGAAAAAGGCCTTCCACATGCTGGAGATGAACTGTGGGCCACGATCAGAGACGATGTCCTCCGGGAGGCTGAAGAGTTGGAAGACCTGGTGGAAGAGGGCCTCCGCCGTTTCGAAGGCAGTGGGTAACGCAGCCAGGGGAATTAGCTTGCAAGCTTTGGAGAACCGGTCTACCACTACCAGGATGCAGGTGTGAGTCTCTGAAGGTGGCAGGTCAGTGACAAAGTCCACCCCCAGGTGGGACCACGGCCGGGATGGAATGGGCAGGGGGACCAGCTTACCCTCCGGGAGGCGACGGGGCACCTTGGCCATGGCGCAGACTGAGCAACCCCTTACGTACCGGGAGACATCCTGGGCCATACCTGGCCACCAGTAGCGCTGTTGGATGAGCGAGAGGGTTTGGTGGCTGCCTGGGTGTCCAGAGCCCGGAGAGGTGTGCACCGAGTCCATGAGGGACGGGCGCAGGCGAGTGGGGACATAGACCCGTCCCTCAGGACCTCCCGGCGGAGCTGGTTCGGATTGGGTGGCCTCGGTGATGTGGTCATCGAGGGTCCACTGGATGGGACTGACTACCATGGCTGGAGGGAGGATGGTGTCCGGTTCTGAGATATCCAAGGGGGGTTGAAACTGACGGGAAAGGGCGTCAGCTTTGACGTTCTTGGGTCCAGGGCGGTAGGTGACGGAGAAATTGAAACGTGTGAAGAAGAGGGCCCACCGGGCTTGGCGGGGGTTGAGGCGTCGTGCTTCCCAGGAGATAGGCGAGGTTACGGTGGTCAGTGATGACGGTAAATGGGTGTTTGGCTCCCTCCAGCCAGTGTCTCCACTCTTCCAGGGCGAGCTTGATGGCAAGCAGCTCTCGATTCCCGATGTCGTAGTTCAGCTCCGCCGGGGACAGTTTCCTGGAGAAGAAGGCGCATGGATGGAGTCGTGGGGGATTCCTCTGCCGCTGAGATAGCACTGCTCCTACCCCGGTGGTAGAGGCGTCGACTTCAACCAGGAAAGGGCGGTCTGGATCGGGCAGGACGAGGGTAGGGGCGGTGCTGAAGGTCCTCTTGAGGGTCTCGAAGGCTTCGTTGGCTTGAGGGTTCCAGGACAGAGACTTGGCCCCACATTTCAGGAGGGAGGTTATGGGTGCGGTGATTTGGCTGTAGCCCCTGATGAATCGTCGGTAGAAGTTTGCGAAACCTAGGAAACGTTGGAGTTCTTTGACTGAGGTGGGTCGGGGCCATTGGGTGACTGCTTCCACCTTCCTCTGGTCCATGGTGACTCCATGGGGGGTGATGACGTAACCGAGGAAGTGGATGGTGTGTTGATGAAATACGCATTTTTCGAGCTTCAGATAGAGTTGGTACTGGCGGAGGCGGTGGAGGACGAGTTGGACATGGTGGATGTGTTCAGTCAGGGAGCGGGAGTAGATGAGGATATCGTCGATGTATATGATGACAAACTGGTTGAGGAAATCCCGGAATATTCGTTCATGAACCCTTGAAAGATGGATGGTGAGTTGGACAGCCCGAAGGGCATCACGAGATGTTCGTAGTGCCCAGCCGGGGTGATAAAGGCTGTCTTCCACTCATCGGCCCTCTCGGATGCGGATGAGGTTGTAGGCACTACGAAGATCTAGTTTGGTGAAGATGTGAGCCCCTCGGAGCTGTTCCAACGCGGCGGGGACCAGAGGAAGGGTATACCGGAATTTGACTGTGGCTTGATTGAGGACCCGGTAATCGATGCAGGGCACAAGCCTCCGTCCTTTTGCCAACGAAGAAGAAACTCGAAGCGGCAGGGGAGGTCGATGGATGAATGAAACCTTGCTGGAGCGCCTCCGCAGACGTACTCCTCCATGGCCTTCTGTTCCGGGATGGACAGGGGGTAAATCTTTCCGTGAGGGAGAGGGGCCCCAGGCAGCAGGTCGATCGCACAGTCCCATGGCCGATGAGGTGGTAGTGTGGTTGCCTGCTGGTGGTCGAAGACATCCCGGAACGCCCGATAGGATGGAGGGATGGCTGGAAGATTCTCCACCGGAGGACTCTCAACAGAGATGGAGGCCAGGGGAACCTGGGGTGTGGTGGTGGAGGATGGTTTGGAGGTTTTCCGGACTGGGGAGAGACAGCGGCCGAAGCACTCTTTACCCCACTGCAGGATCTCTCCGGTGGACCACTGGATGTAGGGCGAGTGCTCTTCCAGCCAGGGGCGTCCCAGGATGATCTCCGCGGTGGAGCCCTCCAGCACCAAGAAGGAGATAGTTTTCGCGATGAAGACAGCCGATCTGTAGCTCTACCTCGGGGCTCCGGTGTTCAACCCGTCCTCGGCCTCAGGGGCCGTCCCAGAATGGTACGGATGTACAGAGTGTGGGGGATAGCCTGGTGGCGGGCTTGTAGACAGGCCAGAGTGGTCATGGAGATGAAGTTGCCCGCCGAGCCAGAGTCGATTAATGCTTGAACTGAAACAGATATTTTACAATGATAAATGATAGCAGGAGTGCTGTGCCAGTGAGGAAACAGGTGGAGGAAACTGAACCGTACTCACACTTGGCCAAGGAGGGCGAACGGGGCAGGTTTGGAGCTGGTGGCCAGGTTCCCCACAATACAGGCAGAGGCGCAGGGAGAGGCGCCGTTGGCGTTCAGATGGAGAGAGACGGTAGGAACTGACGTCCATGGGTTCTGGTGCTGGAGGGCTAGCGGGTGCGGTTAGGCGAGGAGGGGGCGGTGCCGGATCGTCGGAGCCGACAGGCGGCGCGCGCTGGTCCAGAGCCGATGGATCGCTGGATGAGACCCTCGAGACCGACCGCGTCATCGAACACGGCGAGTTGGAGCCGGACCTCAGAGGAAAGACCATGTCGATAAGCGGTGATCAGGGCAGTCTCATTCCAGCCGCTGGTGGCCGCAAGGGTCCGGAATTGGAGGGCGTAGGTGGCGGACTGGCGATCGGCCTTGGTGGAGACGGAACAGTTGATCCGGCACCGAGATGGTGTGGGCGGATGAAGTGAAGACCTCCCGGAAGTGGGCGTGGGAGAGCGGGGTACGACTGGACAACGGGGCCGTTGCTGTTCCACAGTGCTTCAGCCCAGCGTAGCGCTTGACCTCGCAACAGGGAGAAGAAGAATGCTATCTTGGAGCGATCCGTCCGAAACTGCATCGCGTTCATCTCCATGAAGAGCTCGCACTGGAGAAGAAATCCGCCGCATTCCCCCTCCTCGCCTGTGAAGGGCGCTGGTTGGGCCATGGGACTGACAGAGACAGCCGGCGAGGAAAAGGCCATGGCGGCGGTGGTTGAGGAGATCGTCCGGGTTGTAGAGGTGCTGGTGGATGAAGTAGCTGCAGCCGCGGTGGTAAGCGTGGGCTGCAGCATGTTCGGTCTGGTCTTCTGGCACACAACCAGAAGGACACAGACGGGTGAGTAAACAATGTTTATTGAAATGAAGATGGCGGAATGAACAGGTGAGTTGCAGATACTCAGAACAGCTGAGTGTTTGTAGGGTGGTGGAATTAAAGAGTCTCTTATCTGTTTGCAGAAGTTGGAGAGTGGACGAGAGGATCGATCGAGCCGGGACAGGATGGACACAGGAACAGAGAAACACTCGGAGGTGGACACGGACAGGTAGGTAGCGGGAGTCTGTTGTCTTGAGCATTGACGAGACCAGACAGTGCAGAGGTGAGTGAGCGAGTCTTTTATGGGAGTTGGTGATGGGCTGCAGGTGGCGGTGACAGGTGATGGTGATGATTAGTATTCTGGGGAGCGGGAACGCGTGGGTGAAGTGATGGTGTCTGGCACTGAGGTGGGTGTATCCATGACAAAAGTGAAAAATAATGTCATGCTTCCTAATGATATCTCCAAAAGGTAGAATGTGCATGGTGAAAAGAAAGGTACTCCATACCGAGCTTGTGATTGATATGACATCTCGTTAATTTACTGCTACAAACTGATAACATTCAGAAATGTATCATTTAAACCATGCTAACACAATTCCACTAATGCCAACATATTTTTCGAGTCTATTCAAAAGAATGTTTTGAAAGTGTCAATTGCAGCACTAAGGTTCAGTAACAACCACGATCGGATGATAAGAGCAAATAAGTATGAATGTAACTAAGGGAGAGTAGTCTCAGTTTAAATACTCTAAAAAAAATTTGTGATGACCTTCTATAAGTGTTTAATCATAACATTTTAGAACATTATCCTTTAACATTCTCCACTCCCAAAACAACCTCAAAATGTTACATTAGTACATCGTTTTATTAAAAAAAAACTCATCATCTCAATAAATAATAATATCCTAAAAACATTTTACAAACATTGATTTGATAATGTTACTATGGAACATCGTGCCAATGTTTAATAAAAGATCATTTAACAAACTTTTACCTAAACAACATCCTCAAAATGTTACATTTAAAATGTTCTATCTTTGTTAACACATCACATTACACACATTTTTTATAAAAAAACATTCCGTCATCTCAGGCCTCAATGATATCCTCAGACGCTTTGATAATGTTCCTCTGTTATTATGAAACATTGTGCCAATGTATAATCTGTTGTCTCAACAACATCATCAAAAACATTGAAATGTTACAGTTAAAACTTTATATTTTAGTTTACTTCTAACCTTATAGGAACATTATTTGAAATGAGAAAACATCCTTAAAACGTTCTTAGAACTTTACATTCAACAGTTTTCTTTAAAACATTAATCAACCTTGTAGGGAATGTAAGCCAAAGTTCTGAGAACAACCCCTGCTAACTGGGACAGCATATTATCAGCACTGCAAATCTACATCTGCAGCTCCTTCGAACTGCTACTTTTGGCTCCCCAGATATTAGCCACAACCAAACAGTGAATATTGTTTTTGTCATTTGTTCCATGACTAAAATGTATTTTTAAAGCCTGGGGCTCGCCATCTGTCATAGGACACAAAGCTGGTTTCTGTGTTCAGTACCCTTCAACTTAACCCATACAGGAATGGAAACTTGGCTGAAAAGAGGAACATCTGTCAAACCACTTTGTATGTCTTTAAATCCATGTAAAGTAGCATGAAAAGAGATGTGCCCTGGACATCTGCATCATGGCTTAAAGGGTTAGTTCACCCAAAAATGAAAATTATGTCATTAATGACTCACCCTTATGTCGTTCCAAGCCCGTAAGACCTCCGTTCATCTTCAGAACACAATTTAAGATATTTTAGATTTAGTCGGCAAGCTTTCTGTTCCTCCATTGAAAATGTATGTACCTTATACTGTCCATAAAGGCAATACAGACATCATCAAAGTAGTCCATGTGACATGAGTGGGTTAGTTACAATTTTTGGTAACACTTTACAATACGTGTGCACTAATATGCATTAATTCACACTTAACTAATGCACAGATAATAATGAGTTAATGTATAACTAATAAAGAACTAAATCATTAATTAATGATTACTGCATCAGCAACTAATAAAGAGTCTACAGTGGTTACTCAACCAGAATAATACTTTTACCGTCGTCGCTCCCGCGGCGGTGAAATTCGGATCTGTATTTGCTGCCTTTTACCGCTAAGCGGCGCTACAATCACAGACTTTGAAATGTGTCCGTTTATTCTCTCTATTGCGTAATCTAACGCCGCGCCGCGGCTCATTCAGAGCGATTGAAAGCTGGTAACAGATGAATTCAAGTGAAACATAAACAAATTCATAATCACAATACTGAAATTAAATTGAATAAATAGTAAAAACATTACAACATAAAACATTGCAACAGAATATATATTATATTAGGCTATCAATGGGGCTAAGGAAGAGCATAAGACGAGACTTAATAGTGTTCAGACGGTAGCTCAGTGGGTAACGCAACAACATAAATCTCACTGCGCTTCAAGCGATCCGAGATCGAATCTCACTGTGGCCAATATACTGTTGGCCAACTTCATTTATGTTTTACCGTTCTTGATGCTTAAATATGTAACTGTTTATTAGCGAGTTCATTAACTGTTTATTTATTTAATGTCAAGCGTTTTGTTTAATTATCATCAATGCCACTTTAACGTAAATTTGCTAGATTCCATGTAGAGCCGCTGCACGACCAAACTGATGAGGGAAATGAAAATACTTTTTTTTAAAGCTGATCGCGTCAGAAAATGAAAATAATGATGCTCGTCTTTAATCTGCTAAATTATTGTTTTGTGAAGTTGACTGACAGTGATACCTGGCCATAGCAATGGGAGACTGATTTTGTTGACTTGACAGACTAACTAAGTAGTATTACTTTCAATATAAAAACAAATGAAAATGTAAAAGAACACTAAAATTGATTAAGTTTGAATCCCGAACAAACATGGTCTACTTTTTTATTATTAATGCAGAGAGATTTGTCAATAGTTCTAAAACTTTTTTACCCCCCTTTTTTGTCTAGCCTATATTTTATATTTATAAAATAAAATTACCATGCATTTCCATTTACATTAGGGACCATTTTATCCAACAAAAATGACTGAATTAACATCTGCATAATAATAATAATAATAATAAAAACACTATTTTTTTCTTGTAAAAACACAATTTTTTTATTTCAATTCGAAAAAGAAGTTCTGATAAAGATATGTGGCACTTGCCGTTTTTATGGCTGTGAAATGTGGGCGGGGTTGCAAAGGTGTGAATCAAAAGTGAAAACCATTATGAAACGATCAGAGGCGCCTATTCAAACCGAGGGGCACGTGCCCTTTCAGATTTTTGAGGCAAATTAAATTTAAATGTAGCCTACTTTAGCTTCCAAAAGACTTCCAAAAATATATAGTTTTATTTGAAATGATCACACCGGTAAGATTAGAATGGTCAGTGCCCCTGTCATTGGCTGATAAATTCGTTCTAAAAAAGAACAAATTTATGACCTAAAAAAGAAACACTGTCACATTAAACATTTATCTTATCATAAACATTGACTAGTTGTGTGTGTGCGTCACCATTAAATGTTTAAGATTTTTTTTTTTTTTCGATAATGTGTTGCATTTTACATTCTGTATTTTTCGGGGATTTTATTGTAGGCTACTAAATTATATTATCCATTAATTAACTTTTTAGCATAGACCTAAAAAAGAAACACTGTCACATTAAACTAGCTACATCTTGCAAGCTTTGGAAGTTAAAAGTTATATACATTTTTTTTATTTTATTCTTATGAAAAATGCACAAAAATACAATTTTAGATTTTTATATGAATATATTTTCCAAACCATGTTTTTTTAATCTAAAACTGTAAGAACATCATATAGGCTAGCTATAAATCTAAAAAGATATATTATTTTTATTTATTATTATTTTAATCCATAAATCCATAAGTGTGACAGTTCAAAAATGGACCCAAAAGCGAAAGCAGATTAATGATTTATTGAACAGAAAGGAAATAAATCAACATAGGCTGACTGCCGATCACAGGAGGTCCTGGGTGAACGCAGAACAGGTAACGGGCTTCAAGCCGGATGATCAACGGAGGAAAGCGATCAGGTAATGCTCGCAGGAATAGGCGAACGCAGACTCCACCAGACAGTAACCACAGCACAGAGCAGCAGGCTTGACACAGGGTAGCCGGAGCAGTAGCTCATCTGACATATGCGCACACAGGACAAGAAACAGCAGCAAAGGTATATAGAAGTCAGTAACAGACATGAATGAGCAAACAATAACCCGACAAGAAGGGAATAGAACATGAGGTCTAAATAGCCAGAAAGTCAGGGCAAACGAGGAACAGGTGTGCGAGGAGCAGGAGTGAGATCGCTGATTAGAGTAGACTCAGGTGTGCGAGAGCACAGAGAGAGAGAGAGAGAGAGAGAGAGAGAGAGAGAGAGAGAGAGAGCAGAGGAACCCAACTAAACTTCTGACAGTACCCCCCCTAATGGGCGCCCCCTGGCGCCCAGAGGAGGACTGACGGGAGCGGAGGAAATCGTCGAGAAGCGAGCGGTCCAGCACATCCCTTCCCGGTACCCAGCTTCTCTCCTCCGGGCCGTATCCCTCCCAATCGACCAGATACTGAAAACCCCGTCCCCGAGGTCGGACGTCCACTATCCTCCTAACCTTAAAGACAGGAGGGTTAGCAGCAAGGGCAAGAGGAGGGGGGGAAGGAAGCGGAGCAGAACGGAGACGGAGCGCAGGTTTGATACACGAGACGTGAAACACAGGATGAACTCGTTTGAGAGAGTGAGGTAACCTGAGCCGTACCGCCGCCGGACTGATAACCTTAAGTGATGGCGTAAGGTCCAATGAAACGGGGAGCCAGTTTCCGAGCGGGTGCCTGAAGGGGTAAATTACGTGTGGAAAGCCATACCCTCTGCCCACAGACGTACCTAGGAGCTTTAGAACGGCGACGATTGGCGAAACGACGAGTACGCTCCCTGGTCCGGCACAGAGCTGACCTCACCCTCCGCCAAGTGCGACGACAGCGCTGAATAAAGGCCTGGACCGAGGGGACGGCGACCTCTGGTTCCTGAGAAGGAAACAGAGGTGGCTGGTATCCCAGACAACAAGAAAACGGGGAAAGGCCAGTGGACGACGAAGGCAGAGAATTATGAGCGTACTCCGCCCATGTCAATTGTTCACACCAGGAGGTGGGGTTATGAGCCGCCAAACAGCGGAGCATCCGACCGAGGTCCTGATTCGCGCGGCTCAGCCTGCCCATTACTCTGTGGATGAAACCCTGAAGACAGACTGGCCGTAGCACCAATCTGCCTACAGAATTCCCTCCAAAAGTTAGAGACAAACTGGGGTCCCCTGTCAGAAACAACATCAGAGGGAAGCCCATGAATTCTAAAGACGTGGTCCACAACCGCCCGAGCCGTCTCTTTAGCCGACGGAAGCTTGGGTAGTGGAACAAAGTGAACCGCTTTAGAAAACCGATCAACGACAGTGAGGATCACCGTATTGCCGCTGGAGGGGGAAGCCCCGTGACGAAGTCCAGGGCAATATGGGACCAAGGCCGAGAGGGAATAGAGAGCGGGCGAAGCAGACCATCGGGAGGCGAATTACTGGACTTCTGCTGAGCACAGACAGAACATGACGCAACAAATCGGCGTACCTCACGCTCCATGGCAGGCCACCAGAATCGCTGGCGGACCGCTGCCAAAGTACGACTCACACCCGGATGAGCGACCAGTCTAGACGAATGACCCCAACGAAGAACAGCCGGGCGAGCGGACCTGGTGACAAATAGCTTCCCCTCAGGACACCCACGAGGAACGACAGTGTGAGAAAGAGCCCTTCGCACCAGCCTCTCCACCCCCCAGGTGACGGATCCCACCACACATCCCTCAGGTAAGATGGTCTCCGTGGTGGAACAATCCCCGGAGGGAGAGAACTGGCGAGAAAGAGCGTCAGGCTTAACGTTCTCTGATCCCGGACGGTAAGCGATAGAAAAATTGAAGCGCCCAAAAAAAAGAGCCCAGCGAGCCTGTCTAGAGTTAAGCCTCTTGGCCGAGCGCATATACTCTAGGTTACGGTGGTCAGTCCAGACAATAAATGGGAGGGAGGATCCCTCCAACCAGTGGCGCCACTCCTCCAGGGCCAGTCGAATGGCTAAGAGCTCCCGGTTACCCACATCATAATTGCGTTCGGCAGCCGAGAGTCGATGCGAGTAAAAGGCGCACGGATGAACCCTCTGATCGAGAGCAGAGCGCTGCGAGAGAACCGCTCCGACCCCGACATCAGACGCGTCCACCTCAACGATAAACTGGTTCTTAGGGTCAGGTGAAATCAGAACGGGCGCGGAAGTGAACAAATCCTTAAGACGCTCAAAAGCACATTGAGCAGCCTCGGACCAGACGAAACGACACTTAGCGGACGTGAGAGCAGTCAAAGGGGCCGCGACCTGACTGAAATTTCTAATAAAACGGCGATAAAAGTTCGCAAACCCCAAAAAACGCTGAAGTGCCGAGCGAGATTCAGGAACCGGCCAGTCAGTGACCGCCTGAACCTTGGAAGGGTCCATGCTTATGCCCTCCGCCGACACGACCGATCCAAGGAAAGTAACTGACTGGACATGAAACGCGCACTTCTCAGCCTTAACGTAGAGGCGATTCTCTAATAATCGCTGTAAAACGCGGCGTACATGTTGGGTATGTACCTGGAGAGATGGGGAGAAAATGAGGATATCATCCAGGTACACGAAGACGAAAATGTTAATCATGTCTCTTAAAACATCGTTAACGAGCGCTTGAAAAACAGCTGGGGCGTTTACCAGCCCGAAAGGTAAAACGCGATACTCAAAGTGCCCAACGGAGTATTAAACGCCGTCTTCCACTCATCCCCCTCCTTGATGCGCACTAAGTGGTACGCGTTACGGAGATCCAACTTCGTGAAGATCTTTGCCCCCTGCAAGATCTCGAAGGCTGACGACATCAACGGTAACGGATACCGGTTCTTAATAGTGATGTCATTCAGCCCACGATAATCGATGCAGGGGCGCAAAGAGCCGTCTTTCTTCTTAACGAAGAAAAATCCCGCACCGGCAGGGGAGAGAGGAAGGAACGATGGTACCGGCCATAAGAGATGTATCAAGGTACGTCTCGAGCACCTCACGTTCCGGAGCGGATAACGTATACAAACGCCCACGGGGGGAGTGGTGCCAGGGAGGAGGTCGATACTACAATCATAAGGCCTATGAGGAGGGAGAGAAGCGGCCCGGGATCGACTGAACACTGCTCGCAGATCGTGATATTCCTCCGGAACCCCAGATACATCAATGGACTCCTCCTGAGAAACAGAAAAAGAAGAACCAGAGGGAACAGCAGAGACAAGACAATTAGTATGACAAGATAAGCTCCACGAAACAATAGAACTATCAGACCAGTTAACATGTGGATTGTGCTTAGTTAACCATGGATGACCTAGGATAATGGGGGCCATAGGAGACTGAAAAACAAAAAAAGAAATCTTCTCCTGGTGGTTGCCAGACGTGGTGAGACTCACCAAAGCAGTACCCCAGTGAATCTCTGAAAGAACACGGCCATCCAGGGCAAAGGCTGTGGGTATATCCTCTAGTTCACGTAGGGGCAAATCATGTTCAATAGCCCACCTCTCGTCAACAAAATTCCCCTCAGCCCCGGAGTCAATTAAAGCAGAACAGGCCACGGAAGTGATGCCCCAGCGAAGGACGGCCGAAATCATGGAGCGGGAACTGAAGGATGGGGAAAGTGGGGTAGCGCTCGCCAATACTCCCCTAACTATTGGCGAGCTTTCTCTTTTACCGGACATGTGGCAGCAAAGTGACCCGTGCCACCACAGTAAAGGCACAACCTCTCTCGAATGCGGCGTTGGCGTTCAGCAGAAGAGAGGTGAATTCTCCCTAACTGCATGGGCTCGGACTCAGGGTGAGGTTCAGGTGACGTGGCCTGAGAGAAAGGGGTTCCCCGGAATCCCGTGACGTCAGAGCGAACACGTCGTCGTAAGTCAAAACGGTTGTCTAAACGAATGGCTAATTCAACCAACTCATCCAGACTAGAGGGAAACTCTCGAGCAAAAATATCATCTTTAAGTTCATCATTCAAGCCCTCCAAACAGCGTGCCGTGAGCGCTGCATCATTCCATTCGCAGGTAGCCGATAGAGTCTTAAATTCAATGGCATAATCCGCAGCGGAGTGTCTCCCTTGACGAAGCGCCGCCAGCTGTCGAGAAGCCTCAGCGCCCCGAAGACAGAACGGTGAGAAAACTTTCTGCAGTTCAACAGCCGAGCGGATGGTTGTGTCGTTCGCTGGGTCCGTCATGGTCGGGTTATTCTGTGACAGTTCAAAAATGGACCCAAAAGCGAAAGCAGATTAATGATTTATTGAACAGAAAGAAAATAAATCAACATAGGCTGACTGCCGATCACAGGAGGTCCTGGGTGAACGCAGAACAGGTAACGGGCTCCAAGCCGGATGATCAACGGAGGAAAGCGATCAGGTAATGCTCGCAGGAATAGGCGAACGCAGACTCCACCAGACAGTAACCACAGCACAGAGCAGCAGGCTTGACACAGGGTAGCCGGAGCAGTAGCTCATCTGACGTATGCGCACACAGGACAAGAAACAGCAGCAAAAGTATATAGAAGTCAGTAACGGACATGAATGAGCAAACAATAACCCGACAAGAAGGGAATAGAACATGAGGTCTAAATAGCCAGAAAGTCAGGGCAAACGAGGAACAGGTGTGCGAGGAGCAGGAGTGAGATCGCTGATTAGAGTAGACTCAGGTGTGCGAGAGCACAGAGAGAGAGAGAGAGAGAGAGAGAGCAGAGGAACCCAACTAAACTTCTGACAATAAGTCTAAAAACCATAATCTATATTTATATACAGATGTTAGCTAAAATTATAACAACGTCAACACGAAGAAAACTTTATTACATTAGGAATATATTTTCTAATAAATACATTCTCTGGGAATTTATATTTCAAGTTGTGACAGCAAAAAAAATGGAATTCCCATTTTTTTAGGGCACAAATGCTGGGTTACTATTTTTATTGAAGTAAAAATTGTCTTTCCACAAAAAATTGTCTTTTCACAAAAAGTTGTGTCAAGTCCGTCTAACGTTTTTCTTTAATGGTTGAGAGACATTTATCTTATAAACATTGACTAGTTGTGTGTTCGTGTCACGCGTTAAATGTTTTAGAATGTCAAACACCATTCAAATGCAAAATATGCGCCCTCCCCCACTTTAAGCTAACTCAAGCAAGCTCCTGAGATGAGGCTGGCAATATGTTGTTTTTTCCCGGCTCACAACTGAGCTCCCAAGCCTCAAGCATTAATGCGGAGGCACATGAATGAAGGATCTCCATATGCTCATATTAATTTTAACGTACATATTTCCAAAGTCTTGTTTCCTAAAGTGTTACATTAAATGGCGAAATATGTGTGTTTGTTTTAACGTGTGTGTGTAGACTACAAAGGTAAAGATGCATGGGCGTCAGTTTGGTTTGAAATGTGCTGGGGACAGAGACGTACTCGGAAGGGCATTTTCAAAAGTGCTGGGTACAATGACGCATTCATTCTTTTTTCTCTTTTGAGTAGGTCATGTTTTGAAAGACGATGTCCTGTAGCTTCCTGATGTACATAAATAAAATTGAGCACAATGTCCGAGTACAGTGAGTAGGCCTACGCCCTATTAAACCTGTACAGTGATGGTCCAGTGGTGGAATTTTTGCCTAGCGTGTCGGGACTCTGGAGATTCCAGGTTCTAATCCGCACTCGTATAGTTTTTTTTTTTTTTCTCATCAAAACCAATAATGTGTATCAGTGGTTGAATTGATATTATGTTTATCAGTGGTTGTATATGTTTTGATGAGGGGGAAAAATATACGAGATATACATATAAAATATACAATTTTATTTTTATAAATATAAGCAAAAACTATATGCTGTAACACAGTTTTAGAACTAGACAAATCTCTCTTCATTAATAATAGGATTTAAAATGCATTAATAGGCTAATACAAAATTTACTAAAGTCCCAAGTTTGTTCGGGATTTGAACCTGTGTCATCTAAATGATCGAACAGTAAGTTCTAACACTCGGCCATAAATTTACTCTGTTTTATCGTTAGCATATTGTAGACCTTTTACAGTTTTAAAAGATGACATATTATCTGTATGACCAAAAATCATGGAGTGGGCTAGCCTTTTAAGTTCTCTAATTAATTTCCACTGACTGCAAGAGAGGCCTATTTTAACTTTTGATTCATAAAATGTTCTGCTCTAAAAGTTTGTTACAGTATATTCTGTTTAAATGTACTTTTACTTAATTAAGTTTTGCTTTCGTTAAATTTAACCGAATCTGTTGTAGGCTAAATAATTTTATTTTTATTATTTTTTGTTCTAAAAGTTTGTTCTATTCTGTTTCGTTTGTTTATTTTTTACATATTCAGTCAGTCTCATTCTTGTTTTTTTTACAAGACCTTGTGCTGTGTTTTTTAATAAACAGATACAAACAGAGATATATAGCCTAATAGTTCGTACAAATAAACGTCTGTATGTCTTTAATTAATAATACAATTATTACTTTAACATGCAGTTTCAACTTCGCCAAATCTTTGTTTGTTTCATTATTGTAGCCTACAGAAAATGCAAATACCTCTTGTTTTAATTTTTCATGTTTGTTGTTTATTTGGAAATTGCCATAGTTGTAGTATTTCATCCTTACTGTTAACTGACATAGCCCCGCTGCAATTGCGGCTGTTTTGCTAAATGCCCCTTTGCGCCACCTGGCGGTCATTTCGCGAACGACCTTGAAATGCGGCAAGTTTACTTTTACTGCGGCAGATTTGCCGGGTACGACTCGCGGCGGCAATAGGCATTCTGGTTGGCTACCCACTGTATATGCTTAATAGATTAAGTAATACATAAATTGCTATTAATTCAATGTGTCATTGTGTATTAATTCCTTAATAACATATTTTATTAACTAATAGTGTAAATTAATGTGTTAATTACCACAATTAGTCAAAGCTATGCACTTCAACTTCCAGTTGTCTGCCTTAATTAATCATTAGCTAATGATTTGCAAAGGTATCATTATGTTATGACTTTACTTGCTGAGGCACATCATTATTAACTAGTCATTTAGTAATTGTAGTAATTTGCACATGAATTTGCATTAACAATTAATTAATTAATCATGTATTAATGCATATTAGTGTACCTGTCATATTATCTGGAAGTTGAAATACAAGGCTTTGGCTCATTCTGGTAATTAACATATTAATTAACACGATTAGTTAAAAAAATGAGTTATTATGGAATTAATCCACAATTACATATTTAATTAATAACAATTCATGTATGAACTAATACATTAACCTTACAGACTCTTAATTAGTTCCTAATGTGGTAATCATTAATGAATAGCTTAGATAATCATTAGTTACACATTAATTCAGTATTATCTGTGCATTAGTTAAGCATGAATTAATGCTTATTAGTGCACACGTATTGTAAAGTGTTACCCAATTTTTTGAAGCATCGAAAATACTTTTTGGTCCAAACATAGCAAAAACAACGACTTTATTCAGCATTGTATTGTTCTTCCGGTTCTGTGTTTATTCCGTGTTCAGTGATGTGGGTTACGCTGATGTGAGAGCGCGGCTGACGTGTGTCTGGTGCGTCCGTCCGTGTATTCGGGTTCAAATAAATATGGGCAAAAAATTGCAAGTCTTCCTCTGTGTGGAAATCCTTAGACATGTTTGCGAAGATTGTTTTGTTCAGCGTGCGTCTCCCTCAGACTGTGAACGAAGCTCGGACGCACCAGACACACGTCAGCCGCGTCTCACGTCAGCGTAACCCACGTCACTGAACGCGGAATAAACACAGAACTGGAAGACAATACAATGTTGCATAAAGTCGTTGTTTTTGCTATGTTTGGACCAAAAAGTATTTTCGATGCTTCAAAAATTTGTAACTAACCCACTCATGTCACATGGACTACTTTGATGATGTCTGTATTGCCTTTATGGACATGGACAGTATAAGGTACATACATTTTCAATGGAGGAACAGAAAGCTCGCTGACTAAATCTAAAATATCTCAAACTGTGTTCCGAAGATGAACGGAGGTCTTACGGGCTTGGAACGACATGAGGGTGAGTCATTAATGACATAATTTTCATTATTGGGTGAACTAACCCTTTAACTTACTCCCAGAAAGGAAGTCACCTCTGTATGCATCTGATGTAAAAATTCCATTGTCTTGCAAATGCTGTAAAATGCTTTGTCTAAAACTGTCTCAAAAAAACATGTTTGGCCTCAAAACGCATTAACCAAAACTGCTTCAGTCTCAGAATTACTTATGGGTAATGCAGCAATAAATAGTGTTTGAGCTTAACAAAGAATTTATTTAAAGTTTCAATAGTTAAAATGTCTCTTGAAATAGGGCAACGGTCTTCCACTACGGTAAGACCCTGGAAGCAGGACAACGGCCTCCCTCCACAACGTGTCTCTAGGCCTGGGGTTAGTCCAGAATTCCCCCACGCTCCCCCACTCAAAGGGCACTGCCACTCAGCCGAGGTAGCTCCTTCCCCAGTAGATAACTGCCAGTACAATGCCGCTGGTTTACTCCCTGACCCGCAGTTGGCCACTCAGTCCTCCACGGCCCCGTCAATGAAGCCCGGGGAAAAATCCACAGCAAACGTAGGGTACTCTTTGAAACAGAGGGAAACACCGCCACACACCAAGGTTCAAGTGAAGTCTCACCACAATCACCACTAATCAGCAGACGATTCGACAGGATGGGCTATTCCATCATGTAACTGTCAGGGAGAAGACAAACTGAATGGGGGTAGACAGCGTAAGGTAGTAACAGGAGGCTGGTGGATCATTAGTAGAGATGCATGGATGGGCTATTATTTCATCCACAACCGCATCGCAAAACTCATAATCCGTCCGCCATCCATCCGCACCAATATCTTTACCAATTTTCAAAACCGCACCCGCCCGCCATCCGCTAATTGGGCGATACAAGGCGCTGCTGATGACAGCTGCGAGACTAGAAAGCTCTCAGAATATCAGCAGTAAACTCCGTCTCTCGATCGGCACGCAGGACAAAAATAAATTAAACGCACTTCGGCAAACCTGACTGTGGCGAGGGGGCATGATTTTGCAAAGTCTGTCACGGAGAGAGTAAGTCAAGTGCAGATGATGAACACCTGTGTCTCAGGGGTGTAACGATTTCACTCGTTTTCTCAATGCATCGATTACAAATCCTGACGATGCATATGCATCGATCCTGAAACATGTATTTTGAATCGTGAATCGTTTATTTACGTGAAACATCGATTTAAAAGGCTAAGAATCGAATTAATCGCGATTCTATAGCGATTCAGTGGTTTAAAATATATAAACACAACCGCATTTGATTGGTTTCACGCGCTCACACACCCCTAATTTCTCACGCTGAAGCCCGGTCGGTCAAATGCCTGAAAGATGAGTTTATCTTTTTGCCTGTTAAGCAACTCGTGTCGTGATCGGCTAGTTATACCGCAAATTAGTTAAAATCTCCCGGAATCTAGAGCGAGCGTGCATGCGAGACAGAGGTTGTGCTCCAAACAGCGTATCGCGCGTGCACGCACTCGGTAGAGAGGGAAAGCGAGCGAAAGACCAGCTTGCGTACGGAAAGTCTTTCCATGTTATAAATGCCCGCCCTTAAATAAAGTGGGCTTTTACTTCACAGCTCAGGACTGGTAATGTCAATGGTATAGCCCATTTCAGTAAAATCTTATCTTAAAGAAAATAACTGCAACGTTCCACGCAATGAAAGCATTTTATTCATAGTGACCACGCAATGGCATGGCAGCTTTATCAATGGCTTGAGCGGTTTGCCCTTAAAACTATTGCTTTCTTGATAGAGAGCTGGAGAGCTCAATCATGGACTGCTCAAAAATCTGTACATGAGAGCTATGGGACCAAGCGCGAGCAAAATCCAGTGAAAAGATGTTAACGAGTGCACTGAGAGGATGCAAAATGAAATTGATGAAAACGTCTCCATTAATTTGTGCATGTAGTCATTTAATGCAATACTTTAAAAGCCTTTTTAAAAATTGGCTACTTAGGTTTCTACAAATGCTAATTTGTAGGCCATTTAATTTTTTTTATAATAATATATTTATTAAAATTAAAAACCAACATGAACTAACATTAACAATGGACAAAATCCCCACTATGTGACCCCTGAAGGCCGCTGTGTAATTCAAACCCAGACAAAGACCCATTGGGTGAAGCATTGAAATAATACTATAATGCATATAAAAAATTAAGAATCGAATTCGAATTAATCGAATCGCATCGAATTTGGATGTGAATCGCATCGAATTGAATCGTTCTGAATTTGCACAAATCGTTCTTGAATCGAATCGAAAACCTATGAATCGTGAATCGAATCGATTCGCTGTCTACCCAAAGATTCACAGCCCTACCTGTGTCTGATTGCAGTATTTGGCGTGGAGAGACCGCATATAACCAGTGGGAATGAGAGAGCGAGAGAGAGAGTTGGACTGGGACTTCGCACAGCGGCTACTGCAACCGAGACTGAGAAGCAAGTGTTGGATCGCGTGTTTTGTTTATGGTGGCGAATGCACTACTGTGCGCCTCGTTTGTTTTTGTTTTTCTGAATAAACGGGAGTCCCAGTCACGCCGACCCTGTCTTCTTCCTTCCACACACACTCTTCACACTGACCTTTTTTGATAGGCTACTGTACAATATTTTCATTGTAGCCTAATAGAAAATGCATTTTGGCACATAATTTGGTTCAACCGCCCGCCACCCGCCCGAATTTAATTAAAATATTTTTTTTAGTCAAGTCATCCCGCCCGATCCGCGGTTCTATCCGCAGAGTCCGCGGCTGTAACCGCCAACCGCGCATCCCTGGTCGTTAGCTATACCACCAGCAAGGCAGCAGTATGCACATCCAGTATGGAAGTCAGCAGAATGACACAGTGAGGCTGGTGGATCATTGGCTACAACACTAGCTAGGCAGCAGTATGCACATCCAGTATGGAAGTCAGCAGAGTGATATAGTGAGGCTGGTAAATCGTTGGTTACAACTGTCGCGGTGTGGGTTTTGTGTCTTGTTCCTTGTTCTTGTCAGTCATGTGATACCCTATTTGTCATGTGGTCCTGCCATGTGTCTTGTCATTTGTTAATTGTCAGGCATAAGGTACTCTAAGAGATCTGTAAGGCCATAACAGAACATGTCTTTCAAGACATCATCGTCAACATCCACACCATAACAAAGTACACAAAACTCCTCTACATATTTCCCAATAGGGCGGTCACCTTGGCTGAGATGAAAGAGACGGATTGCTGGGTCCATGTTGTGGTCTAGTATTCTGTAACGAATGGCTGGAGGCAAGCTGGTAAGGACCCAAACGCAAACTTTAATATAACTTAAGCAACACTCAAAAGAAAGGCATGGCAAGGCATGAAACAGGAACAGAAACAGGAACAGAAACAGGAACGACGACGACGACAGGCAACCTGGACAAGAAACATACAATACTAGACCAAGACACAGGGCAAACAAGAGGGCTTAAATACACTGACTGATTACAAGACAAGGAACACCTGTGAACAATGACCTGACAATTAACAAATGACAATGGCAGGACCACATGCCAAATAGGAAATCACATGACTGACAAGAACAAGGAACAAGACACAAAACCCACACCGTGACAACAACACTAGCAATACAGCTGTATGTAGATATGGGTACTTATCTTATTGCAGTCCAGCTGATCTCCCTCTTGCCTCAATAGAACCAGTAAACCACTGCCACAGGCAGCCCTTACGAAAGAAAAATATATCGCAGTATTTTGGAATATACCATGTGATATAATAGGCAATATATTCCCATGTATAGAATTTAATATTTATATTGTCCAATATATTGCAATATATGCAAAGTCCATATATGCATATATATTTATACATATATTGCAATCAAGACCAAAAAGGGCACTATATGTTTTACATATAGTTTGTCTTTTTAAAGTTTGTCTATATATGATTTAATATACTGCAATATAGGCTATGTATGTATGTGTGCATATATATATATATATATATATATATATATATATATATATACATAGGGTATATATGATTTTACATGTTATACTTTCCAA
>JAQIUQ010002865.1:202500-372332 GCA_030378365.1 Hybognathus amarus | reverse complement strand
AGAAGTCCACCCGTCTGTCGTGAGCGCGCAACAGAGGAGAGAATGCTCGGGATAGTTCATCCACAACAGTTCATGTCGTAACGTGGCTCAAGCACTTTCAGCATGTGTTTAAAGCCCTCGTTTTGCACAACCGACTATGGCATCATGTCTCATGATTGTGCAACTAGGGCTGCTTAAATGCCGCGGTGATAAGCGGTTGTTGAGCAGCCTCCGTTTTCACTCCTGTCAGTGAAACACCGGGGTGATGTCGCTTCAAATGCGTGGCCATGCTTAACGTGTTTCCACTGGCTTTCTTGTGCCACAGTGCCGTACACACTCGGTTTTATCTACTAACCTCTTTCCTTCATGTTATATTTGATGGGAAACCCAAAATGGTCCCATTTAGGTGATTTAAATGACGCGGGGCGTTCAAGCTTCTCCGTTCCTCCGCTCGCCATGACGAAGCTTTGTGTTGACTGAACATGCGCACATTATTTTTTTTTCATAATCAATCCGCGGATCACGTGTGTGCCTGAACCGAAGACATTGATCCGAATCGAATCACGGATCAATGATGATCCGTTGCACCACTACTAATTTGTCAATAAGAGTTTCTTTTAGTTAATAGTAGTTACTAGATTGTTAATAAACTGTTTCAGTAGCTCTCTGAGAAGTATTTAAAAAATAGTAGTTATTGATTACTTAATAGTGAACTACCACTTTCGTCTGTGCGCTATTACTTACTAGTTCGTTAATCAGAGTTTCTTGTTAGTTAATAGTTACTAGATTGTTAATATTGTGTTACTCATTGGTTCTTGTGTAGTTATTCATTAACGAAGGAACCGTATTCTAAAGTGTTACCGCTTTTCATACTAACAGATAGGCAAGTGTTCATCGTCCGCTAATCCCCGCGATTTGCACGCGATAACACCCTGACCTGTCGGCGAGCTAAACGATTTGCAAATCGGACTTAAAATCCTGTTGTGTGAACTTGGCTCAAGGGGCTGCTCTCCTCAGAAGTGTTTTCATGCTTTCCTCTAATGTGTGTTTATGTGTGTTTCCGCATATAGCTCCGACAAATGTTTATATAAGCAGCAGGAAGAGATTCGAAGGTTGAGGGAGCTTCTTAACCAGAAGGATGTGCAGATGAAACAGTTGGAATTGGAGATCAAAAATGTGAAAACTCACAAGCCAATCTTTGAGAGAAACTGACAAAAGCCTTGTCTTCTTCACTAACATTCACAAAAGACCTTTCTGCCTCGTGAATTATGCTGCAAAGATGTGGTCACATTAACCATTGCTCAGCAAAATTTAGTGGGTGAAATCCAGTCATTTCAATAGGAATTTGCGCTAATGGGAGTTTCGTGTGAGGAAGGAACACTTTGTTTGTGTTCGAGTTGGTCACAGAAAAGCTGCTTCTTTGAAGGTGACTGTGTTGTGAGCGGGACTTCGCGCATTGCTACACTATTGACAACGGACAATAGAGCTTTTTTGCCCCCGAAATTTCGCTAACAGTGACTGCTCCTTATGGAAACAGGCTACATTCTCATTACTAGCATCTCTTTATGAAAGTTATTCCTTGTATGCACATTTTGTGCACATAAATACGCTACAACCTCCATGGTAGTTTTTTTTTTTTACACTTTAGCACTATGCAAAAAAACATTTTAGATTGTGATCATACTTGTTTAAATGCGTGTTTTGTTTTATAAATTGGGTTATTTGTGATTATTTGTGAATAACATGAGATTTTTTTTATTTTCTTGATTAATTTTCTATTTAAATTTCTGTGCAAATGAATGAGTGATGTGGCAAGAAAGTGTGATAATGGAAATCCGAATTGTTTTGAACAAAGGGACAAATTTGAAAAATTCTTAACATGTACATTATCATCTTATGTTTACATTTTTTTTTTTTTTTTTTGGTGTGTGTGTGTTTAAATGCTGTTAAAAGAGTTTACTAAATCCCAGCATGCACTGATGAGGCACCTATTGTGGTAACTGGCTAGGTTTCACTTCTACACAATATCTAAGGAAAGTCGAAGTTTGGGTTCAGTAATTCCCTCAGCTCATTCTGTAACACCTTTGCTGTGAACTGCCACCTTGATATTTTAACGGTTTACCAGTGTTTCACTTAAAACCAATCAGTTTGTTATGTAAATTAACAACAGTGACCCATTAGGAGCCCCTTATGCAATGCTTAGTTTCACAAATTTGGAAAAGCCATAGTTGTTTAAAATATTTTAATAATTTGTTTATATATGGATTATGTACATGCACACATCAGAAATATGTAATGGAATAAGAGTTTAAATATGCTATTTTAAGTGTTGTTGCTCAAATATTGTCTCCAAATTATGTACTAAATGGTGTTCAAATCAGCCTTGATTGCAGTCTCTTCTTTTTTTAAATCCTAACAAAAATAAGTCAGATCATTTGGGTGGTCAGGTAAAATAGGCCAGATAAAGAGGTTTTCTCTTAAAAAGAAAAACATAAAGAGAAAATTATTCTAAACTGTTGACCATATATATGCATGCACACACACTCACACTTGTGTGTAATGCGATCTATAATGAGAATAAGATCCTATAGGTGCATGTAAAGTTTCAGAATTTCCACAGAATGGAAAAAATATATGCATTTTGCAGTAAATAACATGTTACATTAGTATGCATTAGTAAAACATTTTCATTTATATTTAATATTATTATTGTTTTTTTTATCATTATGGAGACATCTTGTGGCCTTTTTGTAAGATTACTGAGCCCTTCGACGCCCGCTTTGTCCATGTTTGCAAAAAAGGTGTAGCCTTTGTGATTCCTAGAATTACACATAGTAGTCTACTGAACATGATAATAAAATATTAATAAATAAGTCCTGCACAAATCATATAAACAATCTATATTTTACTATGTGCAGGTGTATTTCAAATTCTTGAAGGCAATCCTGTTCCTGTTAGGTGGACAGCAGTAGGACTGTACACTGACCTGTCCCCTGTTCCTGCAGGGGTCCTACATGATCCCTGTTTACAGAACTACACAACATTGTTGTGTAACCATGACAGAAAGCAAAAGATGTGGTCGTCCTCATGTGGCTGTGAAAGGAAACACAACCACTTTTGAATGGGTGAAAGAAATGTGGAACTTAATTTGTATTTTGAATACAATACTGTAGAGTTTAAAGCTCCAAAAACCAACAGCTGTTGCATATGGATGTTCTCAGATTGTCTGTCTCTCACCTCAATAGGATTCAGACAAAAGTCTGATGCAAACATAATTGTCAATTACTAATACCTGCAGTCTGATCAAGTTCTAAGTGAACACAAGATCAGGATCAGGAATACAGCAAGAAAGGGTCTTCTAATGAAGGTACATTCTAACCTAAAGCCTGAATTGTGACTGACTGTCAGGTCAGGGCAAACATAAGCTTTACATTCATACAATTTGTTGAACACAATGTTAGATTGGCCAGTACAATGTTTTAATTTTGTTTTTGCTCTACATTTATGTTTAATGAAATTTCTTTACCTATTAACTTTTTTCAGATTTTCCGGATTGGATTTGTGTAGGGCCTCAGAGTTGCTTTATTAGTTTTTCACTGCATGTTGATAATGTTACAGGTTATTTAGTCATAACTATTTGATCCCAATAACTTCAAAAGTAAAAACTGTCAAAAAGGTAAAAGTCACAATGTTTCAGCAGTCAAGAATGAGCTTGCATTGAATGATCTCTTCTCACTTGGTTTTGATTGCATATTAGAACATTAAATGGAAAAGTGACAGCATCATGAATTGTGCTTACTGATAAAAAAAGATCCATCTTTCCAGCTGCCCTGCAGGTAATGGTTTCTCTTAAAACATACACAAGTCCTCAACCGCTCATCGTCAGTCATCAAATAAATGTTTACACAAAGTACAGAGAAATAGGAGAGCGAGCAAAGCACAAAATGTTATTTTATTTACAAAGTTTTTGTCTTACAGAAAGTAAAAATGTAGCTACAACCTTGATTTGCGCCACAGGCTGCCACACTAAAATTATGGCCCGCTTGTCACACAGTTGCTATAGCAATTGTATTGGGAAATTTGAAACAAAAACTAAAGGGGTAGGAAATGTCAACAAAAGAAAGAAAGAAAAACACTTTCAACAAAATATTAAAAGCACAGACCCAAAACTAAATACCAGTCCCCAAAGGTTTTCGGAACACAAACGGGCAGGGGATTGACAGTGGACTTGTGGAATGCCGAGTAAGCCACCGACCCAGAAGACTTTCATTCAGCTCGTAGAGCTCCATATGAACAGCTCCACCCGTCCGGTACAGTCTTGCCCCCACAGGGAGCTTAGCGCTTGGGTAAGGAGGAGAGAAAAGGTTGATGGGATAGCCAAGTTGTCGGAAAGGAAGGAGAGGGAAGGGTTTGTAACGGAGTTGTTCATTGGCTTTTAATCATCCTCGTCGTCGTCGTCGTCATCATCGTCATCCTCATCCTCCTCCTCAGCTTCTCGTTTTCTCTTCTCTCCCTTTCCTCCTTGCACTTCGACTGAGCGAGAGAAAAATAATGTTACTTAAAAATCGCTGGATGCTAACGGAACAAAAGGTTGCCATAAAATCAGAAAACGCCTCACCTTCATCATCGTCGTCGTCGTCATCATCTTCGTCATCCTCTACTCCTCCATCCTGACCAAAATCTTCCTCCTGAAAGCACCAAGCCATGTAATTAAACAGGTTTTCTGTGTTCCCTATAAATCATCCCATAATGGTAAACTCATACCTCATCCTCTCCACTGCCGTCCTCATCATCCTCCTCGCCTTCAACCTCATCTTCGTCATCATCGTCATCTTCCTCTTCATCAAACTCTTCCTCATCCTCCTCTTCTTCTCCTTCTGTGATTAAAGCGACATAAAATTAACATCGTCAACCCTAAAAAATAATCCGCTGTTTAAACACCGAAACAGAACTGGCCACACCAACCCTCATCGTCGTCTTCATCGAGAATATCAGCTTCTCCGTCTGAGTCCGACGCCTTCGCGGTCATCCATATCGTAGCCATCCAGATACGTGAGCTGCGGAAGGAGCTTGAAGACGCTTTCCCGGTAGTCATTCAAGTTTGTGACTTCACAATTGAAAAGATCAAGACTTTTCAAATGGCTCGAGTTTTTTCTGCCAAAATGAACAGATAAATCACAAAACTTTTATTTTCATCATCATTTTTGATAAGGAACACAGCTCAATTTTTTTGTCCAATTAAAGAGATATTTATGCACATTTACAAAAAAACTTACTTTTCTTAGGTGCAACACAAAACATGATATTTTAAGAAAAAAAATTTTGGCCACTAAATCAGTGGCATCCACCCATTTTTACACACATTTGCAAGTATTGAATAAAAATAAAGCAAGACCGATAAATCGGCAGGCTGATATTATCAGCCGATATTAGGCATTTTCCAAAATATCGGTATCTGCAGTTAAAATGGCCGATAAATGAATATTTCTAATACAAAATAAAATATCGCAGTATGACGTAATCCAATGCTAAATTATGGCTCATTATAGACTGGCTAACCACAAAGCTAGCTAATGCCACTATCAACAGTCTGTTCTGTTGCGACTATAAAAGAAACAAGTTTCTTTTTAAAATGAATCATCATATTATTTTAGTTAAAACTCAAAAATAATTACAAATAACAAATGTTAAGGAAATCTGTTAATGTTTTGTTGCGCGTTTCTGAAAATAATTAAAAAAAAATATATATATATATATATATATATATATATATATATATATATATATATATATCGGCCAATATATCGGATTTTAAAAACAAAAAAATATTTGTATCGGTATCGGCCTTCAAAATCCTTTATCGGTTGGGCTCTAAATAAAAATAAATAAATAATAAAAAACATGCTGTAAGGCCTGTAAAGCCTGACATATGAAATAACTGACATAAAAAATACAGTTTATTGAACCTTTTGAAAAAAATCCACAAAAAAAAAAAAAAAAAATCTACAAAACAAATGTTTCCATGTCTCGAGTATCATATTTAATACATCAGACTTCTGGAGTGGAAAAAACAAAAACTAAATTTCATTCAGAGGTCAAAAAGGAGCCAAAATATGAAATTTGGTGCAGTTACTGATTTTTCTATGGCCAAAAAGTAAGATGAAATTCTGATAAGATTGTAATGCAAATCAATGAATGGGAAACAGAAACTTTAACGTGGAAACATGCAAGTTCTTGAGACAGGAAGTCTGTACAAACCAAAGGTTCCAATGTGCTGATGTCTTTTAGTTTGTTGCCGCTTAGATTTAGATGTGTGAGATTGGGGAGTTTTTCAGCTAAAACATCAAGGCCACCAGAAATTCTGTTGTCACTGAGTTCCAACTGAAAATGAAAATACACACATATATGTCAGAGCACAAATTCATTAACATTGTACTATAGAGATAAATAAACAGTGTGATATTACCTTTTTAAGTTTTCCAAGTTTGGGAAGGTTGGAAACTAGAGAAGACCAACATTTATCAAACTTAGAAATTCAAGATTAACAAATTCTGCTGTGAGGCCTTCAATTTTCCCTTCATTTGATCTGCAGTTGTCAAGGACAAGTTCTCGTACCTAGAATGATACAACATAAGAGCACAAATGTAAATACTGAAACTAACGTGTTAATAAGGTTCAACAACAATAACATGAAATTGCAACTAAGAGGGGTGTTGGGACACGCTGGCTAACATGGACATGCTCAATGGAGGCGACAAACTATGCTGGTTAAAAAAAGTTTCTCAACTGAAAAAAACAACAACAAAACATGTTTTATAAACAACTTGTATTTACGGCGTGGTGGGGCGTTTTGCGTTGCCTTATGTTTATGTATATATTTCTATAGATTTTAGGACAGAAAATCATTTAACACCGTTTAAGCGGTTGCTGTTGTGGCCCGATGGCTCACTGTCGCAGCGAGTCACCAATGAGAAAACAGCAGATTACACGCCGACAGCCAGACAACATGGACATATCCGAAAGACACCACCGTATTTTTAGTGAAATTGTGTGTGACAAACTGCAAATGGAGGGTACTTAAGCCCCTGTGTAAGATGGAAGCGATATGTCGATGGCGTATTCCTGCTGCGAAAGACGAAGACAGAGCGGAAATTAGTGAGACAAAAATGGAGAGTTTCTTTCTCTCATGACAACATGGCGCCTCCTCAGATAACTACCTTGACAGGAAAACTCAACATATTAAACAAAACTCAAACGCTATGTTCGAAAACCTGATTCTATGCGGTTACTTGGATTACATGATCATATTTTACGCGATGTTCAGTTAATTTTATAACTGGATTTACACATTTCCACCGCGTTGTCCTAAACTAGCACATGTAACGTTAGCTTCTTCTTAGTCGCTCCGTTCCTTCTTTGCAGACGTCGTGATACTTACTATATCTTTATGTTTTAAAAATGACCAGTACGAGTATTTATTGAGTATACGTGTTAGTTTAATCGATAACATTAATAACGTTAGAGGCGCGTGGGGAGTAATGGCGGGAATCTGCGTCTCGCAGCAGCGAGTAACAATTTAACGAATAAAACAAAACACCATCTAATTATTAACAAATACATGTGTTGATAATACATAAATTCTACTTTTGATAATCTCTCTGCGGTTTAATATTAAAAACTTTTTTAAATAAAATATCACTTTATTCATATAATCAACAAGCCTCGGTGCCCTTAAAAAGAAAATTCATAATGCGACTGTATGTTCATCAAATTACATATTTACTTATTGAACCGGTGGTATTATTTCTCTTCTTGGACATCGTAGGAAAGGAAGATCTTTGTTTTAGTGTGATGGAGACCAAAATATGACTGTTTTTAAGAAAGTGTGTTAGTGTATGGTTATCTTTAGATATATATGGTTTATTACTTTAGCGTTTAAGTGCTTGTGATAAAGGGCGCCTCATGTTAGCAACAAACATGGCCACCACGGTGAAATAAACCATCCCATCCATATCGTACCACGCCGATGTTAAACCGAGCAAATATTAAGCATAAAAGCATGCTAGATCATAATAACCACATCCAGCATGGGGGGCATAAAATGCTGCCTTCAGCTTTCTAAACTAACGTTACTCAGAACAGCTTACACAGTCAGGATCCTTTCATTTCAAAACAAGACGGATGGACAACATTAATGCTGTGAATCTATACACGCAGTACATTACTTTCTCTGTGCCGGGGTATTACACCCATGTGCTTACCATTAAACTACTACACACAGATCAGTTGAAGTAGAAAGTAGCCCAGCTAGCATGGCTGGACACAGAACTAAAGGTTTGGCTCAAAATTACTCACATCAGATGGTGTCCTGTTCCTCAGCTCCAAATGAATCCTCTTTTTCATGTCCATATCGCCCTCAAAAGTTGGACTCTTCCCTCTTGGGTTCTGGAGGAATTTCTGTTCAGCCCAAAAGGTAGAAAGATGCCTTAATGGAGGGAGAATATGGGACTGTATAATGATCTGAGCCCAGCGCCAAGTTACTCTGGGAGAGCAGAAACCATGGAGGGAAACGGCAATGAAACAAATATATACTCAATAGCGCCATCTCTGGTCAACGACGCGCACTGCAGCCACACAAACAAGATCAACGACAGCAGTGCTGCATTACAGTAGCCTATGTGACAAGAGAAGTTTGTTAACATTTTGTACTTACAGTAAAATGGGTTGGAAAGGTTCCCTGGTATGTCATTTATTGTCGTATCTATAAACGTTGTTTATTATGGCTTTTAAATATACATGCATCATCTTGGGGACAGAAGCAGAACCCTGTTTGACTGGGACAATATGGCCTTTTTTTTGCATATCTGCATTAAAACGTGTAAACATTAACATTTTATTTTCCTTGTTACATCAAATCAGTTATTCTAACTCAGACAGCCAATTTGATAGCTATTTTATTATTCAATATGTGCAAAAAAACTCATCAAAATCTTAAATCCTAAATGTATCTTAAACGTTTCACTAAAGAAATTATATTTTATTATATATATATATTTTTTTTCAAATATTGTCAAATGTAACTGTCTGGTATGCAAATCACTTTATACACTAGACTATACACCAACTTAAATTATTTTAAATTAATGTTGCTATTGCAGAGAAATAGCAAGCTGTGTGTGTTGCTAGTAATATGGCTCAAAACATTTTTTTTTAATTGGGGTGATATCATTTATACAATATATTACAAAATTTAAATATATTTGTCTTTTTTTCTATTTGCATTATTAGGTTATAAACGTTGTTTGCTGTTCAACAAGTTCACTTGCTAGGATCTTGCCAGGAGAGGGCATCATTTTGCTTCTTTGTGACAAAAATTAAGTGAAACCAAGGGTAACTAAAAATAACAATTACAAAAGCATATGCAAATTGATGTCATACTTTAAATAATAATTAAAAACAGTCCTATAAGCAAACTATAAGCACACAAGGCAGCAAGGAACAAAGAGGCCACAGAGTCAGTCGCAACTCCATTGTTCACAACTGTTCACAACAAATAATGACTTCATTAGCCATGAACAAACTATTTACAAAGAGCAACAGCGGTCAAAGCTCACCTAGACAGACAGTTTCCTTGCAGGGTAGTTTGTCAATACTATAAAAGTACAGAATTATGAAAAAACCCTAGACCCAGTTTTAACAAGCACTCAATGTCAATATGGTAGGAGATTTGTAGGATCAGCCATCTTATTGATATCATTCAGACCAATAATTGCCCTGTTGCATAATGGCAAAGAGGATGTTTTGTACTCGGTACATGTGGTGCAAACACTTTTCCCTTATGATATTTCAGTGTTCTAGGATGACAACAACCAAAATAAACTGCGAAACAAGACGAGTTTCAGTATAGTCAAACACCTTCCATGGCCTCTGACTACAGGCATCTTTTAAAAATTATTTTACCCTACAAAGAACTGTAGGCTTTTCTTCATGAAGAATAATGCAATATCCCACACACAGGCTTCTGATGTTCTGAAGGCGTCTTATTAAAATGCTGTTCACTGTTGTTGGTTTTTTTTTTGTTATGATGGTGGAGGTAACCACATTATACCAGTGGGAGAGATGGAAATCAAGTATTTAATTTTAATGGCATGCAACAAAGTGCTAGGGGAAAGTAATTTGTTGCAAAAAGTGTAATGAATTTATACATTAAACAATGTTAAATCATTATTGTTTGTCAATTTTTAATGAATTAATCTCAAAGTTGTTCCTGGAGAAGTCACGCACAGTATCTAAATGGCGGGACTGCAGAACTCAATATGTTTGGACCTGATTGTAACACACCCAGTGAGCAGCAGAGATAAAATGAGAGGGCATGAGCTTTATACTTTTTGAGTATTCAAATAACATGGAAATACAAAAATGCCTTCAGCATGGTTGTTTTCTCTTTCAAAATTGATTTATTGTGGATGGGTTTTCTTTTTTAAACGTCTTCAAAATACAATACGAGTCAGTGTGTGGATTCATTAACCAGGCTATTTCATCATTTATAATTTATCTTTAAATAATTTAATTCTTGTAATATCCCGAAACATCTTGTTTTATGAGATCCATGACTTATTTTCACCAAACAATAAACGGATTACAGGAATAGAAGACATGAAAATTGATATGTAGAAGGTTATAGGTTGAGAGAACTTTCTCAAAACTTAAACCAAACAAATATAGGCTTCAGAAAACTTTTCTGAATATTGCAAATAGAGAATGTTAGGATGTATATTTGGGGAACTTTCCAAAAATTGCTAGCTGGGATATAGAGTCTGAAGCACCTGGCGTCCATCTTGGACTTTTGTGTCTTGACTCTTTAGTGAAAAACCTTGCTCAACTCAACTGTGATATAAAGTTACTTATAAGTTGTCTCTTCAAGATGACAAATAGATTTGTATATGAAGAGTTCGGATGCAAAAGCCTCTAAGTGCCATTTTAAATTTTCTTCTAGAATCACCATTTTTATCAAGCTTGTATATTTAAGTTCAATAATTTCACTTAAATGACAATTAATAGGTAATCTTCATTGCCATTTAAGTGAAATTACTGAACTATACAGGTTTGATAAAAATTATCATTCTAGAAGAAAATTTAAAATGGCATTTGGAGGCTTTTGCATCTGAACTCTTCATATACACTGTAAAAAAATATATTTTAAGATTTGTAATCACAACATTTTTTTCTTTTATCAAATCAACTTAAATAATTTATTTAGTTGAGATAACTTATTATTTTGAGTGTCTGATGATTAAATTAATCTCCTTTATTGTATTAACTCACTTTTTCCAGTTCAATCAACTTAAAATTGTAAGGCAACCAGGACCTAAACCAACAATATTTTTTACAGTGTACAATTCTTTGTCTAAGTCAATCTACTGTATAATAATTTAAACCTATAAATTAATCTTTATTAGTTTTGGCCTATATTGATCATTTAGCTACATGTTTGTCTATGACCCTTGACCAAGTCGAAAATAGCGGTCATCTCTCATGACGACAGGCAAACAGTCACAAAAGTGCACAGGCAGCCAGCATCATGACCTCCTTTTTTACTTTCTTCTGTGAGTATTGTGCCAAGTCCTCCACCTTTGCAAATAAGATAAGAGCACAACTGCAAGAACTCTCCCAGCACTACGGTAATGTTTAACCAGATAATTATTCTCTTAGCGGCAGGAAGAGTAAATGGGCACTTTTTTTTCAGCCCTGTCATTTCAATACTTCATATTCATGTGACAGGACAACAAAATGGAAGAGATGTTGGAGAAAGAGATTCTGCTGTCAGAAGAGAAAGATTCTGATGAAGGTATGACATTTATACCAAAACTTAAAACAAATAACTTTATTAAACAGCTTGATGACCTGAATTTGTTCATTATCAGTTCAATAAGATTGCATATTAGTGACCTTTTAAGTTAAAAAAATACAAAACTAAAATGAAACATTCAACATCAAGACCAGAAAACTTTTCGAGTAGCCTAGTTCTTTGTTCTTAAAGATTGTAAGATTTCCCCCTGTTGTTTATAAGATATTTGTGTAGTTTATTTTTGTGTTGCAATGAGATATTTAAAATGCTCTGCAACATAATAATTTCCGTGATATACTGATCATTTATCAATGCATATAAGTCTGAAACATGCATTGAGCAACTCTTTTATCCACTCATGACCTGATTTCTGAATACGTTTGGTTGGTGCTACTACTGTTACAAAGTAAACTAAAACCTGCAGGAGGCAAAACAGTAAAGGACTGAGTGATTTGTTTGTTTGGTAGGTGGAATTCGGCGGCGACTGAGAGACAGAGACCTGTTGAAGAAACGAAAAGCCGAGGCAGAGGAAAAGGCAACCAACCAGTGGGTTTATGGGTAAAGATAGTGTTAAATGAGGCCAATAAAAGCACTGGGAAAGGCTATTGTGCACTGATTATTTATTTTCCAATTCAACTCACATTGTGATACTGTGATGCAGATCCACAAATTTGGAAATTTCGCTCAAATAACATTTCCTCACATTGACTGCAGGGCACAAAGCCTTAAAAGAGTGAAAAAGAGGACCAGCAGTACCCCAGGAAGGAAAGGTCGACCAAGGAAAGAACAGCCCACAGTTATTCCTGAAGATCTTGGTCTGGCTGAGGAAACAGATCCTTCTCCTGTCACACTTCCCATCACAGAACCTGTAATACCCACTACAGCGAGACAGTGCCCATTCAACAAGTTAAGCCACAACCAGAGCTGGTGCCTGTGGAAGCAGCAACTGAAAAACCTGTCGAGGAGTTTCTGATCGAGGATCTGGGGCCGGATGAAGAGGAAGACATGCCACAAAAAAGCCTCATCATTGATACAGGTATTTGGGGAAATGGCCCTACGTTTTTCAGTAGTGATCTGAATTAATGACTGGGTTATTTATTTGTAAAATGAAGCATTTTATATATTGATTTGTCAACGCAAATGAATGGATGTTGTTTTTTAGGTGATAGTGAGCAGCCATTTGCTGATGTGCCTGAACAAATTGAAGTCTCAATGCCAGCATTTCTCCCACCACCTGGTCCTTCTCAAGCAGACAGCCAAAGCCTATCTGAAAATGTACTTATCTGAGTATCCATTTTTTTTACAGTAAAATAAAGCATTTTCTATATTTACTTTATCTCAAAGCATTTCAAAAACTGAAACAAGAAAAAAGGAGATATTTATTAAAATTGTTCATGTTTCTGTGTACATAAGCTACTCATCGTTATACTCTGTCCAAATGATTTTAATAAAATAAAAATATGAAATTGTGTTAGACTAGTATAGCACTTTTGTGCCCCCTGGTGATTATAACAAGAACTTTTGAATACCAAGCAACCAGATATTTTCCTTTTAACCTCTATGACAAATAATCTGTGTTTAGTTTGTTTGTACAACTTACTTTAAATAAACGGGTTTTATATTTGTCTTTGTCTACAGCAATTTCTTCATTGGATCCATCATCCTGCTATGAGAATCAATTTTATTTGCAACACTTTGTAAACAGTACTTTACTGGAGACATATTCAACAAATTCTAAAATGCAACAAACAACACACAAACTATGATTAAAATACAAATTTTATTATGTCAAACTATGAAATTCTAGTACTACAGCAGTGCACAGTATGTTAATCTATAGAAAGTTCGATGCTGTGAACTGCAACAATATCTTTAGGTGTTTTGTGAAGGTTTTAAATAAAAAAAAACACTTCCTAATAGTGCGTACACACGGACACACACAAATACACTTTTTTAAATGTATTATTATACAAATTAAAGGGTAGCTAACCTGAACATTTCTGTCATCATTTAATCACCCTATGCCACTCCAAACATACATGAATAGAATGTTCAAGTAACCAAACAGTTTTGGTAAACACTGACTTTAATTATATGGACAAAAAAACATTTAAATATTGACCGAGGATGATGACATTTCCATTTTTGGGTGAACTATCCAACAAGTCAGTTTTCATTGAAAGTGTAAATCTGACTAAACTCACACAATATTTGTGAGTTCTGAACTCTGCACAGGTTTGACTCTCACAACCTCCGCAAAACCATCTCCAAACCAGCAGGTGATGTCAGCTGTATCCAGGGTAAAGAAGAACAGGCGGTCTTGACAACGTGTGCGACGATACACTGATCTGGGGTCAGCAGACAGAATGCCGTAGATAGCAGCCACTGCTTCATCTGGTCCTTTCAAGAACTGGAACTTTGGTCTTGTGTTGTCTATGAAATAAGAAATCAATTAGAAAAATGACAATTGCCTTAATTAGAAAAACACTGGGGTATAAGAACCATCTAATACCTGTACTGTCGCAGGGAAGAAACTCTTTGAGCTCTTTTTCAGCAGTTGGAGTAAATCGCACATCTAGGTTACTGATAGGAGGCACCCTGACCCAGGCAGCAATGGTACTGTAGTCATTATGGCCAAATCTGAGACTGGACGAACTTAAAGGGTTTGTACCCACCGAAGCACCTTCAGGGGTAGCCGTGTTTTTGTCTTCATCTGGATTCTCAGGGAATGGTTGTTGCTGTCTGAGATAGTTTTGAATTTCTTCAAGGATATCACTGGATCCAGACCTTTCTGAAGAAGAGTCATCTGAAAAAGCGGCAGGACAAACGCTGTGCTCCGAGGAAGGTTCAGATGATGTCTCTAAGGTGTCTGGTTCTTCATCTAGATCCATCGGGTCTGTGAATGATGTTTGTTTATATTCACTGTTGGTATCATCTGTTCTTGTTTTGGGAGAATCATAGTCTGGAATATATGGCTTGATGTCCAGGACAGGTGTTCCAGCGATAATATCAACCCCTGACAAGTGAAGTGTATCCCCTTGAAAATCAAATGATAAATGATTACTCATATTAAAAAGCTGAAAGTCATTGTTCGTTTTCATTAAAGCTTTGATTGACGATGATGATGGCCTAAAGTGAAAATAAAAAGTCACTGTTATCACCGTTTCCTCTGAAAAATCTTACAATGCAGTACATCTCTACACAATATATTGAATCTATCCAAGTTAATAGTAATTATAATACAAACACAATATAAATATTTTATATAAATATGAGGTGAAAAACATAAAATTGAGAAATGTCACCTTGCCAACTAACTTAAATAAATACTAATAAATACTATACTAGTACATAAATAACACCGCATACAATAATCTTTTAGAGCAGTGGTTCTCAAGTTTTTTGGCAAACCCCAAACATTATTTAAATGGAATTTGGAATTGAAAAATGTAATTTTTTTCCAACATTTTTTTTTTCAAAATATTTTTTGAGCTAAGCATAATTAGAAAAGTGTCTATTCATAAAACGCTCATGGAGTTTTTAGATAAATTATTATTATTATTATTATTATAATTATTATTATATTTTTACACACATATAAATAACTTTTTTTTTTTAAATTAGGCAGCCACAGCTCATACAATATATCTGGACATTGGAAACCCTGGTTCTTAAAGAGGTGAATTAAAATGGGAAACACTTATTATAATATCTCAAATTTTTGATAATTAGTTGTTTTGGCTACTTTAATGCTTATTTTGTTGTCCCCTTGGAAGTTTGCTAGGTTAAGAACCACTGTCCTAGAGTTCATTAAGTCCAGTAAAACTGTGGTACCTGTGATTCTTTCTAGCTTTGCCAAGGTCAGTCCCAAAGCATTGGGCCTGTGGGGGCTGCGGGTGGAGTACACCCCCACTCTCTGGCCATTCAGACGGGGCGGCTTTACTTTGGCTTTATGGCTCATCTGCCCATTCTTATGGAAAAGGAAAATGATCCTGAGAATGTCAAAGAAAAAGACAAAAGAGTTCACACAAATGTGTACTTAACTTTCAATTGTCATTAATTAGGTCTGGCCACTTGTCAGGCCTGTTCAGAAACATTATCAAATGTACTTCTAACGGCTAAACCCATTCACTTTTGATTTTGAACGACCATCATTATCACAAACAGTGCATTGCTATTTAAAAAGACCATCCAGCTAAGCTCTGAGCATGGTGGTGAACAGTAAGATGTTGCATCTAGGCTTGCAATGGTATAGCTTTTCATGGAATATCTCAGAAAATATCGGTAACGCTTCCTTTTACAGTACAGTATTTACAGTGTACTTACAGTGTACTTACCTAGAAAGCACTGGCTAATATAAGGTAAGTACATGGAACAGGGGTAGGTTTAGGGGTAGGTTCAGGGTTAATACTACTTATTACCCAGTAATTGTATTTACTAAAATAAGTACATAGTATTTACATGGGTAACTGGACTGTAAAAGGAAGCGTTACCAAAATATCATGGTTTCACAGTATACAGTATTACACAATAATAGTTGTTATTATAAAAGCTACATACATAATAACAGTAACATACGCTTAAGAACATTATTTGGCTGAACATTGCGATTAAAACTTGAAACAATTTTTAATGGAAGTATGTGTATGCCTTTCAAAAAATAAATTCAGAAGATATGTACATATTCAATTTGAACAAAAGAAATTAGTTCTAAAAATAGCCACATTTACTGTTGTTCTGCAATTTTTTTTGTGAGCAAAATCCAGTCATTTCAAATGGAATATTTTGTATATAATAACATTTTGAATGAGGAGGAAAGTTTTCCCCACTTTGATTTAGCAATGGTTTGAAGTTGGTCAAGTGGATTTGCCATGGTGACAAACAAAAAGCTGATATATTTCAGATTATATTTTTTAAGATATATATATTTTTTAAATACTATTTGTTCAGATTATCATAGCAGCATGAATTTCTTGATTTCTGTCTGTATTGAAAGTTTGCAAATCTGACAGGTAGTCGAGAGAGGAAAGAAGATGATGTGTATGCGCAAATGCAATTCTCTGTCCAGATTTATTTGTCAATATCTTAGATAAGCACTATTTTTTAATACCTTAGAATACCATGAAAACCAGTACACCACTGCAAACCTATTTTCTACACACCAGACATGGGAGTATTGTTCCAGTCCAACTAAAGAATGTTCAGGGTTATTGAAGACTGATGGTTCAATCTTCAAGCTGGCCCGTGAAGAACTGCATATTGTGGGTTGACGTGGAGTGCCAGTTTTGACTGCAAAACATGAGCTGATATATCCAATAGGTACCGTCTGAATACGACCTGCGATGTTAAAGACAGACATATGGTTTATACATTTTTATATGGCCTGATGAAAACAAGGCGGTGTGACCACAGCTTCTATAATACTCTATAACAACATCTGAACCCACAAAAAAACCCTCTCAATTCTGAAAAGTGCAACAAATAAAAGTTCTGCCTACAAAGACCGACTGCTGTATCTAAAGTGAAAGGGCTATTAGATTCATTTTACCTTGTTCTAATAATTGTTTAATTCCACCGGGGCTCTGAGATGGGGTTTTGCTCACTGACAGTAATCTGTCATCATGTCTTATACACTCTGTCAGCATGGACTGAATAGACGACAACTGCTTCTTATGTGCTCGTATGGATCCATCCATCTGCTGTCTGTTTGATCAACAAACTAATAAAGGAATCATATTTTCAGGATAATCATATCTCATACGACATTCATGCTGATTTGAGGACCTACCTGAGATTTTTTATCTCTGTTCTCATTATTGATGCCTGTTGTGTCAGTTTTCTGACTTGTTCGGCACAACTACACAATGATAGCGACATTTTAGTGATACTAAATGTATAACATTTACACTTAGAAATTATTTGATATGATGATAAATTAGTTTGTTTGTTCCATCAGTTGTTTGCTTCACTGACTGTTACTGCAATACGAACACGTGTTTCGCTATTGAGAAGAAAATGTTGGACGACCAACTACTTTAGAGGAATTACCTTCTTCTGGTGTAGTACTGTACCGCCACCTACTGTTTACTGTGCTGTCAACACCATGGTCAACAGGCCAGAAAGCATCTCATGGGTTTCATTGACATGAATGTGAAATTTGGAAAGCGAGGAAAATTATTTGTGTATGTCAAGGATTTTACCTTTTTTATTAAAATACAGTAAAACAGTAATATTGTGAAATATTATTACAATTTAAAATAACTGTTTTCTTTATATAAAAAGGTAGGCCTAATTATTCATGTGTGATGATAAAGCTGAATTGTCAGCATCGATATTGAGTTTAGTCAGAGAATGCAGTCTTTTCTTCTGTCTAATCCTGATTTGGTTTTCAAGAAACAGTTCAGATGATTTATTTATTTATTTTTTGCTGTTTAATACTTTGTAATGTATATGGCTTTACTACTATCTATACTATTTTAACAAAATTTGGATTTGACAAAACTAGGTGACATTTTTGACCATTAACATTAACATAAATTTTTATTGAATATGTATCAAATAACAAGCAGGTATAAAGCACAGAACACATAGAACTTCAACATGAATCAAATTATATCAAGTATATATAACGCTTCACATATATAAAAATAAATAAAATAAAAAAACCATACAAAATAAATAAATAAATAAAAAATAACATAAAAGACATACACAGAGTAAACCTTAATGCTCAGTGGTATTAAAAATATCATCATAATATTTCAAGAATCTGTCACTTTTCTTGTTTTTAATCAATCTTAGAGACATCAGAAATGTATCAATTTCAAAAAAGAAATGTGGAAAAGTAGGCTGCGATTTAGAGAATTTTTGCTTGTGAATAAAATTTTCCCCAAACAAAATAAAAAAAATTAACAATGTAACTAATTGAAGTACTAGTTTTATCTTCTTTATAGTAACAAATTATATCCTTTAACTGAAAGGATTTGGAAGAATCAAGGTGCTTGCCAATGTGAAGACATAACCTATTCCAGAAGTTTTGGATTTTTTCACATTGGAAAAATAAATGGATCAGCATTTCATCCTCATTCCCAAAAAATGAGCAAGAACTGTCAACATCCATATATTTTGCAGCAGTATCACTGGGTATATTTTATGCAAGATCTTGAAATGAACTTCCTTAATCTTATTTGAAATACAATACTTATGAGGTAACAACCAGGCTTCCTTCCAGTCTATACATTCAATAAAAGAAGCCCAATAAAATTAGCCTTTAGCAATATTTTTTTACTCTGAAAAATATGTTGAATATGTTTATTATTACATTTCTTACTATACCATCTAAGATCAAATCAGGTTCTTTGGTGGTGACACACTCTTAAATGACAGATGAAGGTTAGATGACATTTCACAAGATGACGTAGACCAGAAGGAATTGCTTTAAGCACTGCACTATAGTCTTTAAATGGTAAAGGAAAAATTATGAACAGACATAAATTCTTCATAAGATAAAAAATTACCAGATTTATAAAAAATTGAGAGAATACCAATTATATTCCTGTCAAACCATGTAGAGAGAAAAACAGATTTATTCCTAATCCTTATATTAGAGTTGTTCCATAGAAAGGTTTTATGAGGTGAAAAATTGTGGGTGTAGCATAACTTCCAAACAAGAAGGGCGTGCTGATGAAATTTTGAAAGTGCAACTGGCAATCTGTTCGGCAAGTAGTTACATTTCAATATAAAGGGGATGCCACCAATTTTGTTAAAGATATGATTCGGGATGAAAACAAGCCCTTGATTTATGAATGTGGTATTTCTGTCTAATAACGACACACGGACGTTAACCTCCAGGGGGCGGTTGGAGAACTGTGTAAAACAGGAAAATAAAACGTCCTATCCTGCATAATAGCAAACGCGATATTGTAGGCCTACGTTGTGCAAATAATGTTCTATGATCTAAACGGGTTTCGTAAAAAGCAAACACAACAAAAAACAAGAAGAAAGAATGCCCTAAGAGGAAAGAAAAGAAAAGAAAGATTTTACAACAGTCCAGTAGTTTGCACTGTGCACAAGGCATAACCAAAGAAGAAGACCGTTCCCGGATGTCACGTGGTGTTTTTACCCAATGAGGTGTTTGTGCGTTTTATTTTGAACGTCGTATTGGCGGTTAAGCCGATAACATTGTGGTTTTTTCTAATACTAACGTTACAGAAGTCAGAATCAAAATAAGCAGTAACGTAAGCGCTTATGAGACGCAAAGGTAAGAATTAAAGAAGGGACATACTTCATTATACATGTAATCATTAATAATATTTTGTGTTAGTCGATGTCGTTTGTCTAATTTACTTTATTAATCTGCAAAATAAAGACTAGTAAAGTTATTTCAGAACTTACCGAGTTAACTTAACCTAACGTTACCTAAAGTTACCTGAACCGTATTTAAGCAGCATTAAGCGCGTTTGACAGTTTGATGGGCTGGCTAACGTTAGGCGTTGAGACACCGCCAAAGTTGACATTTGAGGATGCAATCAGTGTTATTTATGTCTTAATGCTGAAATATATCTATTCAGATAACAAACAGCAAAACTACTTAAAAATGCACTCACTGTGGAAACCTTAACCTAATTTCAACAATGTTTTAAGGGATAAGTTACTCCACCCAAAAATGAAAATTCTGTCATCATATATTCACCCTCAAGCTGTTGCAAACCTGTATACAGTTCAGTTTATTTCTTCTGCCGAACACAAAGGAAGATATTTAGAAGAACGATTGAAACTTTGGCACCTTTGACTTCCATTTGTATTTTTAGTTTTTTTTTCTACTATGGAAGTCAATGTGCCAAACAGCTGTTTGGTTCCAGTCGAGAAGAAAGAAACTCATACAGGTTTTCAACCACTTGAGGGTGAGTAAATGACAGAATTTTCATTTTTTGATGGAATATCCCTTTAAGAAATTTTAAATTTATAAAGACCTCTGATGCATAAGCCACCTATGTCAAACATGAGATAATATAACATTGAGTGGATGCTCTCTGGACATATTGCAGAGAGCATCTAGTTCTATTTTATCAAATACTTTCACTTCAAACTCACTAAATCCCAGACTCAGACCATTCAGAAATGTCGGTATTTGGGTAGAAACATACATAAGAGCCTGGTAAAAATGTTAATATTTAAGAAAAAAAGTTAGACAGGACTTAGAGGTTTTTGCATCTGAAGTCTTCATATAATTGTATATTTAACTTCAGCAATTTAGCCTAGTTATCTCAGCTTGTAGTTATTGTAAGCAAGATTTATATATAAAACAAGCATTTATATAGATCTAATCTTCCTTAAAGATGTACTTCTTACTGTCGTTGTTTGCTTATGATATGCTCTATTTCCATATTCATCAAACTCTTGTCAAAATGAAATTAACATGACTTTTAAAACTGCTGATTTAACCTATGTTGTGTTTACTTGACGATGGAAAAGGAAAATTGTAATGTTATTTTTTTATGTTCTTTGAGAAGTTTGCTAGTTGAATCATCTTGTATCGTGACCTTTGCTTAACTATTGTGTGATTGATTGCAGATATTGATCTAAAACATGTCAAATGTCAGTGGCTTGTCAAATGTGAGTACCACATGCCCATGCATATTTTAACTATAAAAATGAATCTATTGTTCCTTCCTACCATCAGTATGACAGTTTAAGCCCTTGGAATAAAGGTTTTTGTTCTGTATTTCAGCCCAGATCAGATAGAGTCCCATTCAGAGATGTACAGAATGAACTGCTTAATTTGCAGGACACTCCAGCTCTGATGCTTAAACCTGTGTCAATGCATGAGAGAGACCCTAAAATGAAGGTATGAAGTCATTCATTCACTGATTTCAGATCACTTTATCTGTATACCTTCTGTGATGTCTAGTTCATAGTAATAAAAATAAGGAATTTTACTATTAATATGATATTTCTATTTCCAACAGCCTGAAGGTGTCCCTGATGAAAACCCAAGCTTAACTACTACAACAGAGGTCCAGAATGATGGGCAAGTTATTGGTGCCACTGATGAACATCAAGATCTCATATTAAAATCCTTTGTGTGTCTTGAAGGAGAAGTGGTAGTTGAGGATGAACCTGTGAAGTCAGATGAGTCTATTCTCATCAGTCGTCTGACACTGGAGGATAATGTCCTACTTGACCCAAATGAAACTGCTGAAGCTGAGGGCACAGAAGATTATCAGACCAGTCCAGAGCATGTTGATCATCCATACTATTATAGGAGCAGGTCGACTGATTCAAAATCTTCATCCATGCTGTATCAGGGGGAAGAGGTTTCTACCTGTGAGCTGGGAAATGTCACATTCAAATCCCTCATGTGCTTAGGTGGAGAGATTCAGGTTTCAGAGTGCTCACCCATCTCTAATGAATCGAATTCTCACAAAGGATCTAACATCAGGAAATCACTCACAATGTAAAAATACTCCTGTTTCTAAAGTGGACACAGTGGCTGAATCTGTAAACCCTCAACCTTTGGGCCATTCTTACTGTATTTGGAAGAACCATGTGTCTTTATGTGAAGATAGTAACACTATCAGTACAGTTAATGCTGATGACGCTTCTCAGTCAACTCTCGAAGACATCGGAGGTACTCCGTGCAAGCCTGAAAATACAGTCAATCTAAACAATCACAAGAACACTGATCTCTCTGAAGGATGTCATGGTGTGTTAACCAGAGAAGGAGAGGTCACATTTAAAGGCTTGTGTTGTTCTGGGGTTGAAATAGAAATAGCCGATTTATCCAACGTGTTAGAAAAGTCTGTGCTCGTGGAGAATCTTTCTGAAGAACCAAGTCTGCTTTGTTTAAATGATATCAGTGAAAATGATGGTCAAAGCTTTACAGCTTTGGCTTCTGAAAACAAGCATGTTGACCACATGTACTGCCATACTAAAGAACAGTTACAGGCCCTAAATATATCAAGCCCTGAAAATGAGGTCTGTTCCAAGTCACAGGTTTCCTCAGCAGAAAAATCTGGAAAGCACAATTGGTTCTACAACATCGACAATTGGAAACATAGAGAAAATATATGAATCAGTCACATGCCATGAAATGGAAGCATCAAAGACGGTTGCTAGCAAGGAGTCAAGCCAACACTTGTCAACTCTGAATAGTGAATATAAAATTGAAAGTACAAATGCTGTACTGTTAAGTGATGATAATGACCAGCTTAAATTGTCCAAGGATGACTCTTCTGTCGTGACTGAAAAGAATGTGGAGCATCTTGATCAACAGTTTCTGCCAGAAAGGACCATGGAAGTTTCACTTTCTGAGGAAATCCTTTGTCCTCAAGGTGCCTCTTTTGAAAATGTTGCCCATAAAGCCAGCACTGGTTTTAAAGGATGAGGAGAGCCACCCAGAAATTGAAGTTATGCGGTTGTGTAATGGATCTGGTGAAGCTGTCTCTTTTCATCAAGATCTTCCTAGTGCTCTTGTTCTGACAGGTCCCTGCACTCCAAAGACGCCCACCCTAAGCAGGAGTATTTTGAATAACCACACAGCCGAGAACTTATTGAGCCATCTGTGGCCTGAACTCCCGGAGAGTCCCATGCCCCCTCCACTCTTGAACTCCACATCCCTGGCCAATGCTTTGAGCTATACACCTGTTCATCCAGACCCACCCAAGAAAAAGGATGAGGAACCTAAATGGGCTCCTGCAGACCATCATAAGCTGTTGAATGCCCCTCCTATTGTGGGCAATGGGCCTCTACAGGAACAGCTCATAAAGATGGCTGAACTGTTAATGGCTGCGTCAGGAAAGGTGGTTGTTCCAGCTTCAGCACCAGTGAATCACCACAATGCCTTGGTGGGCACTTCTCCAATTGCGATGCGTAGCGCTTGTGTGTGGAGAACCCCAGTTCAACTGATGGAGCGGAGCGTTAATACTTCAAGAGCCATGAATATTTTAAAGGAAGTTTCTCTTTCTGATGCCAGCACTTCAACGGACTCTCTGCTGTGGAAGTAAGTTAAGATAAGCAGATTAGCATGAATCATTGACTCTGTAGATGTGATCTACATTGTTTCTGTGTGACCTTTTCTTTGAAGCCTTACTCCTGGAAATCTGGAGCATTTGTCTAGATCAGAGCTGGAGCAGAGACTGACTTCAACACTCGTTATGGTGGAGGTTCTTTCCCAGCAGCTCACTTCTGCACGGGCACACAATCCGAGCAAAGACTCGTCTCCATCTGATCTCAGAGATAAACTCATCCAGACGGACCACACTGAGCTCAGACAGGTAAGAACCCCTACAACTAACATGTGTTGTAAGATCGCAATGATCAACCAAATTGCGTAAACTTCCCCTTTTTGGATTTTGTTGATATTTTTTTCTGAAGAAAAAACGAAGATCAATAGTGATGAAAGATAAAATATTAAATGTCATGAATGTGTATTCACCGAGTAATCCACTATTTTGTGGATTGGGGTGAAAATGATATGGAGCCAAACTCCAGGGGGGTAAACATGATTTTAGAAAGATGGCAGCATCATTATGTAATTTTTACACAGTTTAGTAGGTCTATTATTTAAATCTACTGACTTCAGCCATCTTTGTTGCGTTACATGCCAACGGTGACATGCCAAAATGGGAAAAAGCACTTTTTTGCCCCAATGTTTGCATGCATGTAAGTCAAGAATTATTAAAGATATCTTAATATCCTTTTATATTTGTTTTTTAACAAACATTTCTTTTTGTATCTTGGCATTGCTCGATTATCTGGCGAGAGTGTGTTTGCAAACCGTGGCAATTTTGACGAGAGCAACAAAATGCTGTTGGAAAGCCCTTAACCATATCAAGATGGTTTGTGCGTGTTTTATGCAAATGACTAACCTTGTGCACGCTATCGCTCATTTAGAATACTTCAAATTCACTAACATCAGAACGATGTTAGGTATAAATTCATGTGCTTAGTCTGGGTACGAGCATGTTGTGAATTAAAACGATTTTTTATGTACAAATATGAAGTAATCCTTGCAATTATTAGTGAATGAGACCTACTGTTTTTTGTTTAAAACAGATCATGATTCTTGCTCGATTCTGAACAGACAACCAAACAAAATAACATTTAATTTACTAGAGGTTCTAACAAAATGTTAATAGCTGCTGTCTATTAAATTTTAATATATTTAAATGTACAATATGCTGGATTTTTGCTAGCCTGGGTTTCCCCATGTTGCCTTGCCACAGTGCGATTTTATTCATGCTGCTAGGCAGCCTGGATACCATAACCCAAATATTCCCTTGAAATAGGGAACCAATCTCAGAACGGGGAGAGAGCACAGGCGCATTTGATAGACATTCGTAGCACCCAATAATACGTCCCTGGGCATTCATAAACCACGCCTCAAATACGAGGAAATGAACATGTGGTTTCCAGACCACGTCTCATTCTCAATGACACGTGGTCTGGCATTAGCCAGACTAGATTTTTGCAGTAAATTACAAAAATCACTAGGCCAATATTATATATTTTGTTTAGTTGATTGATTACTTACAATATCTCAAATGTTTTCAACTATTTGTAACTTATGAGAAAATTACAACCAGGGAAACTTGGTAATAAACTTCAGTATTATGAAACGTGTAAGGAGTCGCCAGTCAATGGCGTCATATCCACGTTAAAAAAATACTACCAACACATTTTATTCTCTTTTTTAATGTGTAACTTAAAAATAAACAGATTAGTGCTCTGTTTTGAGGACAAGAAATGGAACCCAATGCGGTTTGATGATGACTGTCAGAGACTATTTTTGTGACTGTCCAAAAGATGGAACACACAGACTGTTTTAAAAAAGGGGTTGGATATGTTTTATATGTGTTTTATTGCTATAGGCCTACACAATTATAAGTAAACACTTTGCAGACTGAATGATGTCCTGTATTAACAAAATGACAGCTTATGTTCTTAGGTCTCCACTGTTTGATCGCACTCGCGTCGCATGTCTGTCTCTCTATCTCTCTACACACACACACACACACAAAGTTAGATCGCGCATGTGCTTACTCTCTCTCTCACGCGCGCACACTCACTCCAGCATTACAATCTTGACATCGCATCCTGTTCATTCTGCTGTGTTCACATCAAACGCGAATGAGAGCGAATTATCCAATAATCTCTCACAATTCTAGCCTGCACGGCATGAAGATGAACGGCACTTATTTTCTGTTTATCAATTGCGGTTACTGAAGAGGAATCCAGCAGCACGAGTGACGAGACATTGAAATGGCGCAATCAAACTGACACCGTTAACCTGTGATTTCTTCCGTCGAAAAAAAAAATGATCGAACGTTATATCGGACACATTTTTTATTGATATCGAATCACGTGTCTATCGCGATACATATCGTTATCGTTTTATCGCCCAGCCCTAAGTTCAACATGATGAAAAGTTAGATTATGATCTGTATGTTATTCTCTAATGTTAATCTAGCTTAGTCTCATTCAGCCAACAAACAACCTAACTAACAATATTCCACAAATGCCATTTAGTGTGACAGTGTAACTTTTAGAGCAAGTGAAACAGCGCTGCGTTACCTCAAGTGAGTATTAATTCAGCTTCTAACTTCTGTGTGAGTATTAATTCAGCACTTGTGTGTAATTCGGTAGAATGAAATGTCCTCATTCCTTTATATCAGCGGAACTCGTGTTGCGTGTGACGCTGGTATACGTCTAGCAAGCGCGCCCTGCTTCATACCACAGTCATGTTAAAAACATCAATGTATTCACTCATCCATAAAAGATCCATCGGTTTGATGACGAGATCCATAATTCCGCTTATGTGGAATATACGTCATTAGTATACGCCTTTGTTATTGTAAGTGGTTCGTGACCCCTGGTGGTGAAAAATCCTGCATGTTGTACCTTTTAATTTTGGAAAAATTAAATAAATAAATTCAAAAGGTGGTTTTGTTCACTACAGTAGATACTTCTGTGATAATTTGAATTATTGTTATAGATATTATGAGACTCTGGTTGAAAAATATTGTTTGTGAAACTGTTTCATATCTATACATGAAAACTGCTCTCTCTTGGTCAGCGTCAGCGCCAACGTAGATTTGAATGTTCAGCTGTGATTGTATTTGTCAAAGGGTTAGTAGACCTAGCCAAATCGTTGTCATTTAATAGGATCGCAATCGTTTAACAATTAATTGTGCAGATCTATTACATTTTAAACCATTAAGTTGATCATGTTTTATGTTTCTATTTCATTAGACATGATTTTTGATTATTAATTTGTATAAAATAAAATGATAATCATGTTTACACTTATTCCTAAAGTCTAACAAACATGTGCAATTCATTTCCTTCTCCATTAATTGTATGAAATTAATATTTGGGACAAATGTGGACGTAGAATGATATGGGGGAAAAATATTTTGATAATATTTTTGGCCATATTTCCCAGTCATTTTTCTGACCACCGAAAGTTCAGTGCTGTGTTTTGTAGCTGTCTATTGAATTTTTTTTTGTCAAATAGACTGTGCAGAGGAGGATTTTGGACCAGTGAGATTACTCAGATTAGCCGGAGGAACAATCAAAGCTCCACAAAAACCTTTCTATTAAAAAACAAACAAAAAACAAACAACAACAAAAAAAAAAACACTCTGAATATGTCTTTTGATTTCTTTATCTTGTCTTTATTTGCCAGAATGGGACATACAGAGATTTGTATGGGACAGCACTGGAGAGAATTCAGAGTCTTGAGCATGATCAGGAGGTTCTTCAAAGTTTATTTAACAGCATTCAATCAATGCGGGTTGGGATGGTGAGACATTTCTCTTAATTTTTCAAAGCTATGCTTACATTTAAAAATTAAAATGCTTAAAATGTTATAATTATTCTACAGAATTCATTTAAGTCAAGCACAGAGGATGCCATCTTCAAAATGAAACAGATTGGAAATACTGTTAATGTTGATCAGGAAACTTTATCTCGACAGGTAAGTCAAAGAGCTTTATAGAAGATGCTTGCAAAGGACTCACAGCTCATAATAATAAGTCTGTGTTTTGTAGGCCAGTCAGATGAAGTCCCTTTATGGGAGGTACAAGGAAACGCTCCATAGGATGGAGCAGAAGATAAAAGACATGAGACAACGCATGAATGATTCTATAATGGAGAAGGAAGCGGTGAGATAACATTTTATTGCTTTTGCTGAAGCTTAAGAATACAAGATTTATTTGATGAATATGCTGTTGATCTTAGCCTATCCTCTTATCCTGTTCAATTGTTTTTGTTTGTCAGGCCTTCAGTGTAACTCAGCAGCTGAGGAATTACCATACCGCTCAGGTGGCCGAACTAGAGCACACTATTGGGTCTCATCAGGAACTGATGTCAGGCCTCAAACTGGCCTACCCATCATTGGTCTGCTCATATTGCCTCAATTTATATGAAAATATAATGTTCCCATTAGCTTAACTCTTTCCCTGCCAGAGTTTTTTTATTTTTTTATTTTTATTTTTTATTTATTTTTTTTAGCCTGCTCTAATCAATTTCACAATTTTCATGGTCCCCACTCCCTAGAATATTTTGTTGTGTGAATGTCTGAACATACAATATAACAAAAGAAAGAACATAAACAAAACATTTTTTTTATCCACTCTTGAATGTGGGAACGTTTCAGAAAACATTTTATGAAAAAAAAAAAAGAAAATTCTCAAAGACTTAGTCCAGATCGGATTCAAAACATAGATGGAGTAGATAGGCCTCTTCATGGGTTTAACATTTGATACGGTAATGCTAGGCAGTTTTCATTTACATGTTGTTGAATGTTTGATCACGTTAGCTTATATGTGATTCTGTACCATTTCAGAAAATGTGTAATAGGGCCCCCTGTGTAAAAGCGTTGTCATAAATGATGGAAAATCTGGCACGGAAAGAGTGACCACAGACAGTCTTGGCATGATTGTTTTGCATAATGCATGCTTGAATTTGTGTCATTTCCTTGTATTCTGAATGTGAATTGTGTAAACCAAGGTTGATCTGAGCAAGTCCTACATGGAATCCATCAGTGCAGCGAATGTCCATTTGAGAAGGAAGCTTGAAGATGACATGAGCTTGTTAGCGGAGGTAAGACTTTACATTAAAATGAAAATGACATGCAAAGACATGCAACCTTTAAATAGCAAAGTAACAAATTTGCCTAATTTCCTCCATGAGAAGCTGAGAAAGGCTCAAGAGCTGGTTCAGAGGATACACCCAGTGCTTCACCAGCTCCATCAGAGGACTACCACTGCCGTGGAGCACAGCAAGCAGCATCTGGCAATAAGAGATAGAGCCATGGAAGAGAGAAACCTGGTTAGGCATTTACCACAAAAAATTAAATGAAAATTCTATCAGTATTTATTCATCCTCAGTTCCATATGTCTGTCAAACCTTAAAACAGAACCCCAAAACCACCAGGAAAGTAGTCTGAAGCTATATGATAGCTTTGTGTGAAGCCAGACCGAAATTTGTGAGGAACAGATCCAATAATGTTATATTTGATTTTAAAATTACACCATCTCATTTTAAAAGGGTCACATTTACCGTTGTTTGCGAGGCAGGTGAAATCCAGTCATTTAGGGCAAAGGTTCTGCCCATGCGGATTTCACAACTGTATCTAAATCGCCACATTTACCAAGAGAAAGCTGCTTGTTTAAAGTGACTGACTTGATTTGTGAGCTAGCTGTGATTCATAGATTGTTTGTTGACTTTTGACAGTAGGAAATGGGCCATTTTGCGTAAAGATCTGTAATTGAGTTTCACTTTCCATTGGCATCATTGCTGCTTGCTCATAATACAAATAACGTCATTGGTTCCTACACATACCATAAGACTTGAGCTTTTAGTCTTTTTTTCTGCATCTCCATAGACTTTACAGATTAATTCTTTAAAGTCATGACTCTGACAATAAGCTTGTATTGATTTGCAATGTGTTATGAAATGTATGTCATACAGCCCTGCAGCACATGATCAATCCAATTTGCTTTTCTTTAGGACTGAATGTCTACACTGTCATTTCTTTCAGTCAAGAAAATATATTTGAAAAAAGAGAATGCAAAATCTTTTTAATCTCCATCCAAAGAACTTTATGAATTTTTCTAAATGCAGTCTCTCTTTCTTTAAACATTTAAATTTCTATAAATCCCCAGATGGAAAATGAACTAGAGCACGTGAGTTCAAGCTTGCATGATGCCAGTCAACAGATTTCAGACTTGAAGATGCAGCAGACCATCATGACTTCAGGTGTGACAGTGATTTACTTTGAATTGGCTTATTCCCTGTGTAGTCAAAAGTGAGCTTTTGCTTGATTTTGCTGTGTGTGTTTGTTCAGAGATGTCAGTGCTGAGGGAGCAGCTGAATCAGGCAGAGGAGGAACGTTTTGAGCTGAAGAGGAGAAGCACTGAGCTCTCAGCCACTGTAACATCCACACTGGCCTCTTACGCCTTCCTAGAACAGACCCTCGCTGCTGAGACCACCAAGTATGTTAGCAGAAATGCCTTTTGGTTGACTAAATTGGTGCTGAAACTCATAATTACTGCTTATTAATAGTTAGTAAGATAGCCTAGTTGTTAAGTTTAGGTATTGGTTAGGATTTAAAGGGATAGTTCACTTTGAAATTAATTTTGGGTATGTTTTAGCTTACCCCTCAAGGGCATCCAAGATGTATGTTTCTTTGTTTCTGTAGAAGTTTCAATTTTGATATTAAAAGCGGGCGTACACGGTGCATTTTATTTTTTTAATTTATTTTTATTTATTTTTTTTACAAGCTCACAGATGATTTTTTTTCACTCTGGAGAAATCGACGTGTAAATCGGTTATGCTCGCATGTCGCGGTTCGTATCGTTTGCGAGGAAGATACGAGCCGAGCAGCTCTCAACCTCCCGACAATTTTTAAGCATGACGAAAAGTTCGGGAACTGTCGGCTTGCATTAGTGAGGTGTGTGTGTGTGCGGTTGAATGGGCCGATTTGTCGATCTATCTGAATTTGACCAATCAGGAGCTGAGGAAATCCACAGAAGAAAGACGAAAATGGTGTGGACTACTAGAAATACTGCTTCAATTAATGTTTTTATGATGACTTTGTGACAGGTTAACTAAACAGCCAGCATCTGCCGTGTTCCTACTGGCCAGTATTTGGCATATATTGTTTTGAAATATCTGTAGGCTATTATGTTATTGTTTTTGATAGTGTTATACATTTCTTACAGATTCTTACATGTCACGATAGCATTATGTTTGTATCTTCCTAAAAGCAATTACAGTGTGTCTACAGCCTAAGCTTTTTTTTATTAATGCAGACAGAACAATGTTGCCAGATATTGCTACAGAACACAAGCAAAAACTAACAAAAGCAAAGAAATGATATAAAAATCTAAAAAAAATGTCAAAGCTTGTCTTTTGGAAATAAGATTAATATATTACGAACCACTTTGATAACCTTCTAAAGTGTGACAATCCAAAAAAACAAGTCCACATACTGTCACCTTTCCATTATGTGGATCTGACTACACGGGATCTGGCACCCGCACCACTCACAACGCACTCAAGCTCACTCAAGCCCTGTTCACGGCGCTATATAGCTTCTCGCAGCAAAATGAATTGCAAACACACAAATGAGGTGGTTTAAACGGCTAATCATTCAGAGAGCTTGAAATTTTATTTTTTGAATGTGTTGCCTACCGTAACTAAATTTTTTTAACTCATTCACACACACTCGCACGCAAGGGTGACCGGACGTCCGTTTCCCAGTGCTGAAAACGAGCCTATAGCAAAATAATCACGGCTTGTATCAATATTTTATATGCAGTTATGAGAGTTTTAATGCGGAACTTCATGCGATTTTCCTGGAATTCTGCAGGTCATAAAATTGTGTCGTATATCACTGCAGTACGATTTTTGGATGAACACAAGTGTGCCTGGACATACGATCTTCCAACCATCAGAATTCGATACCGTGTACGCCCGCCTTAAGTCATATAATCCAGGTCTATGGTCACCACCTCAAAGAGCATGCACAGATAAGTCCAAATTAAACATGATTTAATGACTCGTAAATGTAAGTACACATTGATGGCCTAAGACACAAAACAAACGGTTTGTGTTAGAAAACGAACAGCATTTATATAGTTTTTTGCATCGTCAACTTTATCTTTGTAGCCACTGACACTAGTTTATTAATAAACAATTCAAATGTTTCATGCATAAATAATTACTTTTGCCGGTTCTTTGTGGCAAGCTTTATGTGTGCTTTGAGATGCAGAATAGGCAATTGGTTTAGCATTCTCTAGGCAAAACTCATTATGGTTTAGTATTCTCTCCCATATATATTTAAGTAATTTAATCAACGGCTTAATGAACTACTTCTAGTCAACTAGAAAAAAACTTTAGTTGTGTACGGGCAGCCCTATTTATTTCACATATTTTCTAACCAGTATGTCATTCTGAGGGCATTCTGAGATAGTGACGCTGAGTGGACTGAGCACACGGCACGTGATCTTCAGAAATGGGCTCTACGCTCTGGAGTAAATATCACCTCTCTGCTCACATTCTCTGGTGTGATGCATGAGTTTATTGACCGCTTTTAGATGCATTATTGACATCGCCACTCTCTGGTTGAATGTGTCATCACCACCGCATCAGAACAGAAAACATGTTGTTTTTTTTATACAATAATCCCACAACCTATTCCATATTCTATAAAAAAAATCAAATAATTGAAAATTGTGACTCTAGGATGTTGTCTAAGCCTTATGTCATAATTTTTAATTAGTCTGTCACACAGTAATACCGTATGTCAAGCGGTAAAATAGGGAGGAGGTTTGACGGTATCCAAATTTGGATGCAACCAACTATATATATTTTTTCTAACAGGGTAGTAAAAGTTTAGCTGGCTAAATATGAGCTGTAACTGTAGCTGAGCTGGTTAAAGCGTTAAGCCTTGTTTAAACTCGACGCGTCTACATGAGCCCAAAGGTGTGCGTGGCAAAAATGACATTTAGCATTAATAAGTAAGAAGAGCTATGTTACGTGAAACAATCCAACTACATATTTTACACCACTGACAAGGGTAAAGTCACTACTCATGGTGTTTATGGCTAGCTTCTAGCTTTCTGCTGCTCTCTTTCAAGGTAGTGACTATTATGTTGATATACATTTGTCATTCTAAGGTAATAAACATTTACGGTTTATTAAGTAAGTTCTTTTTACACGACTGAAAACATAGTTATCATAGTTACCATATCGTGTCATGTGTTGATAAAAAAAACTATGCATCTTCAGCCGTTACTTGGAAATGGCTAAAAGACTCAGCAGCTCAATTGAGTACTATTTTCTATTATTTTATTTTTCTACTTTAGGTTGCAGCAGTCAATGTGTGATGCACAGCAAGCTACTGAGAGAGCAAACTGGTATAACTTCACAATTGAATTCCTTCTCTTTAGTTTATTGTTGTATAAATACATGTAAAAAAAAAGTACTTTTAAATATCAAAATGTTTTGGCAGTCTTGAAAAAGCTCTAGAAACATCCAGGAAACAGCTTGAGGAATATGAGGATGCTCTGTCACAGAGAGAAACCCTGATTAAAGAACTGCACACTGAAGCTGAGGTTCATCGCCGTCAGCTCGGTCAAATGGCTCAGCTGCAGACTGAACTCTCCAGTGCAAAAGAAATGAATGAAGTGAGGAGATATTACACCTTTCACCATAAAACATTGTTAGTACATGTTCACAATTCCTTTGCCATGCCAGATCCTCTCACAATTTCAGATGTTTGTTTCGTTCTAACAGTTCCTGCAGGAAGAACATGTACTGGCACGGGAACAGATAGAGGAAAGTGAGAGATTTCTGCGGTGGCACTTACAAGGCCTCAGGGAGAGAAACCTGGAGTGTGAAGACCTCAAACTAGCACTGGAACAACTGCGGTACAGCATATTCTTCTGTAACAATTTTAGAACAAAAATGTCTGAGTAAATGGCTTTTTTTTCTGATGCCGTGCTTCTTCCTCTAAGGCTTGAGAAGAGTCCCTTCAGGAAGAGCTGGACAGCACACGAGACAAAGCTCGGAGTATGTTGCTGGAACAAGGAGAGCAGATGGCTCAGGCCTCTAGTGATGTCATGCTCCTAAACCACAGAGTTTGCTGTCTCACGAGTATCTTAAAGGAATCCCTAACCTCCAAGGTCCTTATGCTTTAAACTCATCATCATTTTCTTTGCATCATTTCTAAAGTTTTATTTATTTATTTATTATTCATTTATTTAATTTTAAAATAAAGAAGTGTTTTTATAGTTTTAGTTAGCATACAATACCAATGCTGGTTTGTAAAGGTTGCACTTATTAACGTGTAAGTATATTGTTCAGTTACACAAGTTTAAAGTCAGAAATGACCTAATGGGTATTCTTTATTACACATTCATAATATATTCCATGAATGTTTTGTCATATTTCAGAATATTAGTCTAAAAACTAATATTAAAAAACAGAGCTTTTTTCCTGCTCTGGTTGGCTCTCTATACTGTAAAAGTAAAAAAAAAGTGCTTATTTTAATAAATAACATTGTTTTGCTGTCTTGCATTGCTCAGGAGTCAGAGTGCTCCGATAAGGCACTGCAATCTGGACATCCCTCCAGCTCTTTTGTGGATTCTGTTATGGTGGCCATGATGAACACACAGGAACCTGAGGCAAAGTCTTCTGAGGATTCAGGTGTGTTAGTGGGTGGTGCTTGTTTTGCTTTATTTATTTGCATTATTTATGGAAGTAAAATAATGCCAAATGTTTTTAAAACAAAAAGTCTGAATTGTACTACTTGACATTAACCCTGCTTGTATTTCAATGCATTGTATTTTTAGGGCTTGCATTTTTGGGGGGCTGAAATTTATCATGGTTGAATATTTAAGCTTTGAATATTTAAATTCAAAACATTTCAAACACATTTTTTCATTAGTAAAAATTCTATAATCCATATTCACCTTTCATATTTCACATATAAAAATACAACCTATAATATTCAGGCGGTTTTAATGAATGAAACATAAAAACAGCTTTTGTGCCTTGATCATCTTTTCTGCATATTTACTGACCCAGATAATCATCACAAAAAACTTAATGCATGCTCAATTGTTGTAAATGAGTTTTAATGAATGAATGGTTTGCTCTAACTGTTGCTCTGGTCTTCGTCAATAACAGGCGCTTGCACCCCCTGCTGGTGAGCCGCCTGTTGACTAAAGAGCGAGGGGGCACCGTCCATCTTTTTTTTTACAGTCTGTGATTAAAATACAAGCAGGGTTAATGTCAAGTAGTACAATTCAACAGACTTTTTGTTTTAAAACATTTGTCATTATTTTACTTCCATAATTATTATAATGATGCATAATTTATTGAGGACAACCTTCTATTGTGTGAAAGGTTTCTGGATACAAAACTAAAACCCAATCATAAACGGTGTTTGTGTGTGGATGTTGTGGTGAATGCACATTTTAGGAATATGACAGACCCACACAACTATATTGATGTCAATTCTATTATAATTTATGTTTAATTACTTCTACATCAATAGAAAATAGATCTTAAATTTATTTGTCATAATTGTGCAGCCGTCTTTTGTTATCTAATATTTTGCAGAGGAAAGGGAGGTGCAACAAGACGGCATTGGCAGTGAAACCAGTGCTTTTACACGAATACCCCAACTACTCACACTGAAGTGAAAGGTAAATTAATTACCAGATTATAACAGTCACATATCAGAACTCAGTTGTCAAATTAAATTCAAATTTCAAATATTCGTCAAACTGAAAATAAAAATCCAAACACGTTACATTCAAATTGTAGATGTGCATCATGCAGTGGCGCATGAGATGCGATGTCATTGTTGTGTTTTTTGTTTTTGTTAGCCTATCCAGTTGAACCCACTAGATGCGGCACTAGATACAAAACATTGCAGAAATAAAGAAAGCTCAATGTGGAAAATAACTTGGTTACGTCAAAATCGTAACCAAGCCGCTCACACAACACATTTTCAATGCTGCTTTTCCATCGTTTTCTATGTAATAAGGTCCTAGACTAGACGGACATCTTTGACAGTTGCACTCGCGTCTCACGAGAGACGCATTTTTAGATAGCCATGTAAAGTAAATTTTTTATTTTTTATTCCACTGTATGACATTTTTTTTAAACGCAAAAAGTGCTAATTTCATTTGTATTAATTTATTCATTGATACATGATCCAGTGTTATGTTGCAATTTACAAAATAATTTTTTTTAAATAAAAGTTTAAACTTTATGCCTTTTTTACTCTACTGACAGTCATGTTATTTCATTGCTTTGAATAAAACATTTAATGTGCTGCAATTTGTCTTGTGGCCTCAGGAGACAAACCAAAAGCTTTTTTTCCCTCTAACTTAAATGATGCCTTGTTACAGGCCTCCCCAGTTGTTATTGTAAGCAACTTTTGAAGTTATTGTAAGTTAAAAAATAATAATTAATATAATGAAAAAGGCTGACGGTCACTTCAATCCCTTGATCCAGAAGCACAACAAACTAAAATTAAGCAAATCTTAAAGTACCCCTATTATGCTATTTAAAGGTTCCTAAAACAGGTTGACATGCATCAAAGGTAAAAAAAAACAAAACAAAAAAAAAAAAACAAAGTGGGATTCGAATTAGTGACGACTCGTTTTGAATGTTCAGAGTTCGATTCATTATTTTGTAAGACAATAAAAAAATGTATCGTTCGCTTTCAGCTTTACATCCTTGCAGATTGTTTATATTCACAAGCCGTATTTCCATTACCCTTCAAATTGCGCAATTTGAAATTGCGAAATGAAAACATGCACAATGGAAACACGTCCATTTCGCAAAAGCTCCTGTTTATCACTGAAATGTTTTTACTTTTGCATGAGGTTTTTCAGGCAATTCGAAAAAGGAATATTTTGCGAAACTGCAATGGAAACAGGTTTTGCGCATTTCACCCGACTTAGAAGATGCGGTACACTGAACGTTTGGACATAATACGAGACAGAGTTCTTTATTAAGTTGTCATTATTTATTCTTTATTAAGTTGTCATAAAACGCTGTCATTTCGCAACTGGACTCTAAACCGCTAAGAAATGCCACAATCAAGACCTCGGAGCAGAAATGAGGGAGAAACATCCAGGAACTCTGTGTCTTTCCCTGCCATTAATGCTTGGATAACACACCATGTCTCTTTCTATTCATAATAATAATGTCTAGTGCAGTGGCTGTGATATAGGTTATAAACCCACCAACCAACGTCCGTTGCCATGTTCTTGGAAATGACTTATCGTAAGAGGAAAAGACGTTTTAGATGCATAACATCGGTTAGTGGAAACGCTGTCATTTCGCAATAGTTTTTTATCGACATTTCGAAAATATTGTGACAGTTTTGCGCAAATCTGTAATGGAAACGTGGCTACAGACAGCTACGTTACGAATTGCATGAAAGGTAATATTCGAAAAAGCATAATAGAGTGGGGCACTTTAATTTTATTGAAAACAACTCAAAGATGACAATAAACAAAACCCTATACGAAAGAAAACAAAACAACTGATGCTTAACTCGCTCCCTGTCAAACATAAACATAAGCAAAGCTCAAGGAAAATAGCATATCTACATTTAATTATGTCTATTGTCATGTGTTCTCAGAGGAGAGACGGAGCCATTTGTTGGAGCTGTTGTCTGATTTTGGTGAGGCCATCTCAGATCTTCAGTTAACCATAGACCAACTGAGAATCCATAAAGACACAGAGCAGCAGACTCTGAAGCAAACCATGTGAGTGACTCAAACTCAGATTTACTCACAAATGCACATTGTTCCAAGGGGACAGGAGAAGAGCTGGCTGATGAATTTAGTTTTCTGATATACTTGGTTAAAATGTGACGTGTGTGTGTGTGTGTATATATATATATATATATATATATATATATATATATATATATATTAGGGTGTAACGATACACGTATTCGTATTGAACCCTTCGGTACGAGGCTTTCGGTTTGGTTTTCGGTACGCATTTTTGTCCTGCTGACCAACATTTCGTTACTTCAAATGTATGCGCGTGGCAAGCGCGTTGCCGCGTTCATAATGTAAGAGACACTGGCGTGACCACAACATTGTCTAACATCAACTGGCAAATGTAATGAAAGCGGAACGAACCTGAGCTACTCGTGGTTGTCTGGATCACGGACCATTTATCAGTTTGGACCATTATACTCACGAAGACCGAAATTGACACAGTTTTGAGTGTTAAAGCAATATATCTAATCCGTGAAAAATAACTTTTGTTACTGGCCAGCTGTTCTTGAGGTGGATTTTCTATGAATGTGCGCATATAAAATCATCCCAGAGAGCGTGCAAGCACTGATAGTTTAAAATTGCTTGAATGTTAAACTGGTAAGACTTAAAAAGACGTGCAAATGGTAAGCTTTATGCACAATGCACTGCTGGCCCGAATGCAAGTGAATATTCCGTCATGTCCCGACTCCTGAACGCAAGTGTGTATTATGGCAGCAGCTTTTGACGCTTGCCTTCCACAACACATTTTGAGAGAAGAGAAGACGTCTATTGTTTGAATAGACGTCACTGTTGAACACTCACGCTGTTTGTGAAATTACTGGCAGATAGTTAAAAGAATGATTTGATTTTATAATCTGTGTGTATTATGATTGCGGGAATATCCCACATTATAAATGGGAGACCTGCAGGAATGATTACAATTGTGCGCAACACCCAGTAACTATAGTAACAGCATGAGAAGACGCGCTCTGTTGTAGTGAGCACTTGGTCGGTTAATTTTGGCATTTTCTAAGTTAACGACCCTGATAGGCTAGTGATAAATGAACACACATACAAAAATGTTGGACTTGAGTTGAGACCAAAAGCCATATTTGGCAAGACCAGTGGCCGAGACGAGTCCGAAATACCAGGAGTCCGAGACCATAGAAAACCGGTCTGAAGTTCAAACTCGAGATCCAAGACCGGACTCGAGTTACCACAGCCCTGGCGTAAAGATTTAATTGACTCATAATCAACACAATCTGAAGTAAAGTTACAGTTGGGAAGTGCACTGTTAGTCAGCTAAAGTTTGTATAAGCACTAACTTATGTACGCCGTAAGATAAAAGCATAATAGGGTGGGGCACTTTAATTTTATTGAAAACAACTCAAAGATAACAAAAAACAAAACCCTCAAAACTAAGAGAAATGACCGTTTGTTAGGAAGTCTGCTTACAGCTCTGGTAATCGAAAGCTAACTAGACATGTGGGAATTATTGAACTGGTCTAATTATCTACAATGGATAAATGAACAGCAACATAAAAAAATGACATACTACAAGCCAGCACAGCAACATAAAACAGAACGCAAACAAGTTTACAAATAAGAGATTTACTTACTTCTTGTTGATGGATGATAAGTCCATCAACAAGATCACCAGGTCAGCATTACTGTTGCATCCAGTGCTCCTTTTAAGCTTGCGCCAACGAGTGAAAGCCTGACCGAGTGAGACTCTTGTCCGGTTTCTAGCACCGCCCGATTCTCTTCCTTTTTCTTGACATTTCTGAGTCTGACCGAGTTTTCTTGGATGCGCGCAAGTGGCTTCATATGTTGTTGATGTGTGTGGTAGCTTTACTACCAGGATGATTCTCCCTACTATGACTTTGTTTACCACTGAAATGACTTTGAAGCTGTTATATTAAGGTACAAATCTTGCATAGTGTGCCTTTAAGTCAGTTGTCACGCAACTGTTTTTATATGTATGGCAGTACAGGATTACTGAAAAGTCACAGTGTTTACATAGTCTGACGTATTGCCTTTGTTTCAGATTTGACCTCCAGGAGGCGCTGCAGGTAGAGTCTCAGAGACGCACAGTGGAGGTCTCAGAGCTGAGGGAGAATGTGGACCGTTTGCAGTCTCAGGTGGAGAAGGATGCTGTAGTCCTGCAGCAAAAAGCTCAGGTAAATGTTTATCTTGGGAATTACAAGCACCATTTCATCAAAGGTTCAACGTTGGTTTACCAGGGGCAATTTCTAATTCGACGCTCAAGAACATGGAGCGTGAGAGGATTCAATATATGGTTATATAAGTCATATGTCTGTCTTTGCTCATTAAGGATGAAAGAAACTTGAGGAAAATCTGCAGTGAGATGGAGGAAAATCTGGAAGCGGCACACAAATACAGAGCAGAGAATAGTGTATGTACCAACAGACGTAATGCTGACTATAATTAAAAAACAAAAAAAAACTCTGCTGTTGTTAGATTGTTGTATAGTAAGTAGCCTTTGCTCTGGTTGTGTGAAACAGGAGTTGCGCCGAGAAGTTGCTGATTTGCGTCGACTGGAACAGCAGGCACAGGTGGAGGCTCAGGTCTTGAGGGAGGAGCTCAACCGAACAGGTGTCCAATCAGCTGCCAGTACCAATGCATTAGATGAAAGAATCAAACTGCTCAGAGAGGTATGGTCGTTTATCCAGTTTTTCCTCTGTAACTAGCACAACACATTAAATAATACTAAATATAAGTTTCACTTTATACCCCCCAACTCTACAGCTGTCCAAATCTGACATCGCATGTAAAAATGGATTTTTTCATTTAATGTCATTATGAAAGAAAAAAATAAAGTCGGCTGAAACGTAGTCACATTGTCGACAACGTTTACAATAAAAAAATTGTAGACAAATATCTTTATCGAATAGTCGTCTGATGTCATGTGACCTAATGTAAGGGCGTGCAATATCGCAATTTGACCGCTACGGTGCTGTGGCACTAGATTGTAATGCAGCCCTTTACAAAATCTATTGAGGTAAAAGAAAAAATGGCACAAATTATGACAGAGTGCAAACGAATCCGAACTGGCAAGGTTTGGGAAAGGTTCAAAACTTGAAAACCAACAATGCTGTAATGTGCAAAACATGCAAGGCAGAACTTGCTTTTCACAGGAGCACAACATGCATGTTTGAGCACTTAAAGAGGAAACATCTCGGCGAAAGAGGAGCCGGTGAGAATTGAGTGTTCTCCAGCTGGAGCTAACTAACTAGTGGTAACGTAAATCTCTTTATTAGATCAATGCAATACTACTTATAATAGTAATAATATCATCAATAATAATTTAATTACAGTAATGTGATTTTGTTTTTGTTCCATAATCATGAAGACTTACAAAATAAGATGTTAGGAAGAATATCATGGCAGTTACTTTTTCTTTTTCATACTGTAAATTAAAAGGTGAATGAGAACGTCTCTCAGCTCAATTGTCATTTAAAAAAAGATTGTAATTTTATATTTATAATAATGGTTTGCAGATTAATATTTGACCATTCTTTGAGTCCTGAAGTCAATGTCCCTTTTTCTGGTTTAGTTCTAAGAAAAGCAGTGGTCCTATTAAACAATGCTTAGAGAGCAAATATATGAAATCTGAAAACTGTAGAAAATGACCTGTTTTGTTGGCTCAAAGTTCATTAAAACAACCTTTTCAAAAGCTGAGCTGATTTTCTTTTTTATATTATAGTAAGATTATGTATAACTCAGTGTTTTAACTAATTGAAAAAAAGCTGAATAATCGTTCCAAACGTACTGATTAGCCGGCAAAATAATCGATGATTAGTCGATTTAACGTTCTAATAATCGTTAGATTAATCGATTATCAAAATAATCATATGTTGCAGCCCTAAAAGAAAGAAAAAATCAACACCCATGCACATGTACTCTGTTCTTAGGTTGAGAAGCTTAAGGCAAATTTAATGGAAACTGAGGAAAATCGTACTAAGGTCTTGGAGAGGGCAAAACGACATGTAAGTCTGACCTGCTTTATTATTACATTATATTAGTTTTCCTATAGAAGCTGTGAAAAACAGTGCTGTCTGTTTTTTTTGTTTTGTTTTTGTAATGATGATCACATAAATGCTTTTTTAATGGGGTCCTATTATGTACTTTTACAAAGTCTTGATTTTGTTTTTAGGATGTACTAGAATGTTTTCATGCTTGATTGTTAAAAAAACCCTGCATTATTCTTCACAAATTGTACATTATTACAGCACCTTCTATCCCCATTCTGGCTTGAACACGCTGATTTCGACGAAGCCCTTCGTTCCGAAATATGAAATGTGCTGTGATTGTTGCATGTTTGGAAATGACCCACCCCTCCATAACTGCGAGTTCTTCTCTAGTGTAAATATTAATGATGTCGTCAATTTTAAATCAATCCAAGCCCGATTCAGACCTTCACAATGTTAACGAACAAGAGGATTGTTATTTCACGCACAGAATTTGCTAGCATAGATTCACAGGATGTTTCAGAGTGGTGTTTTTTTTATTTTATTTTGTTTTTATAGATACCATTTAATCGTGATATTTGTCAGAAAAATAAGGTAATACACACAGTAATGAATCATGAACCATGAACATGAACCATGGTTAATTTTCCTAAGGAGAGGTGAAGCTTTTCTCCATAAAATGTGCAGCACACAGATAAACATTTGGATTTTAATGTTCAGGAACAGTGTTCATTAGAAATTTTAACCACACTCTTAAAGGAGTTGTTCACTTTTGAAAAAAACTTTTGCTGATAATTTACTCACCCCATGTCATCCAAGATGTCCACGTCTTTCTTCTTCAGTCGAAAAGAAATTAAGGTTTTTGATAAACATTCCAGGATTTTTCTCCATATAATGGACTTCAATGGAAACCAAATGGTTCAAGGTCCATAAGACAGTTTCAGTGCAAACTGATCAAAGGGCTTTAAACGATTCCAGAAGATGAATAAGGGTCCTATCGAGCGAAGCGATCGCTCATTTAAAAAAAAAACAAAGCCTTCCATGAACAAAATTTTTTCTTAGTCAATTTGTTCATTTCGTTCATTGAATCAACCAAATGACTTGAAAAAAGATTTGTTCATTTTGATGAATGAGTTTGAACTGGAGAGTCATGAACATGCATCACAGAACAGAGCAAGGCGACCATTTGAGCTTATAAAACTTTATTTATTTATTTATTTATTTATTTATTTATTTTAAATGAGCGATCGTTTCGCTTGATAAGCCCTTATTCATCGTTTGGAATCGTTTAAAGCCCTTTGAACAGTTTGCACTGAAACTGTCTTTTGGACATTGAACCATTTGGTTCCCATTGAAGTCCATTATATGGAGAAAAATCCTGGAATGTTTTCATCAAAAAAAGAATGACATGGATTATATTGGATGACATGGGGGTGAGTAAATTATCAGCAAAAGTTTTTTCACAAGTGAACTATTCCTTTAAGTTCTTTAGCCTTAGGAAGATCAAACAAATTAATTTTGGAAACGGGGTGGAAAAAACGGTGCCTCTTTGACAGCAACAACACTGTCTTCTCTAATGCAGCTCAACCAGGCCTCGTCCCCTTGCATATTTAAATAATCCACACCCACAGAATGAGTATCAATGTGGCTGCATAAGAAAAATCACGTTGTAGTCAATGTTCCCTCTAAGCAGCGTGCGTGTGCGGCTGCGCACTTCCGAATGTTGCACAGAAAGAATGAAATGCTGTGCAGAGGACAGATGTGAAATGTGTGGGAAAATCCATTTGATTGTACCGATAGTTTAAATGAGATATTCTTTGGTCAACTGATAGTTAGTAGTTAGTAGCCTTTTGGGATCTCCTGTGTGTACGTGAAATGACCCAGAAGTGACCCGCATGCGCAGAAGAGTACTCAATGATCAATGACGTAACTTTTTTGCGCAAATAACTAAACATGGATTTCAACAGTGTAGCTCGTTTAGCAATATTAAAGTTATTTTCCCAGCAGAGCCAGAATTATGATGTTTGTCTCATATCAGTGACGTGCGGGTTGGATACATGTGACCTGGCCGTTCAGATTAAAGTCGCATTTTAAAAGATTCGATACATATCTGATTAGGACCACATACCCAAGTGGCCTGATCGGATCTGTGTTGTTCAGGCTGTCATGAAAAAATCAGAGACCTGTCACATGGGGCAAAAAAAAAATCAGAATTTGGTCGTTTCAGCCTGCAGTGTGAACGTTCACATATTCACAATTTCACATTTCTAAATATTAGCTATTGTCTATTTAAATGCTTCAGTTTGTTTACATATTATAATTATATAGTTTTAAACAAATCAAAGCATTTAAACTGATATATTATATCACCTTAAATACTTCAATTAGTTGTTCTATTATAGATTTTTGATATTATAAGTCTAAGAAGAATTGCTCTCACAAGTGAATTGTTTAGAGCTCCTTACCATTAAAAAGTTTGAAAAACACTGATTAAGAAAATATGGGAAATTCATGAGCAATAATAATAAAAAATTGTCATGGTTTAATGCTGCCTGTTGCCAATAATTGACTATCCAGAAACACTTTAATTGTTGTCCCAAACCATGTCAGTGGAAATGCTTAATTTTTTTCGTACTATATTATATTATTGTAAAGAATGTCCTACTGGAGGTTTCTTTTTTTCATTATTTTTTATAGAATTTATTGGTAAAGTCTGGCACAAGTAACAGCCCTCTAGAAAAAGTTCTCGGGTAACCTAAAATGTGGTTGATTTAGTGACTTCTTAATGTGAGCTTGTTTTCAAAAATATAAAGTTACATCAATGGTCAAGTTAAACTTAAATGTGCCATTTCTATTTTAAGTTAACTGCATGATGAAACCTTTTTTGTGTGTTTACGTACAATGTACAAGTCGGCTAAAAATTTTTTTTTGTTTAGGAGGCAAACAATGTCCGTCCAATAGAGAGAAGTTTTGCTCTGCAAAAAAAAAAAAATTTGAGGGAACATTGGATGTAGTCAGAACGAGCTGTTCGTTGCAGTTCTTAGAAAGTGGATTCTGTTAAATAGAATATCTCCCTTTGAAGCTTTGTAACCTTGCCGATCTTTTTTATGCTCAAACAGCAACACACTAACTTCGAGTTGAAAAAGTGGAAAAGCATAATAGGACTCCTTTAAAAAACATTAAGAATTCATCTGAAATTATTATTTTTTTAAATATCACTAAAATAATTTAATGTGTATTCACTTTTGATGTCACTTTAATTCTGTAAACTGCTTTTGTAGCAAAGGGTTCATGCCATGAACCAGAGCAAACTGGAGAGAGAACTACATATGCTTGACGATATGATTGAAACAGTCAGGAAGGTAATGGAGACTTTAAAAAAAAACTACATTTACATGTTTTCAAAATACTGTAATTTATTGTAACATGTATTAACAGATGTACTTTTTTCATATTTATGTTTTATTTACAGACATTGTCTTCTGTCCCGGATCTTGTCAAGAGCTGTCCTGAACTACAAAAGCTTGTAGAATTTCTCGGATGAGTTCTGAAAATTCTTAAATGTGTCAGTTTAATTTTTAAATGCATAATTGTTGAATAAACAGGCTTCATGTTTTCTTATCAATACGTTTTTATTTTCAAGTAAAGAAAAATCTTCAGACATTACGCCTGTGGAAGTGTAGGTCAATTCGCTCATTGTGTAAGATTAATTTAAGATGAATAAGTTCAGTTAGTGTATGGAAAAAAGTTATTGTATTATATTAAAGGTTTGTACATGTGTATTAAACAATTATAGTTGTTATCAGGATGTTGAAATTCTTGTATTACAGATTGGGCATAAACTAATTTATGATTGAATGCTTTTTTTAGGTGTTCATTCATAGTCTGAATCATATACATAAAGGCTGATTGATGAGCATATAGTCCAGCAATTAATCATAGGTATTCTAATCATGCCAGTGCTTGTGAAAACCTGGTGAGAACGTTGTGAATGTTTTAATCCACCCATTCAAGCACAATGTGTTACTCTGCTTCACTGATACTCAATACCTTGGTCTCTACTTAGGCCTGCTGTTTAAAACCTACGCAGGTGATGGCTAAACTTTCCCTTCTCACCATATTAAGATTTTAGTTTTCTTCTTTACCTTTTGTGGGATAAGTACAGAGTTGTTGAATTTGTGACTAATACAGCACGACATGTTTAATATGTTGAAAAATGTAATGTTAATCCTAGCACAAACACTGATGACTGCACAAGCTTGTCAAAAATGCCAGTATTACACTACCCTGATCTTTGAGACATGCCACATTAATTGTGGAGTTAATGTAGGTAAAAAAAAAGAAAAAGCTCAGGATATTTTCTGTTTAATTGTTCGTTATCAGTCCCTTTTATTTGTATACTCTGCTGGATGTTTTATGGGCTGCTTTTGTTTTGCGACTTTTTGTTAACACTTCACAATAAGGTTTCATTAGTTGACATTTATGTATTCACCAAACTAACAATTACAAAACATCTGCGACAGTATGTATTAATCTTTGTTAATATTAGTTAATATAAATATAGATGTTCATTGTTTGTTCAATTAGTTCACAGTTCATTAACTAATGTTAAATAAAACTCTTGACTTTAATAATGTATTAATAAATGTTTAAATCATTCACTAACATTTATTTAGATTAATAAATCCTGTAGAAATATTGTTAATTGTTAACTCATGTTTACTGAAGTAGTTAACTAATGAAACTAATGTTAGTTATTTGGTCTAACTACACTAAATTACTCAGCAGCATTGACCCTACTAGTGTTTTCAATTTTGTCAGCAAGCATGCATCTGGTATACTTTTATTAGCATATGGTGCTTAATATTACTCCTTAAAAAATGAATGCATGTTAAAAAATGGAGAGTGACAGGACAGATATAAGTCTGCTGTCAGATCGCAACCTATTTTGTGGAACTGGAAGACTTTAATTCTAATAAACCTTAAGAAACATAAGTGGAAAAACAGTCCTGCACTCTTGAGAACATCACTGAAAGGTGTATATATAAATTGTTTTATTATGACCATTTTGTCATCAATTAAATATGTGCAGTGTAACCAACATTAAAAAACTGCATGCTATAAAGCACTAAGCTGCTTTGAAAAAATCTGTATTGCAAAAAGTATGCAAATATGTATATGAATACATATAGTTACCTTAGCGCTATGTAGCCTGATTTATATACACTGTAAAAACGAATATGCTTTATCTAATTGATAAAATTGTGGCAACATATTACAAGCAATATTATTAATTAAATTGTACAAATAAGAATTAATTAGAATATTAATTTGATTAACTATTACTCAATTCTAGTTTCTTCAATTTAATTAATAATATTGCTTGTAATTTGTTGCCACAATTTTATCGATTCGAATAAAGCATTTTCATTTTTACAGTGTAGCGCTAAGGTAATTATATGTATTCATTTACATATTTGACTGAAAGCTTGTCAAAAAATATACACAAACTCCTTAAGTAATGTAATTTCTTACAATTATTTTAGTGTTATGAATGTGCTGATTGTTTATTCTTTCAAGTTATATAATATGCTGTAATATTTTTCAGTAATATAAGGAGAAAAGTATCATTTGGCATGATCAGGTTTATAAAAAAATGTAAATAGATTTAGAGTTCTGCTGCAGGATGTATTTAGGACATGTATATTTTATGATTTTCTTTATTTAGAGCCTAGTGTGTATATATTCATTGTTAAATTGAACAAAAAAAATGATTTCCTCATTCTCTGAAAGATCCATCTACACAGCCTCTTTAAGAAAATGTTTATATCACTGATTTAAGTAAATGTAGTAACGTTATTCAATGAAAAGTAAATGGAAGCATTTATACTTTTACCACAGATGGAAATAAGAAAAGCATGTATAAAACATATGAACACATTTCACAAATAATTAAAAAACACCTTGCTTAGACAACGTTTTAAAAAAATTGTAATTTGTAAACATTTTTTCAAAAGGTCTGTATGTGTAAATTGAGATCATTAACATTTCAATTTGCTATATGTAGGCAATCACAATGAAACAACAACATTTTAAATATCACAGTTGTTTTTCACAATGTTTTTCTTAGTCACTAAAATCGTCTTTCCAAATCTGTTCCTTTGGAACAGCAGTTCTCGCTTTGGGAAAAGATCCTTGATCTTTGTTAGTTGGCAGACACAAATCTGTCCATATTACTCGAGTAAGCTGGATGCCTGATGTAGGCTCCCGAGTTTCCTACCGGACCAGAGTTATTGTATTGAACAAAAGAGCCCAGCTGTGCAGGGAGGTTCTACCATCGCGGGTCCCCGACAGCATCGCCAGCAATGGGAGACAAACTGGAGATGGCCACCCTCCCTGTTGGCCCATATGCCTGGGTGCTGCCTTGTGTATATGATACCTGAGTTTGTCCATGTCCCGGGCTGGAGTAGGCAAATGCCATGTTGTTTGAGGAGCTAGAACAGCAGGATAGCACCGTCTCCCCGCTGCAGGGCTGATGTTGGAAGCCTGGTCCACCCAAATGGCAGGAGCCACTCTCGGGACTGAAACTGCGGCAAGACTGCTGAGGAATCATTTCTGCGCTTTGGCCCATCCTGCTTGGCGACCCAATGAGAGAGTTGATTCTGAAGACCCTCGACTGACTTCCGCCAAAGCTCGGAGTGGAGGCCTGGTAGTAGGAGGAAGGCAGCTGCTGCGTGTACGGCGGACTCATGTTAGAGTGAGACCGAGTTGGCGTCAGGCCGAGCGTGCAATTTGGACTGGTGAGAAGACGGGAGACTCGTACACGTACCGAATGAATACGTAGTGAAGTCGCTGCGTTTAAATCGCTTCAGCGTCTTAGAAAGCTTCCACTCTCAAACATGTCTTCAGCGTTGGGGTCCAGTGCCCAATAGTTGCCTTTTCCGGGTCTGCCAGGCTCTCGAGGGATCTTGATGAAACAGTCGTTGAGCGTCAGAGTTATGGCGGATGGAATTCTGCCATTTCTTGGAGTTGTCTCGGTCGAAAGGAAACCTCTCTGTGATGAACTTGTAGATCCCTCCCAGAGTGAGTTCGCGATCGGGCGAGTTGGCGATGGCCATGGAGATCAGGGCGATGTAGCTGTATGGTGGTTTGCCTCGCTGAAGGGGCCTCTTCCTCCGGCGCCCTCTTGCGGATCTGCTCTCTGACTGTCATTCACTGGAAGAGTGGTTTCAGAGGGAGAGTCACTCTCCACTTTAACCACAGGCATGACTCAGAGGTAAAATGACTCCCAACGGTAGCACAGCTTGGAAATCAGAGTCTGTCACAGTTCTGGATCGCTTGGTTCTTTGTCAGGAGTAACAAGTGGTTTTTGCTTGCTGGATATCTTTTGGTGAAAAAATGCCAGGTCATTATTCAGACCTTAAAATCCCTAACCAGAAATATCAGTTCCTTTGCACTTCATCTGTAACGACAGGTGTCCTTATGCAGAGATGCCCTCAAATCTGAGCAATTCTTGCAAGACCAAGTTTAAGAAAAATGGAAGCACTCACATAAACAGCCTTATTTGATGGTGGTCTTCATAATGTTGAAGAGAGGAGTGAGCCGTCAATAACTGGCTGTGCTACCGAAGGAACACACAACCTGAAGAGTTAATAGCCACTCCTCCTCAAGCAGGTTATCTGTCACGTGGCTAAAAGCACATGCCTCTGCAGATTTGTGTATCTTTAAGTGTTGTCCAAATCGGTAACATTTACTTCAACATTTGTGGAAACAAGTGCATTGTACACTGTAGCTAACAAATAAAAAAAAATGAATATATTGAATGGGTGTATTTTCTGTAGAAAAATTTAAAAAATAAATCTCAGAAAATCCACCTTAGCACTTTTTCCCCAGACATAATAAAATAAAAAAGAAGATTTAAAGGTATCAACTATTCGAGTACTCATCCTGTTTTTGTTTATTCTGTAGATTAGTGGCTCCTATCATCTTACCTTTTCCCTACATGCAGCTCATTCTCCTTCAAGGTCCTAATTTTCTAGCTTTTCGAGGTCCTTTAATTTTCTATGGAAAACAAGCCAGTTTATTTTTGTAGCAAGCAAAACAGATTGGGATTCATTTAGGCTAAAGTGGGGCATTATTGAGCTCTAATAGCCCTGTTTAGTGGTTACACAAAGTCCATGGCCTCCGCTGAATGTATATTTTTCTTCAGTGCCGTGTCAGGCGGTTTCATCTGTGTGAGAAGATGTAAATATGTTATTATAAGCCACAGTGTGTGTCTCCCTCTGTTTTTACAGCATGCAAATCTGGGTCACATTTTGGTGTGTGGGTATAAACAGGCTGATACCAAGGCCTGGTATCTGTTTCCATGTTGGGGAGATGTTTAGTAAAGAGAATAGAAAAAAATCCAATTCCCGAGTATTGTTACCCAGATTTTTGTGTTTTTAATTTAAGTGGAAAATTGTCCTGTTTAAATACTGATTCTCATTGAGACTTTGATTGAGGCAAATTATAAAATTCTGTCCTTAAACAACCTCTCTGACCTGATCAGGTGAGCATCATGCATTACCGTATATTCAGTGGTTTGCTTCAAGCTAGTACTTAGCAAATACTCAGGCAAAACTTCTTACGTGAGGAATATGCACTTGAGGCCAAATGAGGAGTCTTTGAACCTGGAAGGTTTGAAGAGGTTATGCAGAGAATGGGTTGTTCCTCGGACAGACGCCAAGACAATGAGCCTGTCTGTAAAGGTTAAACATTACTTACAAAGAGATTCCTCACTTGTCATCTGAGGGTAATCTCTTGTGCTTGGCGGATTTATACAGGATCATTCCTAAGGGCTGCCCACCTTTGTGCAGTTGGTCAAAAATGCTCTAGGGATGAGTCATAAAATGATGTCATTGACGTCATCAGTTTATATATATAAAAAAACTTCAAACAATTAGTCTACCAAACACTCTTAATTCTACTCATTACAGTGTTAAATTGATTTAATACAACAGCTCTGCCTATACAATTAATAATCATAAAGACTATTACATAATTACATGTTGACAGTTAATTTTTTTAATATTTTAATATTTAAGACCTTTCTTGAAATTTGGGTTGTGCAATATCAGTGGTGATGCATGAGTAAATTTGCCACATAGCTGATCTAACCACAGAACGCCATTCATACAGTTCAGAAGTTCTCTATGCCCCATATACTAGCATTATAAGCTGAACAGTTTTTAGAGATAAAACTCTTTGCATTCGACAATCATGAAAAATAATCTCAGAAAAATGTTGACTAGGTACCAATGTGTAATTAGACCAAAGGTTCATTTTGCGCTGGAGTTCTTCTTTAACTTGACCTGCAACTTCAAGAGTGTAAAATAAACCAGAATAACCGGAATAATGCCATTAGGGAATATCTGGTATCATCATTTTATTTCACCACCAAAAATATTCTTTATAGAAAAAAAACTATCAGCATTTAGCAAATATCACATTTAGCAAAAAACAACAATAACAAAATCATCAGGAGGCAACAGTAAGCAGTACATTAGTATCCCATTTATATTTGATATGTGGCAGCTGTGCCAGAATGAAAGGAATTTTAATTCTGTAGAAATCACAAGTGCTTTCCCTGCAGTTCTGTGGGCAGAGAGTTGAAAATATTTAATGACAAAGCACACAATCAAACTACTTTCTTTCTTTCTTTTCTTTTCTTTCTTTCTTTCTTTCTTTCTTTCTTTCTTTTCTTTCTTTCTTTCTTTCTTTCTTTCTTTCTTTCTTTCTCTTCTTTCTTTCTTTCTTTCTTTCTTTCTTTTCTTTCTTTCTTTCTTTCTTTCTTTCTTTCTTTCTTTCTTTTCTTTCTTTCTTTCTTTTTACTTCTTTAAGGATGTAATATGTATTGTTTGGAGCTGATTGTTCTGTTGATCTCTCCTGAAATTGACTGACCTAATAATGATTAGGGTCCAATTATCAACTATTTATTAACTAAGACTTTTGCCTCAGTAAACTCCTAATTACTGCTTATTAATAATTAGTACTTTAACTTGAGGTATTGGGTAGGATCAAGGGATGTAGAAAATGGTCATGCAGAATAAGGCACCATTAATATGTGCTTTATAAGTACTAATAATATATGCTAGTATAATGTATGCTAATGGCAGATAGTTAGTGAGAATTTGACTCTAAACTAAGGTGTTACCATTTCTTTTACATACAGACTAACCTTTTTCTATGCTTGACATGATGACATATCCTATATGTTGATTTTTAGTATGTCTGCTGCCTGAATCAAATAGCCAATGGAGTTGTAGTATAATCTGAAGACAAGCAAGATAGAAACAAACTAATTTATTTTTTCAAAGTTTCTCCTAAAACCATGTAGTTTTTTTATGATATAAAACATTGTCAGAATTATTTTACTAGAAAATTGTTCTGCACAAGCATCAATGCGAACAGAACTTTGTTGTGTTCAAATGGTTCAAGAGGCCATCCATTGATGAATTATGTAAATCAGAGCTTTGTCATTATAAGCCATGCAAAAGCTTCTGACACCCCCTCACTCTCCAGGTGAAAAATGGAACCCCATTAAAAAAAAAACGTCAGTAAGTAAAGTCAATTTAGACTGTGTCGTGCAAAATACTTTATAAACTCTGTTCCTTATTGTTAATATGTGATATAAATTCGATCACAATCTCATCTGTAATTATTATTTCATCTAAAAAAAATTGGTCATATCCACTGTTCATTACTTTTTGATTTTTTCACAAATATCATTATTATCAATAATATCATATTTTACAATTATCCTAACTGTAATTTGATTAGGAAAAACGATATAACCCTCTGACAGTATTTGTGTTGGTTTTCTCCTAGTGCTCCTCTTGCTTTAGAATAATAGACATGACTATTTGCTCAACATGGCCACTTATTTGCTCCTGCCATGGTCTGTGTATGTCAGTGTGTGTTCAGCACTTTACAAGCTGGTAAATTCAGCAGATTCTGGTGATCCTGCACATTTTTGTTGTTACTTGATCTTAAAGTAATAATGACTGTTAGGCTCAAAGGGTTTAGAGGAGCATTTCACCCAAGTGGATCATATATGTAGTCGAAATGTAAAAGAAATTTTGAATTTGGTGCCCTCTTAACCGAGAAATTACTAAATAACCGAGTGGCGCATTTGTATGTAAGACAACAACTCACACAATGCACCACATTGCACAGCTCCGCAAGCCACAAGGATGGCGCGAGGCCGGTGGCAGTGAATGATAGTCAGGGTGGGAATCTTTGGTCACCTCACGATCCAATCCGATTCCAATTCTGGGAGTCACGATCCGAATTCCAGAACGATTCTTTATATAACCCCCCCCCCCTTATTAATTCATAAGTTTATATAATTATGTAGGCCTACCTTTTTTAATAATTACAAATTTTCTACAAAATAATTAAAACAGTTGTATGTTAAGAATTTTAAACTAATATAACTTCAAAACATACAAGCAAGTAGCAAATAATAAAGAGGAGCATAGAAACATAATATAACAAACAACAAATAAAAAGTGCTTTCAGTAGCCTATAGATTATCTGAAAGTTTTCCATTCAAGAACTGTGAGTGAATTTTCTTCATCTTTAGCCTGTAGTTTTTTTAACTATGATAACATAGACTGTGGGAGATCTATTAAGCTGAATTCACACACGCATCTCTTTGAAATATAAGAAGTAATGTGTTGGTTTGTCCTGTCCGTTTAATCCCTTAAGACATAACTAGCTGTGTTTAAGTTAATTTTGCACAAGTACATTAAACCACGGAGACGCACAGCCATGTGCGCGAAGCAGTCTACACAAACAAAGCTACGTGTAGGATGTGAAATTGAAAGCAGTCTTCCATTAGTGAGGTTCATATTTTAAATATATAAGTCCACTGCATTCCAAACCACATAAATGATGACTTCGTAGAACATTCGTAAGGAAAATATACCGACGGGCGAGACAGAACACTTCAAGTGTAACATCAAAGTGTAACGCGTGCAATGAAGCCTGTGAATGTCCTCGTAATTCGCTCCAATCTTTCCGAACTTTATGAAAGATTATTTTACGGAAGGTTCGAGTAGTGTATGTAGGCCTACAGTAGCCTATGAAAGGAATTGGACGCAAGGAGAATACGGGTGTTTCTAAAGCAAACTCAGCGTCATCGCACATCTGGATAAAACTCAGCTCAGAATAGACAAAGTCGTTATTTATGTTTTTCGCACAAAAAGTAGTCTCGTCGCTTGATAAACTTATAATTGAGCCACTGTAGGCACATGAAATATTTAAACATTTTCTTTAATGACTTTATGGGCCGTCAAGAGCCAGTCCCTTAGGCAGTCTATGAAGGAGTGATCCACCTCTCAGATTCAATCAAAAATATCTTCATTTGTGTTCCGAAGATGAACGAAGGTCTTACGGGGTTGGTACAGCATGGGGGTGAGTAATTAATGACTTAATTTTCATTTTTGGGTGAACTAACCCTTTAAGGTTTACACGGATGTTTGTTTGTTTGTCTATTTATTTACCCATCGTGTGTTATGCATAAGAGGTAGTCATGGATGTAAGTTTGTATTTGTGTACATCAACATGTATACTGTTTGCATTTTCCTCAGAGCCTTGTCAGTGGCAATGCAAACTCCTAGTGCCGGTTGACTGGTTCTCAGGCCTGGCCAGTTTACATAACTGAAGCAGAATGCTGGCTCTCTCTGCTAACGTTCACTCTTCATGACTCTCCACAAGCCAGCCACCTGTCTGTATCTGACACGGAGAATCAGCACTGCTCTGTGTACTGTACATTCGCATTAGAATTATTAGAATTACATAGAAATTCAACAACTAGTCTGAAAAGATCTTCAGTTGAATTTCTTTTCACAAGATATAGTCACCCCAAAGAGGGAAGCTTTTTACCACATCTATATTTTTTTATTTTGTTTGTTTGTTTGTTTGTTTGTTTTGCTCATTTACTACATCTGTTTTGCCCATGACAACCTCACATACCACATGGAATCTGATCTTTTCAATTCCAATTTGCGCCACTTCCATATGTGATCCTTAATCCGATACAGATTTTCCAATGCGACCACAGTCTGAACAGTCATATCGAAATACATCTCTTGGCCTGAAGTACCTACACTGTAAAAAATGAACCGTAAATTTTAGGGTAAAAAAACAGCAGCTGTCATTGCCAGAACTTTACCGTTAAAAATACGGTCAGAACGTTAATGGTTTTACAGACTTAAGTTAAAATTTAGAGTAATAAACCATATTTTATTTTCTGATAAAATGTGGCTTTACCAACTTATTGAGATATTGACATCTGTTTTAGACCATTGTAATACACTGACAACCAACAATCATCACAGCAGAATCACAGCTCATTAAAAGTAAATACCTGTATAAAGCAATACTTATTTACAGTTTTTCTCAGTCGCTTTGGTGCATTCTCACATCGCTATTTACATTTGCACAACAGTTAGTTCAACCTCCACAACATTTGTCATTGGTGCACATCATAGTAGCAGTTTCTCATTCCTTCCAACAAATTGCAAATGCTTTTGGACATGCATCAATTGCTTTCAGTACAACTCTCTGCTGTTTTATAACATTATCATTTGCTTTTGTCATTTCAGTCCAAATTAACTGTACTTGTGAATGCTGAATAGTCATTCCATATAAAACTAATAGTCCTTATTTCATTGCTTGAGTCATCACATACAAAAATGTTAAACTAGTTGTCAAAATCCAGTCAAGCAAATTTTATATATATATATTTTTGTATCTTTAAAAAATCTTTTTTATCCTAAATTGAACAATTTCTCGCAAGTGAATCTCAGCTTTCACTGATGAGAAGAGATGTGCATGCATGATTTACAGTATGTTTTATGTTTAGTTCCAATATGTACTGTGATATTGTTTACAGTTGTGCACCGATCTACCCAAAGGGAGTTTTATGTTTGTTGTAAATAAGGGTGTATTTTTTCTTTTGCACAATGCTCTGAACAAATTAGAATTGCAAAGACCATGCAGTAAAAATGTGAAACTAGTGTCTTGTACTCAATTACTGTACCTCACTAAATACAGTAATGTGAAACTTTACTGTACAGTAGTTTTCAAATGGCTGTGGAATAGTTTATAGTACTGTCTTGGGCATTTTCAGGTAGTGTCAGCAAGATCTGACTCTTTTGCATTGGCAAACACTTACAGAGTAAACTGTCATAATGAAAACATGACAAAGCCATTTGACTATCTTGTTCATAAACACTGGTGTTAGGACTTTTCAGTCTTGACGACACTGACAATTTCATTGACATGAATACTTGCTTTTGAGGAATGAGTTATCCATTTTGAGCAAGTGACACACTTTTGCAGGTTATCAACTAAGTTTTGCAGTGTGTACTAATTGTTTTGAGAACTGCATTAACTGTTGTGCAAATGTAAATAGTGATGTGAGAAATGCACCAAAGCGACTAGAAAAACTGTAAAGAAGCTGCAAAGTGTCATTCACACAAACATTAAGCACAATCATGATAACACACATGAAATTTAAAAAATGCAATAAACATTAATTTAATAACATTAAATGTAACATAAAACCCTAATGTACATAACTGATTAGAAAAAAAACAATAAAACTATGAGGAACCATGGTCATTTCAACAAAAATACATAAAATGTGAAGGAATCACACAGGGAATTGTGGAATTGTGTTTACGGTTTTTCACTGTAAATTATACAATGATTTGTTCTTTTTCATTTTCAAAAACTGTAAATGTAACGGTATTTTACTGTAAAATTATATCACAGTTATTTACCGTGTATAGTACGGAAACTTTCTGTTTACCAATTAACAGTTTTGCACTGTATCATTTTTACAGTATTTTACCATTAAAATCACGGTTATTTTTTACAGTGTACTCACTAAATTTGCTATGGGTGGGGTGGTGATGGCGCAGTGGATAAGACACATGCCTTTGGTGTGAGAGACTCGGGTTCGAATCCACTGCGAGACACCAATGTGTCTCTGAGCAAGACACTTAACCCCTAGTTGCTCCAGAGGCGTGCGACCTCTGACAGATACAGCAATTGTAAGTCGCTTTGGATAAAAGCGTCAGCTAAATGAATGAATGTAAATGTAAATTTGCTCTTAATGTTAAGAAAGCCTGAAAGCATGAAGAAAAAATCTATGCAAACCCTCTTCAGTGTGCAACAATGTGCATCACTTTCATGGCTTTGAGTTGGCTCCATGTGTCTGAGAGCATACAGTGAGATCTTGGCCACCAAAGTACTTTTCCAACGTTTCTGCAGACACATCTAGACTTCTGTTGGCTCAAAATGCTCATTTTCTTTCCCCCTGCCTGCTTCTGAATGGGTTGCTCAATTCAGTTGTATTGTGAGCGTGAAGGTTCAATGTTCTCCATGGAATGTCTCTCTCATTAGTGAAACTGGTTGTCTAGGAGGACAGATGCGACCACACCTCGCTGGGCTCTTGAAGATGAAATGAAGTTCCACAGTCGTCAACCTTGAGATTTATTTCTTTTGTTTATTTGCCATTCATGGATATTGTTTCAAATGACAAAGTGGTGATTGAAATTGACTTCGTTCAACCGTTGGAAACCGACTGATTTTTTAAAGAATGTAATCCAGATATGTGTATGTGTGTATATCCCTTGCTTTATGAGTTCATGCATGATGTCAAAGTGTTCTGAACACCCAAAGCTATATCGTATTCTAGTGAATGTCATTCAATGCCTAATCTTTCAACTCCAGCAGATTTAGTTAAGTGTTGGCAGGATTTTGTCTGTTTAACATGTTGAACCTTTTAATATAGCAAACATGGTTTTTTTGAAATCTTATTAAAACATCTTGAGCTTAACAAAAAAATAAAAAATTAGGAGGAGAACATGTTAGCTGAAGAATCCTGATCTTAGGATGGATGGATTAGATCTATCTTACCTATCTACCTATCTATCTATCTATCTATCTATCTATCTATTCTATCTATGTCTATCTATTCTATCTATCTATCTATCTATCTATCTATCTATCTATCTATCTATCTATCTATCTATCTATCTGATCTATCTATCTATCTATCTATCTATCTATCTATCTATCTATCTATCTATCTATCTATCTATCTATCTATCTATCTATCTATCTATCTATCTATCTATCTATCTATCTATCTTATCTGTCTATCTGTCTATCTGTCTGTCTGTCTGTCTGTCTATCTATCTGATCTGTCTATCTGTCTATCTGTCTGTCTGTCTATCTATTCTGTATCTATCTATCTATCTATCTGTATTACGTGACAAAGAGAAAGGGAGAATAAAATTGCATGGTATGCAGTTCTTTTCCAATGCCACCTGCATGTCTGTTACTGCAGGATTTGTATCTCCTCAATCACTGACACTACTGGATTACCTGTTCTTAAAGCAAAGAGCCAATGCAAGCCACATCTTGTGCACAAGTATTCAAGCTCTCACACACTTGATTTTCTTTGCTTTGTGGGAATGGATTTTCCCTTTTATTTCTGGCAGTAGTCTGATTATGATTTCATGATACAATTTCCTGCTCTTTAAACGCTAATCAACCACTTTCGAATGCTTGCCGTTCATTTTTCTGGAATTTAAAACTAAAACTTTGTTCTCCAGAAACCAAATCTAGAAAATACTCACAGCAGCAAACAATAAAAGAAGAAAATTTCTCCGTGGATCAGATCCCAACTACGATTCAGTAACATTGGTCAACTTTTGGTTCAATGGTTGTGTGAAAAGGTGTGTTATTGTACTAGATAGACAGGCTCACCCTGGATAGGGAAGCACTTTGACAATCAGACTAATCTCTACCAATAAGCAACTCCCATTGCCTTGGGTTACACTACAGCAGGTGCATTCTGGGGTTTGAATCACATTCATGATCTGTTCCAAGACAATTATTGCAAACACATGAGTTATTTGCCAATTTTCACAAGACTACTTTTTATTTTCCATTTCCTTTAAAAAATTGTTGCTTTTTGATTATTTTGGTTTAAAATCCTCATATAAAGGCTATATATCCATTAGCATTGCCAAGCCATGACATGTCATTCATATTCCTTATTCGGTTTACAGAAATAATCGAAAAGTAAACACGCCACTTTGCAGTGTGATAGAAACATGTTACGTTTGATTGCAAAAAACATATACCATTGTCCATGCTTTTACTTGTAATTAAAGCAGTAAATTGGTCAATCATTTTTTTGTTTTGTTCTTATGCTTATTTGTGGCTGGCCCATGGCATGTCAAAGTATATGTGCATGTGGCTTCATTTGCATATACTAGTATATTTGCACAACAAATGGTGCCTTCACTGAGCTGTTTTGCATGGTGTGTGCCTGCGTCTTTAGCTGACACTGAGAGTGAACGGCTGCTTTGTTTTTTCTGAAGCTGCACCCAAATATGTGTCCACCTGTCACTCATCTCCCCACTGTATTTCTGTTGATCACATTCTGTGTGTCATGTATGTATTAAATGTGAAATTTAGTTAAATTGGTCTAGTGCCTGGAATATTTGGAGAATATTTTCAAGAGCATTAAAGCAATAAATAGCAATAAAGGATAAATTATTTTTGGTATATAGGCTATTCCGTGTAAATGTTGCCATAGGTAAGAAAGATTAATCAGTAAGATTTATTTATTATTTTTTTTAAGAAATCAGCATGCATTAAATTGACAGAAATATTTTGTAACAATGTAAAAGTTTGTACTATTTCGAATAACTGCTGTTTTTTTAAACTGTTTATTTTCACATCTTTTCTTTCTTACCACAACAAGAAAAAATACAAATAAAATAAATAAAATAATAACAAATAAATAATAATTGCAGGTCTACTACATCGACATGATTCATGTATGACTTCACGTATACACAGGTTTCACACACATAAATGTTCGAACGGGAATCCAAATCATTTACAGGAGACCAATCATTTACAAAAATATCCAGAGTTCCTTCCAGTACGTTATGCCGACTTTCGTATGGTAAGAGTGACGAGAGATTTTCACGCCAAAGAGTTAAAGTAGGAGAGTATTCTTTAATCCAGACATGAAGTATGGAAAGACGAGCAGCATACAACATTATGGATATTATTTTTGTTTCCAACACACAATTGTTTACACCAAGGATGCACAATCAATGATCCAATGGCACTTTAATTCCAAACAATTTTTCAATTCCCTGAACAACCGAAGACCAGAATGATGCAATTAGAGGACAGGTCCATATTAAATGGAAATAAGTATCTATGTTTCTTTTACACTTCAAACTAAATTTTGTACATGTGTCATATTTACTTCTGAATTACAGTTTTATTTATTCGCTTTGGTACCATTTTCACAAGTAAGATGTACATTTTCAAAACTCCTAGTGCTAATATCACAACAGATCATCAAAAGCGCACTTTTTTCAAACATTTCATCATGTTTTCAACTGTGTTAGTACAATTCACACAATCTCAAAGTATCCTTTTCACAACACAAAATAAGTGTTTCATCTACATTATTGTTTCATTCACAGTAACTGCCTTTCATATCTATCTATCTATCTATCTATCTATCTATCTATCTATCTATCTATCTATCTATCTATCTATCTATCTATCTATCTATCTATCTATCTATCTATCTATCTATCTATTATTATCTATCTATCTATCTATCTATCTATCTATCTATCTATCTATCTATCTATCTATCTATATATGATTATATCATCTATATCTATCTATCTATCTATCTATCTATCATCTATCTATCATCTATCTATCATCTATCTATCATATATCTATCTATCTATCTATATATTGATCTATATGATCATCATCTATCTATCTATCTATCATCTATCTATCTATCTATCTATCTATCTATCTATCTATCTATCTATCTATCTATCTATCTATCTATCTATCTATCTATCTATCTATCTATCTATCTATCTATCTATCTATCATATATCTATCGTATCTATCTATCTATCTATCTATACATATCTATATATCTATCTATCTATATATCATCGTCTGTCTGTATATCTGTCTGTCTGTCTGTCTGTCTGTCTGTCTGTCCTCTTACTATCAAACTTTTGATTTGCATCTCTTTTTGTTCAGTTTAATACTTTTGTCTATTATTTAATCCAACAGATCTTAATGGTTAATCAATTAATCATTTGGTAAACCTACAGATTTTCATTTCAGCAATATACAGTATATGGATTTTGAGAACTACAGAAATAAAATGTGTGTTTGAATATTTACTAAATTTACTAAATTACACATGATAATTAGCTAATTGATTTCACATAGTGGTAACCACAATTAGCCACTACATACAGTAACATTCATTGTGATGTGGATCGAGAATCTATGGCCAAATGCTCAGAACAGGCTTGATCCAAATTACTGTAATTTAATGTGTGCACTAAATGTTATGTTTTGTTCTCATTTAGTTACATTTCATTATAGAAAGTATACCTATGTTACAATTATATCTGAAAAATAAAAACTATAATTTGCCTAAATGATTGTAGAGGATGTCTTCATTGATCCTTCACTTGATTACCTATATGATGGATATTTGGAAATTATAGATTATGTAAATGTTGGGTACTGTAAGTGTATTGCCTAATGTTACAGTAAAACTGTGTAATCTGTCTTTTATAGTACTGTAGCATATTCATTTCAGCACTTCTAAGGCCGATTTGAAACATGTATCTTGCATTGTTTGCTGTTGGATGAACTGATTGTTAAAAGTACTAAACTGAAAGAAGATCATATTGTTGTGTTTCAGTAATTAAACCAAATGTTCTCATTACATATTACAATAATCTTGTGTTTGAAATAATGATTATGTGGACTGAAAACATGTGCAACTGACTGAAAGCATTATATCAGGTTTTGAAAGAATGACTAGCTGCGTTACAAGTGTGATCAGTTTGGATTTTTGTACTGAGTTTTGAAAATGTACACCTTACTTGTGAAAATAGTACTAAAGCGAATAAAAAAAAACTGTAAAGGAGTCACATGCAGCTTATTAATGATTTTATATTGTATTTCATATGATTTGTTTATTTTAGTAATTTGTCTAACATGTTCTAACTGCTGTTTTTGATCATTCTATTTATCAAAGAATCCTGAAAAAGGTATCATGATTGTTATGTTTTTTTGTTACTTGAGCACCAAATCAGCATAATAAAATGATTTCTGAAGGATCTTCACATAAGTCTGGCGTAATGATACTGAAAAAGGAATGAATTACATTAGAAGATAAAATAAATAAATAAATATAATAATAATAATAATTGTGTGTGTGTGTGTGTGTGTGTTTAAATGGATAGATCACTGAAATAAATGTTGTATATGTTTTAGCTTCCCTTCAGGGCATCCAAGATGTAGGTGTCTTTGTTTCCATGGTAGTTTCAATTTTGATATTTTTAGGTCAAACCGTTCTTGTCTGTCAGTCATATAATGGAGGTCTATGGTCACCACCTCAAAGAAAATGCTCAGAGACGTCCAAGTTAAATATGATTTAATGACTCGGAAATGTAAGTACACATTGATGGCCTAAGACACGAAACGAGCGGTTTGTGTGAGAAAACGAACAGTATTTATATTGTTTTTACCACAGCCACAAAGCGCCCGCACCCTCTGATCACTTGGTTGTAGCTGTGGTTACAAGAGGTAAAAACGATATAAATTCTGTTCATTTTCTCACACAAACCGCTCATTTATTGTCTTAGCCCATCAATGTGTACTTACATTTAAGAGTCATTAAATCATGTTTCATTTGGACTTCTCTGTGCATGCTCTTTGAGGTGGTGACCATAGACCTCCATTATATGATTGATAGAAACAAACGGTTTAACCTAAAAATATCAAAATTGAAACTACTGCGGAAACAAAGACACCTACATCTTGGATGCCCTTGAGGTAAGCTAAAGCATATCAAAAATGTATTTCAAAGTGAACTATCCCTTTAACAAATTTGCTTTAAGAGTTCAAAAAATTAAAAAAAATATTATGTCATTTTTCTATATAATGTGTATTATTTTTTTATTATATTTTAAGTAAAAAAAATACATATTCAAATATTTATGAATATTTGTTAATTTATGTACATTTTAGGTGCTAATATGTACATTTTAGATGCTATATGTACACTTTAGGTGCTAATATGTACATGTTAGTTGCTAATATGTACGTTGGGTGTTAATATGTACATTTTAGGTGCTAATATGTACGTTAGGTGCTAATATGTACATTTTAGGTGCCAATATGTACAATATGTACATGATAGGTGCTAAGATGTACATTTTAGGTGCTAATATGTACATTTTAGGTGCTAATATGTACATATGTACATTTTAGGTGCTAATATGTACGTTAGGTGATAATATGTACATTTTAGGTGCCAATATGTACAATATGTACATGATAGGTGCTAAGATGTACATTTTAGGTGCTAATATGTACATTTTAGGTGCTAATATGTACATTTTAAGTGCTAATATGTATATTTTAGGTGCTAATATGTACGTTAGGTGATAATATGTACATTTTAGGTGTCAATATGTACATTTTAAGTGTTAATATGTTCCATTAAGGTACCAATATGCACCCTTTAGGTACAAAGGTACAGCCCCAGTGACAGCTTTTGTACCTTTTATTTCTGAGAGTGTACCTTCAAAAAATAAATACATTATTATTGTAGTGGAATATTTATTCCACTGTTTGTGATCAGACCCTTATTTAAATTCCTGCAAAAATTGAGACACATCACAGGATTGGACATTAGTTCATAAAATATGGCTCCAGGCCCACTCTGAGAGCATTGGAGCAGACAGGTACACTTTACCAGACACAATATTCAGTGAGGTTTCTCTGTCTTACACCCACACACATTCCTACAGCCACCTCTGGCCTTCACCCTTATCTCATGCTTTTTTTCTTCCAATTTAACTCTTACCTGGCACTCTGTGGGTTTTATGATGAACATCTTTAGATTATTTATTCTTTGAATAACTAGAGGATTTTTTCATTTTGTCATTTTGTTTTCAGGCATAGTTTAGGCCAGTTTTACTACAACAGAAAATGAAATACATCTGTTTAAAAATAAAATAAAATAAAACAATAAAATAAAAAGGTATAAAATGAATATAAAAGTGATTAAGTCACGTTATTAAAATATTCATTTAGTAAGACTGTTTCCACAAACTTTTATCGAATAGGCGCATTGGTGCACTGCCACTCTAACAGTCATGTTAGCACACCTGAGCTTGTTGCAGTCTGACCTGTCTTACCGCCTCATTTGTCATCTCCAATCACAAGCTCTTTTGAGGAGAGCTGAAAGACAAGGAATTAACAGCCCTTGCTTAGTGATGACAACTCAGCCTGCTGTTCAAAAAGGAAAGTATGTGAGAACACCAGCAAGTTGAACATGTAAGGACACAGGCAAACACACTCTCCTCTGCCAGTCCCCTGCATCGTCCAAAGAGTGACTCACATTGTTTGCATCAAATATTTCTGACATTTAGGCAATGATAAGCGATGACATATATTGAAGTAACAACACTGAGTGGTTGTCTTTGGCCATGTTCAGGAGAAATTTTAGATCATGATTTGGCATTACTACATAATATATACACTTTGAGATTTGCGATTAGAACTTTAGTGAATTACAGCCTTTTGCGATTTCATATCGCAATTTTAATTTTAGTTCAGTTGACAGATGCTTTGTCAAAGCAATGTTGCAAAACGTAACAGAGACAGAGTGTAAAATGGAGTGTAAAATGATGTAAACACGTAACAATAAGGTTTCATTTGTTAACATTATAGTTAGCATGAAATAACTATGAAAAATAATTCTAAATACTTCATATTTTAATACATTAATAAAATCAAAATTTGGTTCTGTTACTATGTTTAACGGACCTTTGTTATAATGAACAAACAATAAACAGTTGTATTAATCTTTGTTTGCATTTACTTTTAATCATTTAGCAGACGTTTTTATCCAAAGCGACTTACAAATGAGGAGATCAATAGATGCAATTAAACTAACAATAGGGCAACGATATGAAAGAGTTTTGTTGTAACAGATATAGAATAGAAAAGAAAGTGTTAGTATTAACAATATACTACAAAATGCCATCAAGTAATGTAAAAAATATGCGAAAGATTAACAAAGATTAGATAATGTGTTCCATTATTGGTTAATGTTAATTAATGAAATATTAAAAACACGTACATTAAGGTTCATTAGTCAATGTAGTAACTAACATGAACTAACCATGAGCAATACATTTGTTACTGTATTTGTTTATCTTTGTTAACGTAAGTTAATAAAAATAAAGCTGTTCATTGATTGTTAATGTTAGTTCACAGTGCATTAACTAATGTTAACAATATTTTAATAAAGTATTATTAAAAGGTTGAAATTAACATAACAAAGATGAATAAATCCTGTAAGTGCAGTTCATCATTTAGTGAGTTAATGCTCACTAATGTAGTTAACTCATGAACCTTATTGTAAAGCGTTAGCTAAATAACTTTTGGTTTATTTTGAAACTGTGGCAGGACAGATTAGTCTGCTAACTAATGGGAAACACTGCTTCAAACTAAAATGGACAATGTATTTTAGTTTCTTGTATATATAAATCTTGTATATATAAATAAATAAAATAGACACATACATGACATATTTATGTATTTAGCATTCAGACTAATGAACATTGTTCCAGGCAACGTTGAATAAAATACCTTTTGGCTTAAAAAAATCTATTTCCTATTCAGGGTGATGCTTTGTTACATGTTGGGGTCTTGATCATCCTGATAGGGTTTATTTTGTGGGGAAAAAAAAGCTTATAAACAATTTCAGATGTAAATTTATAAATATGTACTTTCAGCTACAGTATGCACAAACTCTGTTAGCCTTTGGTGTGTTTGCCGACACGCAGTGGGTCTGGGAACAGGAGAAATGTTTACATTGTGGCTGTGCAAGAGTGAAGCTCACTGGATGGTTTGTGTTCATGGAGGGGTGGGGTGGAGCATAGGGTGGATGTGATATGCCTCACTGACTGTAAGTACAGTTGTAAGTTAAAGTGACATATCCCTGGCATGCCAGTATCTGGGCGGGACACATGGAGGTGGAAAATATTGGCGGGAGAGAATCAGTTTTTTTGCCAGAGCTATTAATATCATAAGATCCCAGGGAAATGGGTGCCAAAAAAGGAAACTCGTCAAAAATAACAATATGAAAATCACCACAATTTATGATTTTTCTTTCAGCAATATCAGTAGTATTCCTTTTCTAAATAATTTTCAGTTAGAAATTACTAGTTCATCTTAACACAGTTTCCACATGGCACATTTGACCAAATTTGATGTAGATTGTGTCAAATAATAAACTTAAATATGTCTCTATAGTTGGCACAGAAAGAAAAGTGTATTGTGAAAAAATCACATTAGCAAAACTAGCAGAATACGAATGTTGTTAATTTGGACAGATGTTTGGCAAAAAAAAAATACTCAGTCTGTTGTGGCATCATCATCTACTGGTTTTCAAACAAAATACACACACTCCAAGTGCACCCTTAATCTGTTGTATTTATTGGAGTTGCACAGTTGGGTTTTTTTCAAAAAACCCTCAATACAAGCCTGTTCATTCAGATGAGTCATGAAAACCCATGCTAAAAAAGGAGTTGATAAGTAGTGCTTTACTTCAATAAATATCCAGTGTCTATTTTTTATCTAATGGTAAATGCTTCAACACTGATCCAAAAGTAACACATGGTACTATAGTTACATGACTATTCACAAAAAAAGGAAATAAAACACAATAAAGACTGTACATACCTCATTGAGGATAACAACACAATTGAAAAATATTGGTATTTCCTGACAATACAAACTACGCTTGTTTATATATATATATATATATATATATATATATATATGTGTGTGTGTGTGTGTGTGTGTGTGTGTAAAAGGGGATCTTAGATTTAATAATAATAAATAAAACATTAACTAAATACCTAATACTTTCAGAACATATGTACGTCTTCTGTTTGTGGAAACTTTTGACCAAATTAAACATCATTTACAATCAGAAATTGCTTTATATCAGCCTTTTTTGCAATGTTAAAATACTTTCTTTTATTCCAGTTTAAAATGACGAGGTGAGGATTCCCCAAAAGAGTGCAACCACTAAGTCTCTGTGGTACTTTTAAATTCAGGCCTGTGTGAGGCCTGTTGAAATTGTGTTTTTCTGATCAGTGGCATATGGGGAAGTACCTGTCGTTTCTTCACAATTCATTGCCATTACTAGAACAGAAAAAAATGCACTTTGCCATCGAAAACATTAAAAGAAAAATATATATCAAAGAAAGTTTAAAAACAGTTTCATGGGTTCTGATAACATACACTCAGGCATATTTATAGTCATATATATGTACACACGCACACATTACTTCATTAAACTATTTTTAGGTTGCCTTTCAGTTTAACATTATGGAATGTGATGTGGAAAGTTTGAAAAGGCCCAAATGATTCATGGACCATACAGATTGGTAAATGACTGATGGAATTTGTCTCTTTTTTCCTTTGTTGCTAAATATGAATCTATTTAAATAGTCAAATCTACCACCACTTAAAGGCTAAAATTAGCTTTAGGACATTAAACAAACAGTAGAACATTTCACACTATGAATAGGTAAGATGTTACAGTATATCCGTTTTACAATTATTGCCATTTCAAAGAAAGAAAAAAGAATGTAAATGTTTAATACTTAATTCAACCATTATCCTTCAAAAATTGTTTTATTAATACTTTATGCCAAGAACTTAATACCAAAATAATGTGTTGTCTTATTTTATTTTTTAAAAGGGTGTGGATAAATGTTTTGTTGCAAATGGAAACAGGCAAAAAAAAAAAAAAAAAAAAACCTTAACGTCCAAACACACAGGAGGCATAGCAGCAGGCAACGTAGAGGTCTGATCAACCTCAGAGAAAGGTAAAATAAATCAATATTACAATAAAGTGGTGGCATTCCAAGTCAGGGAATAATATTTATGAAAGGGCACTCAGTTTTCATTGCTTATTTCCTATGCGCAAACACCATAACCAAGCTTTTTGTGCTGTTTGTTTTGGTTATTTCTCCTCTTGCAGAAGTGGTTTGATTGGTCAGATCACGATTAGGGTACATGCATAAGACTTAGTGGGGCAAAGCTACCAGGATTTCCACGTAGTTGACAGGGAAGAAGCCAGAGTGATCATTAATCTTTCCTTCATACCAATTGTCGTCAATCTTGCTGGTCAAGGTGATGATGTCACCTTCCTTGAAGCCAAGCTCACCCTCATTTTCAGCGTCAAAATCATACAGTGCCCGACAGCAAGGATGGTCCATTGGAGCTGAAACGGGTAAAAAATAAAAAAATTCTTTACAGCACAGAAAACGAAATCCTGCATTTCATAGATTTAATTATTTTAGTTCCTTACCTGGTGACCTGAGAACGGCCACTGTGCCCAATATTCCCATTGTGGTTCTCACTTAAATCCAGGGAGGTGCGAGGTTTGGGGACATACTCTCTTCTTGGCTTACAAGAAGCCTCTCTTATTCTGCCAAAATAAATGAATAAATCTGTAAATAAGTCTGTATAATAAGAAACTAGGCCTGATAATTTAGTATAATTTTACACAATCCATTTTCTTCCGAGCAAGCCTAAATGCAAAGCATGTTTTTGCGTATTTTGCAGACTTACCATCCCCAGTTGTTACGACAAGACATCTTGACGTGCTCTACCCAACAACATTTATCATATACAGGTGGAGTCATTCACACAGGATTTTTTGTGTTCAAATACAGATGGAGTATCTCAGACGTGTCGAAACTCCCTTTAACTAAAAATGTAACATTCTCCATGTGATTCCACACAGCGAGATGCGCTGCAACGGTTAAGTGCAGGTGGGATATAAAAACGCATCCGCCGGCTGCTGGACAGCTTAGCAAACTCTAAAGTGGATTGCTGTGGAATGTAGGCATATGAATAAAATTGTATTGAAATAAACAATATATCCATTTATAAAGTCCATAATAATGTGACATTTTTAATTAACTTTATTTGCTGGCTTTTCTGAGCAAATACTGAAATGCCTATCTGCGATCAGTCATTACAGATAATACTATTTAACATGACATAGTTATGTTGTGTCTTTACATAGGGGAGCACGGGGCACAACCTAACGCGGGGTTAAATGTAACACGGACCGTTTACATAGTTCGTCAGGATCAAGCAGGCTGTCTTTCCGCTATATTTCTCTTGCTGCCAGAAGACGGTCTCCCGCAAATTTGCGGAAAGTTTTGATTATATTTCGTGAAGATACTGGACAAAGAGTGTTTTGACACCATGAAAGTAATTTTTTTCATCATAGGTTTTTTTTCGGTTTCTGAGTTGTGTGCATATGTTTCCAAAACTTTATATTGCCTTAATCACTGTCTTGTTTGCTCAAACATAGCACCGTTTTGAAACATGTCAGCAATTCCTAGCGACTGTTAGCTAGGCTTAAATATGTAATACACAGCAGGGTTAGTTGTAACAGAGTGTTACAACTAAGCCGCCAGAGTGTGATAATCAAATGAAAACGGAGCCACACAACTGTTAGAATTTAAAATGTTTAAAATTTAGTGTACTATGAATGATAACTTGTTTAATTATTAAAAATATGGCCTGTTATTAATGCAATAAACCCTTAAAATTTTTATTTTAAGCTCATTTGTATTATTATCACTGTTATTATTATTAATAATAATATTTGTACATGCAGCTGCAACACACAAATCTAATTTAATTGCAATTACAATATTTATCATTTTATTTATTATTATTTATTGCAAAACTATGCAGCCCTTTTCTATGTCTCTATCCATGATATTGATCCATAATAGAAGGATGATTGGATGAGGGATGGATGTATGGATATCTGTCTATACAGATGCACAAACAATATCAAACTATACAAATAAAATAGTTCTGACTTATGTGTGTTACACACAAGTGTTACAACTGACCCCTCTGTCTGTTACAATTAACCCCGCATATGGGGTAAGTTGTAACATTTGCACTTCTGTCACTTTCAGTACAACTGTACGAAAATGGTAGGTCCTAGAAAAAACTTTAAGTGGTCATTTGTTGCAGAGATGTGTATGTTGCTTGTGTAAAAAAAGTATTAATCTAACCTAATTCATTTTTAAATTAATTTAGCCAAAACCAAAAAGCGTTAGGTTGTGCCCCGCTCTCCCCGCTCCTATTATTTTTTTAAATCGCTTTAAAAGTAATTCCTGTGTTAATGGTTCCCCTGACGATTCACTATGTGAATAAAAGCCTAAATTAGACCTGTTTATCATATAAAGCGATCAGAAAACTTGGACTAAACCTCTCGAAACATATGGATTTGTTTTACAATCTCTTTATGAACTTTTTGAAGCGTCAAAGTCGTAGTTGAGTAGACTGTCAATGGAGGGAGAGAATTTCTCAGATCTCATTAAAGTATCTTCATTTGTGTTTCGAAGATGAATGAAAGTCTTGTGGGTTTAGAACGACATGAGGGTGAGTAAATTATGACAGAATTTTCATTTTTGGGTGAACTATCCCTTCAAGAATAGATGCCTGAAATTGCATCAGTTTTTTGTGGGAAGAGAGGTTCCATTTAAATGTTTCAGACTAGATTAACATGGAGTCTGTGTGGTTCTGTGTGGTTTGTTCTACAACACAAACCTGTCCTCTATCTTGGTGGAAAGCTGCTGAAGGATCTCTGTGGCCTGTCTGTGGTAGTTCACCTGAGCTTGGACCAAAGCAGAAAGCTGACTCACTTGTTCAATCTGCAGAAACAAAGTTAGAACATCAACAACTATTGCTCATGAAATTCCTCAAAGATTGTATATGGGAGGTCAAGACTAGCAGCAAACAATGGCTATATTTACATGCACCCTTATAAATGCAGCACTGTGAAGTACTGCAAGCTCATGTAAACAGCACCGTGATTATGATTACTTTCACATTTAAAGTAACCATAAATCACAATAAAATATGTGGAGTGCAGCGGCTTTAATCTGACTATACGTTCATGCATGGCGGGATCGAAAACATGCTGGAACCGAAGAAGCCACACTTCTTGGCATCATGTACATTGATGCTGGGAAATGTGCCAATTCTGACCATTAAAATGAATAAAACACATGATGTCCATGTTGTGTAAACCTATAAGCATAAACTCCCCAGAAGTGTGGCTTCTGCAAAATGAGGGAGACCATGTACCCTAGAACTGGTGGACAGGTCCGTGAACATTGGAGGGCTTGAAGGCTGCCTATTTTAAAGCAAAAACATCACAACTCTTAGCAAATAATCTAAATATGACATGTATCATGTAAACAGGATTGAAAAGGTTTTGTGCATGATGTTAACATCTTTGATTATTGGTAATAATCTGACTATTAACCATGTAAACATAGCCATTGTATAAGATGCACTGATAAATGAAAACAAGTGAATCCAATGACGTATTGCATCAAAATAAAAAGGAAAGATGTAGTGGGAAAGACTCATTGGATATAGTATATGGCACAATAAGGACAGATAATGGAGGCATGAAATGGATGATGAACAAGGGCAGGCTACAGATCTTACATCACTCTCCAGAAGGTTAAACATGCTTTGTTCAGCAATCTCCTTTGATTCATCAAACTTCTCCAGGGCTTGTTTGATCTCATCTTCTGTGACTTTTCCTTGCCTTTTCTTCTTATAGTCAAAGTCCAACCGTCGCCCTTCCAGCTTCTTCAGGTGATGCTGTCATAACCAACAGAAATAGAGTTGAAAATTGCACTGATCAGTTACTGACCTCTAGTGGGATTCCAAAGCATTGCCTCCATTGACAGTTGGGACTTCAAAGCTATTTCAAATATTACATCAAAATATTCTCACTGTGATGTATTATTCACAAGTATTAAATCACACCGGCTGATTCTGAAAGTTGAATTCTCAACAGATGCGTATTCAAAATCGTTAAAATCAGGGACTGATAAGAGTTAATAAGTGGTATTTAAATTGGTCATGCTCATGGGAGAATATTAACACTAAAATTCTGAGTTACACTTGTTGTTAGTACAGTTAGTACAATCCAAAAACAGTCATTATTCATTTTAGATGTAAATGGCCCATTGCTTGCAGATGTGTGCGAAATGAGATTCAGCACTTTTCAGAATAGTCTTAAACAGCCCCATCCCTCATTCAACGACCTCTTTGGCCCTGCTTACACCTGGTATTAAGAACTTTCAACTACTTGGGATTCATCTCAAGACCGGACAAGACCACAAATGGGGAGAGATCACTAAATAGCCAATTCATTGTTTGATTGAATTGTTAACATCTTTACTGGGATTGGAAGTAAAACTTCCTGCAATCGAAAATAAACTTCTAAATTGATTTATTTTGTTACTCTTGTGCTGGGACAATCATTTATGAGGGATTGTGTCAAAAAATGTCACCAAAATGAATACAAATGTGTCAAGTTCATAATCAACCTACATTTAAATGTTCTGCTGAAACTGTTAAATTATTTAAATACAGTTCAGCACTATTTGAGAGCATTTATGTGTTGGTTACACTAGATTGTAAGTTACTGAATAAGATGCAGGTTTTTACACTGAAGTATTGCCAAAATGTAAATCTCAAAAGGTACTGGTTTTGGAGGATTTCAATGCAATAATTTCTTATATCTAACCTGGATCTCTTTTAAGTCTTTATCATGGATATTCTGCAAGGGATCAATGAAGTTTTGCTTGACTTCCATGTCTAGAGCATCTTTAACTTCACCCAGCTCTCGCATGGAATCTCCAACATCGATCAGAGCCAAACCTGTAAAAAACATGAGGATGCTTTATGTATAAGGGGAAAAAAACTTAAGGACTCAATGTAGACATAAATGTAGGCCTACTAAATTAAGCAGTTTTTCCCCCTAACACCAATACAAACCCAGCAACTCTATTGAGCTGTGATACTCAAATTATGCAGCCCAGGGGAAAAATATTATCTGGTTATAGTAATTACTAAGGTTTCACTTTACTTTGATGGTCCCTTTAACACATTCAGTTGACTAGAAGTAACATTGCACCAACATCTCTTCATACTCTCACAAGAGTGTTAGTAGACTAGAGTGTTAGTAGAGTATTAGTAGACTGGTAGGGTTAGGGCTAGAATACGTTGGCATGTACACTCACCGGCCACTTTATTAGGTACACCTGTCCAACTGCTCGTTAACACTTAATTTCTAAGCAGCCAATCACATGGCGGCAACTCAGTGCATTTAGGCATGTAGACATGGTCAAGACAATCTCCTGCAGTTCAAACCGAGCATCAGTATGGGGAAGAAAGGTGATCTGAGTGACTTTGAACGTGGGATGATTGTTGGTGCCAGAAGGGCTGGTCTGAGTATTTCAGAAACTGCTAATCTACTGGGATTTTCACGCACAACCATCTCTAGGGTTTACAGAGAATGGTCCGAAAAGAAAAAACATCCAGTGAGCAGCAGTTCTGTGGGCGGAAATGCCTTGTTGATGCCAGAGGTCAGAGGAGAATGGCCAGACTGGTTCGAGCTGATAGAAGGGCAACAGTGACTCAAATAACTACCCGTTACAACCAAGGTGGGCAGAAGAGCATCTCTGAACGCACAGTACGTTCGAACTTTGAGGCAGATGGGCTACAGCAGCAGAAGACCACACCGGGTGCCACTCCTTTCAGCTAAGAACAGGAAACTGAGGCTACAATTTGCACAAGCTCATCGAAATTGGACAATAGAAGATTGGAAAAACGTTGCCTGGTCTGATGAGTCTCGATTTCTGCTGCGACATTCGGATGGTAGGGTCAGAATTTGGCTTCTACAACATGAAAGCATGGATCCATCCTGCCTTGTATCAACGGTTCAGGCTGGTGGTGGTGGTGTCATGGTGTGGGGAATATTTTCTTGGCACTCTTTGGGCCCCTTGGTACCAATTGAGCATCGTTGCAACGCCACAGCCTACCTGAGTATTGTTGCTGACCATGTCAATCCCTTTATGACCACAATGTACCCAACTTCTGATGGCTACTTTCAGCAGGATAATGCGCCATGTCATAAAGCTGGAATCATCTCAGACTGGTTTCTTGAACATGACAATGAGTTCGCTGTACTCAAATGGCCTCCACAGTCACCAGATCTCAATCCAATAGAGCATCTTTGGGATGTGGTGGAACGGGAGATTCGCATCATGGATGTGCAGCCGACAAATCTGCGGCAACTGTGTGATGCCATCATGTCAATATGGACCAAACTCCCTGAGGAATGCTTCCAGCACCTTGTTGAATCTATGCCACGAAGAATTGAGGCAGTTCTGAAGGCAAAAGGCGGTCCAACCCATTACTAGCATGGGGTACCTAATAAAGTGGCCGGTGAGTGTAGTTGTAAAGTTACTTATAGTCAGAGTGTCTGTTGGAGGCGCATCACAATAAAGAGTTAGGAGATATTAAGCAAACAGTCTACTTACTCTAATGAGAGTTAGTTGATACTGTATACGTTGCAAAGTTACTTATAGTCAACAGAATGTTCAAAAGGGACCATCAAAATAAAGGTGTTACTATTACTTTATTTTCATTTGGGTTTTAAATTTTGCAGTAACAAACAATGCATTTATGATTTGGGGCATACTTCTAGGGTGTGATGATGGCTACTTTCATATAAGTGTGTGTGTGTGTGTGTGTGTGTGTGTGGTCAGCTGCAGATAAAGCCACAATAAGTCTGCAGAGCTAACTTGTCAATCCATCTTAATGGGTGATGCTATGTATAAGCAACAAACAGATGTACTCTGACCAATGAGAGGACAGTTTTATCATAAGCACATTATGGTATGCTTCCCATGTAAGGTTGCCATGCGACAGAAAACTGAAAAAAGATAAAATGTAACATTTTAACAATTTAAAACACCTTTTTAGAACAAAGGAAACAGGTCTGAAAATCCCCATATTCATTGTGTTGAACTGTCGGCAGTTTGAAATTCAGATTTTCTGTTATCAATCTGTGGTGCAATGGTTAAAAGGAGTAGTTCACTTTAAAATAAACTGTTGCTGATAATTTACTCACCCTCATGTCATCCAAGATGTCCATGTCGTTCTTTCTTCAGTCGAAAAGAAATTAAGGTTTTTGATGAAAACATTCCAGGATTTTTCTCCATACAATGGACTTCAATGGGAACCAAACGGTTCAAGGTCCAAAAGACAGTTTCATTGCAAACTGTTCAAAGGGCTTTAAACGATTCCAGAAAATTAATAAGGGTCTTATCAAGCGAAACGATCGCTCATTTAAAAAAAAAGTTTATGTTTTATAAGCTCAAATGGTCGCCTTGCTCTGTTCTGCTGATGCGCGTTCGTGACTCTCCTGGTTCTAACTCGTTTATCAAAATGAACGAATCTTTTTCGTGTCATTTGGTTCATTCAACGAACGAAATGAACGAGTTGACTCTGTAAAGATTCTGTTCATTTTGATGAACAAGTTCGAACAAGAGAGTCACGAACGTGCATCACAGAACAGAGCCATGACCATTTGAGCTTATAAAACATACACTTTGTTATTTTTTTTTTTTAAATGAGCGATTGTTTTCCCTTGATAAGACCCTTATTCATTGTCTGGAATCGTTTAAAGCCCTTTGAACAGTTTGCACTGAAACTGTCTTTTGGACCTTGAACCGTTTGGTTCCCATTGAAGTCCATTATATGGAGAAAAATCCTGGAATGTTTTCATCAAAAACCTTAATTTCTTTTAGACTGAAGAAAGAAAGACATGGACATATTGGATGACATGGGGGTGAGAAAATTATAATAAGTGAACTACTCCTTTAAAACATCTAAATGCTACCACATTTTTCTTTATGATTGATAAATCCATTCAGCCTTGGATTTTGCTTTTTACACACCAACAGAAGAATGATGCATATTTTATAGTTTAATCTAGTTTGCAAACTAATAACCATGTAGTCAAAAGAGCTTGTAGATGAACACAAATAGAACTCATTATTTTGAAATAATCCCGTTTGCATTGTGTATGTTTATACGCGCTATGTGTGGAATAGCTGAAGCTAACGGCTCTTACATTGTGTATGTTTATAACAAAGTAAGCATTACCAAAGCAGGAATCCTCCCGAGTTCCCTGCCAAACTTTTGCATGGACTCTCCCAGGATGACTTCAGTCTGTATGTAGCCGGGACCTTTATCTCCTCCACGGATTTTAGACATGGAGCTCATCATACTCATCTTGGCACGAGTTGCTACAGAAACAAACACAAAACAGATGTACATTAATGACATTTTTATTTTCTAAACTAGGGATTTACAAAAAAAAAAAAAAAAAAAAAAAAAAGAAGATCAACATGTACCTGGATTGGGTTGCAGGTACTCCGTTGTCTTGGTCATAATGTCCATCACTGCCCTAGTGGTGGTGTCAACTTTCTATAGTACAGTAAAGATGAGAACATACCAGACAAAGAAAAAATGTTTATACATGAAAGAATGAAACATTCCACATATTTCAAAAGCAGTGTTTGGCATCACATATCAGCTAGATGCCCCAAAGCCCCCAGTAGCTGCTCATTCATTCATTCCATCCATCCCATTTTAAACATTTTTGTAAGAGATGCTCTAAATACACATTTATAAGCTCACTGAAAATATTCACACTTAAACTACAATTTTGAGTCAATAAATGACCTAATTAAACCTCCTAAAATTAGATTTCTAATAAACAACCACATGCTCACTGCTTCTTGAAAGAGAATCATAACTCTTGCTGAAGGAAACTTACCTTTTCCATTTCCGTAAAGTCATAATCTAATTTAGTTCCTTCTGCCCCTCCGACCCTTTCACTAACTCTCTGCAAAATAAAACACATTAATCAATTAATACTAAATTCGGTCATAAAAATTTCCATTTCATGTCTTTTATTCCTTTTCCTTTAAATGTTCCATAGATTGTAAACCCCTGCTCTGTATGAAATATAGGCTACTGTACTTGTAACCCTGTTTGGACCTCAGCCTAATAGCATATTTAACTTGTACTCTGATGCAATATGATCCACTTAGGAATTAGAAAGAAATCAGAAACTTTCATTGATAGAGGTAATTGTAGCATATCCAGTAAAATGTATTCATAAATCAGACCAGACTCAATAAATGAAAGGGATTTTTTGCATCAGCTGACTAATGCAGTGGTTCCCAACCCTGCCTCTGGACTCTGGAGAACCTTTTTTGATGCATCCATTTCAGGCTTGTTGTCTCTACTAATGAGGTGATCCAGGAACAAGGTTGGTGTAATAATAGGAAAAAAACAATTCAATGACGCTTGTATTGCTTCTTGACCACATAGTTGAAACATTAGTTTGAGGGGAGAGAAAGTTCACCAGAATAATAATTAAAACAAACAAACAAAAAACTAACCAAAACAGTTCTGTAGCGATCCTGTAATTCAAACTGCAGAGCATGCAAGTAACGTCAAGGTCATGGGTTTGATTCTCAGGGAATGCATGTTAATGACAAAACACACTGAATGTAATGCAAATCGAAGATATTTAAGTCAAACCTTTTGTCATGAGTCCAAATCTCAAATCCTTTTTAGTATAAAGGACAATTCAGTTGATGTATACATTTAAATACATTTAAATAAAAAATGCTAAGAACAAATAGATTAAGATTGATCCTTGTCATAAGTAGTACCATGTACTTTTAAAATGAAAAATGTATTTACTATCCTCCAAGTTGTCACAGAAGGATCTGTGCAAGTTATAGGCTAGTCTTTATTTTTATGTGCTTATTTGAGTATATTGAGTAGTACAACCCCTACATTTTTCCAATCAAATCAAGACTTCAGTGGGACTCGAGCTCCAAGGTGCGCGTCTCAATCAGCTCCTAGGTCTGTGAATCAGTACATAATGTACATGAATTTGGAAACTGGTAAAGACAGTAAAGAGAAAGACCCTGGCTCACAACACATTAAGACATATTTCAAGGTAGAAAAGAAATCGAGTTCTAACCATAGACTAATAAGGTGCTGGTTCAAACAAAAATGACATAATATGGCATTAAACATAATTAGTATGTGGTGTATTACACATGATTAATGTAGTAATATAACAAAAGCTCCTCACCAGAAAGGCAATTCTTACTACTAACCCAATTCAATATCAAAAAATAAACAATATTTACATCTAAATAATTTAATTATCAATTACAGTTGTACCTGGTCATGTGGAAGTGAAACCATTACAAATGCATTACTAGAGCATTATGCATTTAAGCACTTTCTTTCTGAAGACTTCTACAAACACACAAAGTCAAATTAAAGACCTGGCTTGTCTGCCAAAGGTTTGTCTTTGCCAAAGGCTTTACTCAGATCTACATAATAAAAAATCGTTCTCCTTCAAGATTGAGCGGTCACTGAGTTAAGACGATTTGAAGGCAAATATACTAATAAATCCCATGGGATTGGATTGTGGTGATTGAACATGTTTTAGAATACCTCAAATTAGTCAATTTAGTACCAAGGCTTCAATTAGAAATATCTCATACCAATGAGATATTACAATAAAAGTGAATTATTGCAAAACAAGTACTTAAAGGAGCTGTATGTAAGATTGTGGCCAAAACTGGTACTGCAATCAGGTTCAAATTACTGTAGAGCGGTGTATCGCCTCCCCTCCCCCATCGAGGTTGCCAGATAGGCTGCAGGATCCAATATTTTTTATCCCACACATTTGTAGCTGCAGTTGTGGTAACTAGAGGAGAACTGGCAACCCGAATGCTGCAACATTACTGACTCGGTGGAGGGCGGAGCATCAGACAAAAACACAACATGACAGTTGAGGGCTGCAACTTCACTTTTTAAATGACAATATTCTGGCCGGATTACTGTTGTCAGTGATACAAGTATTTGAAATGAACATGATTTCTTAATGTCTAGTGACATATCAGGGCCATTTTATGATTATTTGAAATATATTTCTTACATACAGCTCCTTTAATGAAAAGTACTTTATCAGAATCCCTTCATTCCCATCATTCTCTAAAGCAGGGGTGTCCAATCCCACTCCTGGAACCAATGTTCTGTAGAGTTCAGCTTCAACACCGCAATTGACCCTTCGCTAAGCCACGCCCGAAAACCGCCACTGGCCAATCGTGTCTTAGCAACTGTGACTATGCGCGGAAGGTCTGGCAAGCTTTCAAGTGAGGGAAACATGCTGAAGCATTGTGCGTATGGATTGTGCAAATCTGATACCGGTATCCTAAAAGTTTGGACGCGGGAGAGGAATAGTTTTCCTTCCAGAAAATCTAAAAGCCAAGGGGATAAATGATGGGCGTGATCAAACAGTGTGCGAGACCCACTACCGGTAAATGTCGACATGATAAACAAAAACACCTAACATTATTGCTTGGAAATATTGACGGTTCTTTGGTCATAATGATATAACGTAAAATAAGACGATTAAAGACAAGACAAAAGCTCACTGACATACTTTAAAATTTCAGCATTTTGTTAATCGACGTCCTACTGAACGTTAACTTACCCCTGACTAAGTTACTTTAACCCAATCCGATCGCGGCTCTCTCGATATTAGTTTTGTTCCACAAGATTTATGGACAAACTGTTTGATTTATAATTATTAGGATTTTCACATACCCTGCTGTGTATGAACATAGCTGTTCCTCAATTTGTGTGTTTCCCATTTGAATGGTCAGCGTATGAGGCGGTTGCTGCTTGCACTGGGACAATAACGTTAGGCTTTAGCTTCAATTTTTAAGAAATTATTCTCTAATCGGTTGCATATTATGTCGTGAATATATCCCTCGAATGCAATACTGCAGTCCCTTTTGACTTGCTCTCTCAGATATTTCACTTTTTCGCCGAAAATGACTAATTATCTCATTGGGAATGTCTGACACCGGTGCAGACACACTGTAATAGATGTGCCAGCCGCGAAAGCTTGACAGGCGTAGCAACAGTAACTAGGGAGGGCGGGGCTTAGTGAAGGGTCAATTAAGCACACCTGAACACACCTGGGACACACTAGACGATTCTCAAATCTAAACCAAATTTTAAACTGTGGGACATCACAGACATAAAGGCCCTTAAAATACTTATTATTAATAAAAAAATATTATTATAACTTATTTTAATAAAAGAATAATTTTGGAATCACCCATGATTAATTGACAGGTGAAATTATGCATGCAGTAGTGTAGATACTAGGCCTACATTTAGCAGCATCAATATTACAAACTGATATGACCTGATACATGCATTGCATACACAGAAATTTGCATACACAGAAACACAACAGCTCGAAATTCAGTATGAACTCATATAGTCAGCCTAATGGTGCACAGCTTATTAAGCAATCATGATTTATTTATTTAACATAATTTGTGTGAATTAAAAGTACCATTTCTGGCAATGAGAACGTTTCTGAGCCAAATGAAGATAAGATGTGATGTTCAAATGAAGATGTCCAAATGAAGATGTTCTGGCGGCTGGCGTGTTTTAACACCAACTAATGCTAACACACTAACGCAATTGCGTACAGTTCCACATAGCTGACAAACGATCTCACTTTCAGCACGAATACGAAGGAGCTCCTTCATTAAAGTTTGCAGACATTTTTTCATTCTTTCTTTGTTGACAATAATAAACTTTCTTCTAAGAGCAACAAAGTTCGCGCAATGGCATGTGCGTCATCACTACGATACACCCGCCCCTTATGGCAAAACCCACTTTTTGATGCGGAAGTCATTGCCAACTACAGGCCCATTTACAACCTTCCATTCCTTTTCAAAGGGTTAGGAAAATAAGTTGCCGCTTAGCTCCTGGACCATCTTCAACATCACAACCTGTTGATGAGGTTTTTTTAGACATCAACAACAATCCTGGAAACTCTAATCAGCTGTTCTCTACAACAAACCATTTCCTTAAACCTCAGACACAAACTTTGGATCCAGAGGTCCTTGCCAACTACAGGCCCATATCCAACCTTCCATTCCTTCCATTCCAATGCCGCTCAGCTCCAGGACCATCTTCAACATAACAATCTGTATAATAAGTTTCAGACTCCCGGTCCGCCCAAAGCACAGAAACAGCTCTGGGTCCGTATTCACAAAGAATTTTATCTTACCACTAGGAGTACTCCTAAAATCGCACTAAAATATTTTTTAGCTAAGTTTTCTCTTAAAAGTTATTCACAACGCCTTTCAGACCTACTCCTAATAAGGAAAAATGACAACTCCTAAACTAAGAGTGAGTCTTCGTTGCTATGAATGACGTCAATTCTCATGCACGAGCTTCCTTGCAATGATCACAGTGATTGGTTGTTAGATGACAGGGCCATCATGCGGAACGTAACACAGCAACACATCATGGAAATCTGTGTCCTACACAAAATAACAATAATAATAAAAAAGTAATGTCATCGAAATGCATAGGCTATATAATGACATGTTTGTGCAGGACACAGTGAAGTGTAATTCTAAAAAGGCAAAGAGAGAAAAGTCATGAATGAAATTATTCAAGGTAGCCTAAGGGCCTGCAGTGTTCACTTATCGATGTCTTTTGTGTGCTCCAGTTCATTATTTTAAATGTCAGTTTTTCCAAGCGCGTCCTATGGAGTGCACCCGTAGGTCACGTGACAAGAAGTACAATAAGAAAAGACATACAACATTTTAAAGTCATAAAAATCTATATAAGCCTTGTTTATCAGAGTAGTCACAGCAAATATTTACATTACTATTGAATTATTTTTAGACTTGCTTTGAAATAAATTTGACAAATCCTGTAAGTTACGTAGAAGCACACAAGAGGCTTCTATTTTCCAACAAGGCACCTCAGAGTCAACATCCAACCATGTTCTGAATGCAACTGAAATGCCCACAAAATCAGCACCAAATTTCTACTCAATTAGTCTTTGTAAAGTTATATCTTAATAAAGTTAAACCGCCTTTAAAATTAAACCGCCTAATGCATATCTTATGCCAACTAGATAAAGCAGTACACACTTGACTATCTTCTTGGAGTGAGGGAAACAGCGTTCTTAGATATGTTATATTAGGCATTTCATTGTGCAAACATGAACATTGATGTTTAGACCTGATGAAAGTGACTAGAGGGCCTAAAGCAAAATCAGAGCGATAACAGGCACTGCATACACACACATACACACATATATATATATATATATATATATACACATATACATATATACATACATATATACATATATACATACATATATACATATATATATACACACATATATATATATACACATATATATATACACATATATACATATATATACTAGAGATTAACATAGTCTAAGACATGGATCTAGCCTCTTACAAAGATTTCAGATGACCCAACACCTATGAAGAGATGACGCCAACTCTGAATCAACATATACAACTGCCAAATTTTATATACGAGAACATTGTTTCTGCCTAAATAGTTAGGTAACTGCATGACATGTATAACAAATATAAATGTTTGATATATGGAGACTGATGGACAGTCAACTCTAAATTGCAATGTAGAAAGCATGCATTTTAGGTAATGCAGTCATATAATCTATAACTTTATTATAAGAAATACTCAAATGTACAACATTTCAAACAGGCCTCAGTGAATATAGTTATGTTAATCTCATAAATTTGAAATTCTCCTTTAATTTGTAATTTAGTTATATATGGCCTAAACTGACACCTATTCAGTTTGAATCTGTTCTGCTGGTACCACACATGTGCAACTATTCGCATGACAATTGTTGAAATGTATTGCCAAAGCATGTCTAATGGCTACAGTAGAACAGATGAGGAGAAAAAAATAATTCAGTGTGCTTTATGTGTGTTTGTGAGCACATCACTGATTGGTCAACTCTTTTTGTCCTGACAGATGCTAATAAAATACAATCTATTTTTTAACCTAATAAACATTGAAGTTTTGTATTTTTTAATTTTTTTTTTACTGTCTTAAATCAGGGCAAATAATTTAAAATTTTGGATAGAATTTCTTCCTTTCATCTGAATTCATGCTCTCGACAGTAAAAACAGGTTGGAAGAGAGTTAATTTGAATGGAGGGGAGAAAAAAAAGAAAACATACACACAGCGTAATAAAAGGCAGAGATTTTTCCTTTTTATTTTTTTAATTTTTTACAGTGTGAAACAGTTATTTTACATATTTACATATGTTTACATACATTATTACCATCCAACACTTTCAATAAACACTATAAGTTCTGCAGAGAAACAGAGGAAAACTGGTAATTTACACATTATTTAATTACAATTAAGCATGCTCAAAATGAATTTTGGGGAAAAAAATTCTGCACAAATATGCTGTATAAAACTGTGCTTTATTTTCTTCAAAACTGAATTATTACATTTTCAAAGTTGAATGAAATGCATTTAACATTTAAAATACTGTACTGATTATCAGTAGAACATGTTTCAATACATTTTAATACAAAGTTGAATGAAATATTCTCAACTTAAACCTCAAGAAATACAGACCTGATACATCTAAAAATGTTCCCTTCCACACCACAATTGATTCTGAAATAGTTTCATTATTCAGATGTAAATGTACATTATCTTTTTAGACAAACAGTTCTTCAGAACCCCCAGGAGAAACTGAAAAAACAACAAAGGGCATTTCTCCATGTCCATCTTATCTTTAGGGTCATGACTTCACCTTTTACAATGGTGGACAAAGGAACAAATAGTATAGTTTGCTGTTAGCTTTTTAATTTTGTTCTTGTATTTTCCAAAAACAGTTATATACACGGTTTTCCACAATATTCTACTGATCCCTGTGTGCTCCATATATGGAAGTAAAATAATGAGACATGTAATTTGAAACAAAACAGCTTGTTGAATTACACATTGTGTTTTTAGGGGCTGAAATTCAACACATGGTTATATTTAAGCTGTGAATATTTCAAGTGTGTACAAGTAAAATCAAAACAAAAGGTCCACTGAATCTGCATCAGAAGGGACAGACACAGCAGAACAGATACAGAGCAATCCTTCTCCAAATGGCCAGTGATTAGTTAGATCCTTGATGCATCAGAGGTTAAAAAAAAGGAAAAAAATACACTATGATTCACTGAAAAGTCCTTAAAAAGGAGCATTTCTTTGTAAACAACATTTATTTAAATAGTCTTTAAAAGCATTTTGACATTATGATATACTGACTATATGAACAGAGTACTGTTAGATTTGAGATGGTAGTTATTAAACATGGTTCGATCTTCTGGCATTACAGGAAAGCCAAATGTTGGATCCAGTCTCTTTACCAGACTGTCAAAAGACAACTGTTTTGTCTGATATCCAAAATAAACTGATTACGTTGATTAAAATATGTTTCATGTTTTGCAACATGTTTGTGAATTTAAATACTCACCTAATAGATGTCAGTCCAATTACAAAATTGTGAATTACCAAAACAAGGAATATGAGGATTCATAACAATGGACACCTTTTTCCTAGATGCATCATAGCAAGGTAAACACAGCTGTACCAATTTTTGTACCAAGAAAAATATTTGAACAACATCATAAATCCAATATATTTTATTAGGGCTCAAAATTAATGCATTCATTTAGCAATTTAGCATCTGTTTTTTTCTCCTGGAAACCTTTGCCTGTGTTAAATTAAATGATCATGCCATCATTCTTTCAAGTGCTTTTAAACGATTCAAAGAGAACTCTGCACGCAATCTGAAGCAGCCTCCTCTCTCTGGCACAACCCAGACACAAGCACAGAAAGCTACTTCAGACAGTGTGCCAGCCAGTGCCGCAGAGTTCTCTTTTGCACTTGAATGGAATTGTCAAAAAAGCCTGTTGTTTTTGTTTTGTTTTTGTTTTTTGCGAGTATTCTCATAAGCAATCTCAATGGGTTGAGTCTTAAATGAACAGTTGTCAAGAGACAATCAGATGCATGTCAGATCAGCTTCATGTGCATTAACAGGTCTTAAAAATTACAGCTGTCAGCTGCAGTCTGTCATAAGGGATAGTTCATTGGGGGGATTTGGCTTCTACCAACATACTTCTAAATATCTTATTTTTTCTTAAAAACAAACAAACAAACAAACAAACAAACAAAACAAACCGACTGAGATTAAAAGGGGCGTGGACAAGATTAAAAGACATCTACACTTTAAACTACACTTGAAACAGATGAGCGTGAAAGCTTTGTGCGTCAGCGTTTGTTTGCAGGCGTGCATGTTATGACAGGCTCTTTGCTGCAATACTGACATTTCCGGCTGCTCGAACGAGGAGGAGCTGAGAAACGTTTGAGAGATTGGTGCTTGGCCGGCCTCAGCGGGCTAAAAAACACACTCCGTTCCTCATGTCGCGCTGACGCATGTGTGCCAGAGCGAGCGGCCGCTTTACGCACGTAAGAAAGCTGCCCGCGAGCTCAGAGCTGCATAAAGTCTGCGAGAGCCGGAATCGAACACGGGTCTCTGGCACGAAAAGCTTTGTGTGTCACCACTGAGCCACAGGGGTAAAGACACAAGCTTAATAGCGCTACCAGATAATAGAGATGCCCACCATCTCAAGGGGCAGTCCTCCAATTTAATGATGGGCTCTGCTCTGTACCTCTGTGGCAGGTTGGACCTCTTCATCTTCTGATTCGGAATCTGAGCCCATTTGCAGAAGGCTGATTTTCTTTTCTGGGTGGCCCATCATCATGTGTCTGTGAAGACTTTCTGGGTGATTCTTGTTGCAGCATCCTTGTTGCAGCACCCGAATTCCAACGTGTCTGGAACATCCTGGATCCAATAGCTCTTGCTTCTTTCCCAGGCTGACTTGTTTGTGCTTGAAGCTCCGCAGCATTTGCTGGGCTTGCTTCAAATGACCGACAACTTTGTGAGCCTTCGCCAAAGCATTTACAAAGCCACTGTCAGCAAGACTCACTGTGACACTTCTCTGCACCATGTGAGCGACACAGTTCATGTGTTCATAGCGTGTAAAGCCTTGGTTACTACTCTACGCAAGAGTGCGAGTCTCCGCTGACTGCGCGCGCACCTCTCCAAACGGATGAGTACTTGACGCGCTCGCCGGTGTGCTATTCTGTGAAACGACAGGGGCGAACTCGAGTTTCGAGAGACTCGAGCCTTATTGGAGTGTTTAAACCTTTAATTCTACCAGCAGGGCTTACTTCTTCTTCATATTGTAGGCTTATTTTGTAAATGTAACCAATTACTTTAGACAAGACAAGTGCAAACTAGGTGCTTAATGCAAATGTGTTCCTGTTCACAAAATGAGATGTTAATGGTCGCCCATCAATGCAAATGACTCTGTGTATAGAAGGATCATAAACATGCTGGTACAGATCGTACCAGTTCGGCCAGATTCGGCTCGTAGTCGTCCATCTTCGGATGCGGCGCCGCGCGCAAAGTTACAAAAAGTGCCGTGCACACCGCCAGGCGATATGGCTTCTTGCGCACCCAACGCACACGACCGCCCACACCGCAATGATGTCATTTTTGCCGCACGCCCCTTCGCGCCTCTTGCAGATGCGTCGCGTATAAACAAGGCTTAAGTCGAATTGCGGCAATCATGTTGCGTGCAGTGTCGAGTCCCAATTGTTGTCGTCTTGCCCTCGATGTCCCACTTACGTGCAACAGACAAGAACTGTTCTTTACAAGTCTCCGCAAAATGACGCTCCTCAGTTTTTAATATAGTCAGCGCAAAAGACTTCAGTTCCCACGTGTCACTGATGAAATGTGCAGTTACTCCGAGGTAATGGTTGTTATTCAATGATGTCCAATGGTCTCCTGTCAGGGCGATATGATTTACTCTGAGCCAAGACCTCTTTCCTTTTTTCTTTTTCGTTTTGATAGAGCTTGTGGATTTTCGTCATAACTGTGGCTCTTGACGGTGACCTATAGGATGAGTCTTGAGACGCCACTCGCAAAACATGAATGAAACCTAAGTCTTCGACAATGTTAACGGGTCTACAATCCTTTGCAATCCATTTTGCTATTTTGTTGGTCAAATTTTTCTGAGGTTGCTTTTGTTAATGGCCTGCGAAAATTCAGCGTGGTCTGGCGCGAACCACTTGCTGAATTTGATGACCCAGCAAACGCATGTTTGGCCGTTGACATGGTACCTCAAGCTTGAACGGAGCTGTGAAATTGAAACTCCTTGTTACAAATCTTGCAAATAACCTTGTACTTGTTAACTGTACCATCATCATTCTTTTTAAATTTGAATCCGTCAATAGGCCCACTTTGCCCATCTCGACTCTAGCTCCCGTCCCAATCACTTTCCTGACCTGAATAATTTGTCACACTGCGCATGCGTGAAATGCATAAAAAAAATTACGTAATTAACAACAAACAACGAATTAACGTCATTAACGGCTATTTTTGACAGCCCTAAGAAAAATTATAAATAATAAAAAGGTATTTCCCTTCTGCAGTTTGCAATATGTCCATTATTCATTGTAAGTCTTTGTCATGCTAAATCGACATCCCACAAGCCAAATTTGCCAGTCAGAAGTAGGACTGTGTAGAAGCGCTAAGGCAGCATTACACACTCCTATATGTAAAGTAAAACTTGACCGGTAAAATGCACCATGACCGGTTGTCATTGGCCAGATTCCTGGACGATGGTCAGATTAACCAATCAGCCTCAAAGCAACATGAAAAAAAAAGGTAGTTGCAATGCTATTTGCTAAATAGAACATTTCATATTCACAATTCACCCATCATTTCCCTCTGATTTTAGGGTTAAGTTAGGGTTAGGTTTAGAGATCGAGTTAGGACTACGTTTTCAGACAGAAATGTTGATCCAGCATTAACAAAATGTGTTGATTCAGGTACATGTCTTGCCTAGCAAAATCAAAGCAAACGTTTCTGTATCTAGCCCTTTGTAGTGTTACACAAACTGTTGATTACTCCTCTGTCCACAGTAACACTTATTTTCAAACACTGCAATAATTGCATACAAGATATAACATTTGTCTATATTTAACAGCATAGATACTTTCAAGCAGTTGACTGCAGTGGTTATGCCGTTATAGGATTCGTGTATGGGACTAAACAAACCATCCAAAAAATGAAAATGGAACTTTTCATAATAGAAAGTGACTGTCTGTGATGGATTTTAGTAATTCAGAAGTGAAGACAATGTCTGTATTGGCCCTATGTTCCGTTATGAAAGTGTTGCCCTTGCTGTCTGACTAATTCAAAAATAAGAGCAGTTTGTGCATGTATTCATTTCAAAACTGAAGTGCTTGCAGCGGAATGATGGCTCAGTGGTTAGTAATGTCTCCTCACAGCAAGGTCTTCCCATAATACAAACACATGCACGTTTTTGACAAACTGAGGACTCTACTAAATTGTCCATAGGGTGTCATTTTTCACACATTTCGTGCAGGGAAACATTCCATAATTGTTCCAGAAAAACTTTTTTCTCTGGGTTTCTCACACACACTCTTTTTAATGCATTGAAATGACGATATGATATGTGCATAACAAATGCACATTCTGATCAGATAACATAAAACTAGGGCTGTGTATTGGCAAGAATCTGGCGATACGATACGTATCGCGATACATGGGTCACGATTCAATATATTGCAATATATTGCGATACAGTCCATAAGGCGATATATTGGGATTTTTTTTTAAGTAGGACTATAATTTTAGAAAAAGTAATATTTAAAAAAAAGACATGATGTGAATTAAAGTCAAACAAGTTTACTTTAGGTAAACAATTCAGTACTCAGAAAATCAAACTACCAGTTTGGGATTGTGGTTCACAAGTTCATTACAAAAACTTTGGTTAAATGTGTTTTTAGAAGTTGGTCATAAACTTGATAGACTTGGGGTCGCACACCGGACGAGAAGCGCAGGGCAGCACCGTGCCACGTCTAGGAAAACTCCAGGTATTGTACACCAGACGCGCACTTTCTTATCAGTGTATGGCCAGCAATATTGTTATGTTTAATGACATGAAATGAAGATAATGTCTGTTCTATGTTATGATTGTACTATACAATTAAATACAATCGTTGCTGAGTCTGCAGTCTGAAAACTTTACCTCAGAGCATCCGTTCACTGAATGAATTGAGAATCTCACCTGAAAAATCCAATAACATCAGCAATTGTCATTCAAGCAGCTGATTTCTGTAAATGAATGAAAAACTAAAGGTATATTGCAGCATAGGGCGATGTCAGGATACATTAGCAACGCTTCAATTTTATATAAAACTATGTAAATGGCGCTCTGTGGCGCAGCAGGATTTTGAACCACGGTCCTGAGCCGTTGCTGGGCGCCGCCGGTGTGTGTACACTCATAGAGAATAATGTGTTTGAATTTAAAAGATGTGGCGCTGAGCTTCTGGTCTGGTGTGTGATGCCTTAGACTCTCCGCCGAAACCCCGTTTCACTGCTGCTCACACGACGGTCCTGCTCGACGCTATGCGTGGCTACTGCTCGCGGTGTGAATGAACGCACTCATTGATTATGAGCGCCAAACAAAATATGCTCTGCTCCCGCGCCGAACTTGTAAAGACACAGTTCACAAACTGCATGGTTCCTGTCGATATCGGTGGTGCTCTCTTTACTCTGGAAACCAAAATGATTCCACACTTCGGAACGGAATAGAGCGGGAGCCGGTCTTTACACGGGGTTCAGCCATATCTTTGTTGTTTACGTTCAGGCTAGTGCGTCTATGAACAGCCACAAAAAAAGAAAAAAAAAAAAAAAAAAAAGAAAATCGATATTGCGTTTCTGAAAATCGATACAGTATCGCAAAATAAAATATCGCGATACTCAAGTGTATAGATTTTTTTCTTACACCCCTACATAAAACCAATATTTTAAAGATGGTTGTATGCCATGAGTGTTTGTGAACGTTAATGGGTGGTTTTGGGAGAGTTCGAGTTAGTAAAGATGTGTGCATTTCTCATATTTTTTTACCAAAGTAAAGCAATTTGGATCAACTGTTGTGTGGCTGGGCAGAGGCGTAAACATTTCAACCTGGAGAGCAGTGCAACTTTGTTCCCTTTAAAAACAGAGGGCCTGTCCAAAATGGCACCCTGAAACACTTGCGGTCTTCCTTCCGAGTCGGCGCAAGTGACATAATCCTAATTTGACTGTCAGAAAGAAGTCTGCAGCGGAACTTGCATTAGTGTGCATCGGGGGCAAATATCGATGGCAAAGTGGGCGTTTGCAAATTGCGAGCAGCCTTTTGAGACCTAAAATGACAAACGGGATACCCTACGGTCTCATAGACTTAAACACACGCACGTGGCAGCCATTGCAAGTCCACAAGACATTAAGTGCGCCATTTGGCACAGGGCCAGAGTATAAAAGTAAACTTAAAAATAATACGATTACTTAAAAAAAATACAAAGAATAATGATAATAGTTAGGACAAAAACCTTTAAAATAATGAGCTACACATTTAAAGATTTTTATTTTATATAAATGTATACTTACATTTTTTTAAATACAGTATAAATAATGCAGTCATTTTTCTGAATATAATTTCTTATACTTATTACATTACTTTAATTTCATTAATAGTAAGTCAAGTTTACAGAGTTTTGAATATAATTCAAAATAAAAAAAATATGTAAAATTAGTTTTTTTTATTTATTTATACTTGTACAATCCCAAATGCTTCTGGATCAACCTTGTTACCTGGAAAGCTACTGACGAGAAAAATGGCATTCACATGAAGCCCAATGTGACCGCAGCACAGAAAAGAAATTTCCACCCCCACCCTCGCGGTCTTAAAATATTCCCCTGAGTCTGTGCCTCCTGGATTACAACCACCAAAGATTAACGCTTTATAAATAGAACAGATAGATGGACAAATGAAGGAGGTTATGGGAGGATGTCCTCCCTTGATTTGTGATTGTCTGCATGGCAGAGAGGGACGCACATCCCTTTTGGCAGGACAGACAGTTCCAGGGAGGCTGTATTCTCTTCTATTATTATTATTATTATGCATACGTGTAATTAAGGGCAGATGAGAAAGCTCATGCATAAAGATGGCTAAAGGAGGCATGCTGGCGTTTCCTCTGAGATAACAACAGATATTCTTGTGTGCTCTTAAGTGCTAGAGAACAATAACGTTTTAAAACGTTAACGTCATAAAATTGTTTTTATATTATCATTTATATTTTTTTATATTATTACTATATAATTTTTTTTTTTGCAAAAGTAAAACATGTCATGAAAAAAAAAACATTAAAATTATGTTTAATTTCTTATGAAAGAAAAAAAAAAAACTAAGCTTTAAGCATTAATGAGAATTTAAATCCAGAAGGGCCAGCTACTGGGGACATGGGAGCCCTTGCTGGAGTGCATGTATGACAATGCTGAAGGTAACAGAGGCACTGAACAGAGGATGACACAGCAGTGATCATATGGTGAGATTGGTGACATTCATATAAATTCAAAAAGAAAGACGAGATCATGATCGCTTCAATAAAATACCAATGACAAGTGCCTGTCAATCCAGAATCATTTTGAATCTACGGAAAAACAGTAGTTCTTGTGATAGTGATGTAACTTTTAAGCCTCACACTGCCATTACGTAATAGCAGGATGAACCCTTGCCCTGACATGTACTGTATCTACAACTAAGTGAATAGAATAGAAAGTTAAAGTTTCTTTATATAGTATATTCTATTTGGGATCAGACAAAATTATCTTCCCCAAAGGTGGACGTTGAAAAAAATCAAATAAGGAAGTGTTGACTTATTCAAAGTCTTGAACTAAGTAAAAAGCAGATGCAACAGATGGTGCATGTTAATGTATTTGTTTTTAGCAACATGTAGCCTAGTATAGGTTCATCTTAAACAAGTAAATTATGTTGTATTTTGTTGACCATTAATGGAGAGATTAAGATGATGGGAATCTATCAAGTCTTGATAGATTCCCATCATCTTAATCAAGATATCAAACATTAAACCAGAGGCAGAAGAGATTAGTGATGTTCTCATGTTAAAGTTAAACACAAGCGTGTTTCATATGTCGTTATCCATTTACTGCATTAGCACAACGCCTTAAACAATCTTCTATACTAGACAAAACAGTCTGTACCATAACAACACACCATTTACTCAAAGAAACTGTATTAAGATATTTGCCACACAAACAAATACTATAAGCATATTAGGGGGCTTGAAGCGACATGACTTTAATGTGTTCAGAGTGTTATACATAAATAGAAAATGGTCTAAAAATGTACACAGTGCACTACGAATCAATTAATTCTAAATAACAAATATTGCACTTGGCAATCCTGGTGTTACTATCTGGGATAGGTTCTTCTTGGTTACCTCTTAAATAAATAATCTAAGGATTTAGTCTAAAAGGTATTTTTGCTTTCGATTAAAATCCAACACAGATCCTAAAAGTTATCCTTAAAATCAAATACTGTAATAAGCCCAAAAATATTCAGAATTATACACAACATGACTTTTCGTAAATTGTTTCTAAATATCTCTAGCATTTTGATGGTGTCATGCTCTTTGCACAAATACACAGCACAATCAATATGGTGGTCAGCACAAACAATGTTTTGTTTGATGTGTTTATAAAATTCACATAACCCTAAAATGGCTTATAAAATTATAAGCTATTTAAAAACCCTATCACCTTCACCACTATGCCTTTGATCAGAGGGAACTGACACTGTAAGTGGCTAGAAGTACTTTCAAATTCACAAATAACTAATTCTCTATAACAATTAAAAAAAATGTAATGCTTTCCCCCAATGACAAATGCACTCATTTAGTGCCAACTGCAAGATCACCTGTAGAACACTATAGACATTCTATTTTAGGATATAAGGAAGGATATTTTAGTATAATCCGCGATCTACAATTTGAGACAGCATTTATGTCACTTCACATGGGATGCTTAGAAATCCTGTATTGTAGGGCCCTATAATTTCTGTGATCACGGAATAAAAAGCACACTCTTTTTACAACTAAAATAACAGTAAAGGGTAAAAAAAATGAATTCCCAAAAATGTAAATGGAAAAAACGGAATTTGCAAAAATTAAAATGGAAAAAACGGAATTTGGGAAAAAAATAAAACGGATTTTATAGGGCCCTAGTATTGGTAGGCAGACAGCTCACCTGTTTGTATAATAATTTTGAATTTTTATAGCGAATCAATGATGCTGAACATAATTTTACACCTGTCAAAATGCAAGATATACAATTCACTAAGATGCCATACATCAAAAGAATGAAACATAAGAGACAAAGAAGATATTTCTCATCCTTTAGGTGTTAAAATATCCTTGTTTGCACTACTTGTTAATAAGGATATACTAGTTAACAAAAATGTTTAAAAAAACACTGGCTTGCGAAAGTGTGTGGTATAGCTGGCAATTTAAAAAGGAAAAACACTGCAGTAAGCAATGTCTAGAATTTGTAATAGAAAAAATAAATAAAACATCAGCCAAGTTTGAGACAGACACTGTGGTGCATAAGTAACTCCTCCTTACATCAAAGAAAGCAAGAGAGAGAATCTACAGAAAGGGGTCACACTTCTACACTTTTAAGTACGGTACTGTATGAGACCAGAATAACACATAGAATGGCTGATTGTGACGTTCATCCATCCCCAAATACCCAACAGTGAACAGGAGGCAGATCATCTCTAATCTTTCACTTCAATCTTTTGCATTACACAACATGTGATGAAAATAAAATGAAAAGCGTATTGATGAATGGCAATTTAACTATATTAGCAGACTTACTGTATTACAAGTTAGAATTGTCAGGTTAAACAAAACTCAACTAGAAAATAGAAGTACATTTCCAAAACAAAACATCGTTATAACTACAAACACCCATGTTTAGACAATTTACATGAAATCTCACTTGTCTTATGTAAATATCATTCTGGACAAGGAAAAGCCAGAAGGCATGTAGTGAAACAAGTGTTGTGCTTATATATATAGAAGTGAATTTCCAAGAATAAATAATGCAGGTGAAACAGGATAAACCTGCCTCTAGATACCTGAAAGGAGATAAATAAGGGAAGAAGAAAGAAAAAAAAAAAACATTTTACCAAACAGGCACTATACTTTGTCACGACTGCATGAAGATTGTATACAAGCTGTGAGAGAAGCAGTGTTTTTGAGTAACCATCTGTTCTACAGAGCAGCTCTGAGTCATGCCACCCTCTGTGCAGCATGCACTGATGATGTCAGAGCCTGCCGATTGGTCAGAACAAGGCAGATTATGTTGTTTAATATCAGGCAGTGAGATGCAAGTCCAGCTCCACAACTCACAGAATGTCATATATATTCCCTTTAAAACAGATGGCCTAAAAAAAGATGCAGAGAGCCAGCTGTCATTTTAGTTAAACCTCGTCCCTGGGCCCCCACTCCCCAACAGTGCATATTTTAAATATATATTTTGCTCTCTTTCTATTTCATGTTACTTTTTATTTTAAATCAAACAAACCTGATTTATATTATCAGGACCGGGTTTGAGAAGCACTATGTTAAGAGATGCTGGGGTGATGCCTTTAGCATGTGAGAGCAGTGGTTCCAATAGATGCAGCTGTTCCAAATGCAGCTATCCCTAAAATGACAGATACTTCCTCCAAAACCTTCGTTGCACAAACGGTTAGCATTCAGTGAGATTTTAATTAATGCAAGGGAAAGCTACAGGCAAGGACACTAGATGGACAAAAGAGACAAACCCAGGAGTGAATCTGGGCTCAACCTAGTCTGATGGCACCAGAACATTGTTTACCAGCTATTAATTTAGATTTTATGCTCCCACGACCATCTAGACACACACACGCATATATATATATATATATATATATATATATATATATATATATATATATATATATATATATATATATATATGTACGTGTGTGTGTATGTAATAGGTTCAAATTAAAAAAAAGACTTAAATTATAAAAATAAAAATGCACAAAATATGAATTCCTTTAAGATATTAAAATGAAAATATGAAATATAAAAAAATTCTGAATTAAAATGGCATTCAGTATTGGACCCTAAAGGCTATGTGGTGGCTTTAGATCATCATGGATTTTAAGTGTCACAGCATCAGGACTGCTTTAGAGGGCATCGAGGTCAATTTAAGGATATAAGCTATTATGTAACAACTCATCTACGCACCTTAAATATTCATGTTCACACGGTGTCATTTAATCGGTGCAAATAACACCTGACAAAAACAACACGAAAAGACTTTGCACATAGGGTACATTCATCTAATTGATTTTAAACGCCAGTGACTAGCCTGCTGGTAACAATGTTAGTGCATTTATTTGTGTATACATCATATTACGTTGCGTTCAAAGAAGCACACACTGTTCCGCGTAAAGATCCGCATTACGATTCAGGACACAAGCTGTTCTGTCTGCTGTAGCACTGCAGCAAACCCCATTTTCACGAATGCAATGGTCAAGAGAATGATGAATTTCATTGCCGATGCTTCTTACCTGAGTGGCTTTGTGGAATTGTTTCTTCAGTCCCGCGACAGACATGATACCGATTGGACTAGTGCTAACGCCGTTTGTGATGTGCAAAGATGTAAATATGCTCACAGATACGTGGATGTGAGACGTTCAAAGATAAACCCTTGTACACTGGGAATCACCACTAGCGTAGGCTGATTACAGCAGCTGAAGATGACGTGGCCGTGACATCACGCATCAGATACCGCCTCTCTACAGATTAGAGCAGAGCTCGATCCTCCTCCATGGGGAACCTTCAAGGTTAGTTCAACAAGGCATAACGCCAACAGGTAGAAAAAGGCAGGTCTGTTTTATTGGAGGTCAAGGGAGGAGATGCCTGTAAAAACTGCAAACTGAAAAAATAATCTTCAAGGTGTTTGCTTTAAATGTTTATATTGGAGTGATCTGTCACGGTTCATTAGGTCGCTACATTGTGGTGGAACAAATATAAAAACACAGATTAGGTGATCTACTCCTCAAAGTAGATAGTTGCTCCATCTCTCCATCCAAAGAATTCCACAACATTGGTGACATTTTGTACCAGGGGTGGAGTGGGACCAAAAAGTGGCCCTGGACTTTCTGGCCCAACGCAACCCACCACATCTCACATCATAACACATTGGCCATTAATGTGCAGAATATTTTTTTAACACAATTTATAGCATAAAAATAACACAATACAAAAATAAATGCAATTTAAACATTTCTTTTAAGTAACACAAATTAGGTCAAATTTGTAAAACCAAAGGGAAACAGTACATTAAGAAACACAACATTATTAAATGGATAGTTCACTTTGAAATTAATTTTTTAAATGTTTTAGCTTACCTCAAGGGTATCTAAGAGTGGCGCCCGAACATGGACCTTTGAAGTTGAAACCTCAGATTTGAACATTTGATTTTGAACTTTCTGAAACTGATCGTGATTTAAAAAAAAAAAAAAAAAAAAACTCTTAGCCATGTGACTGAACTTTATATTTGATGAACAATTGGTGAAACAATGAAAGTAACCTTGTAAAGTTTTTTGTGTGTGTGTGTGTAAACTGTGTAAACGCTAATTAGAGTGTTATCTCTTAGGTGTCACAGTAATTGAGATTATTGAAGGTGACTTGCCTTGAATGCTTTTTGTTTATGACAATGTTTTTTGTGTGTGGAAAATATTAATTATTGATTGAACATTTACGAAAAGTTGTATTTTGTTGTTTTGTAAAAAATCTTTGAGGGGGACAAACAAACTTACACACCTCTCATTTACTGATTTTTTTACACCCAACATTCTTACACACAAACAATCATGGCAAATACCCCTCCTCCCCAATCTACTTTTGTGGAAATTGAGCCTCCACCAGATATCTCAACTCCAGTATGGCTGCCTGCTCTGGGACCTCGGATGCCTCCAGTATCAACTCCATGTGCTCCTGTCTTCTATCATAACCCCATTCAACTCAGCCCTGTTCATCCTGGAACCCATGTGCACACGGCTCCTGCTCTGGCTGGTAGCACTCCAGTGCAAACCCTCACCTGGGCACCACAAGTGGATAACATGCAACTTTGTACTTCATCTGAAGGTGGAACTCATTCGTTGATGGCACAACATGACCTGCTCGGCATTTTACCAACTCCTGGAAGGGACATACAACAAGTCACTGCTAGGGTTCAAGGGAACTGGGATACCTTGTTTGATTTAATGACAAGACAAGAAAAAAAAGTGAATGAACTTACCCAGGAAGTGAAAGAAACTTCTTCTCACCACAAGAGTCAGATTGCTGATCTTGCTGATCTGCAAAAGTGGAGGATAATAAAAGTCAAGTGTTCACTCTGTTTACACCCCTAAGCAACAAGAGGAATCTGAAGCAGACAAACTGATCAAAACAATGAAGCTAATGATCACTGGAGAACTCCAAAAGGTGGAATCTACCTTGGTGGCTGAACTACATTTCATGGTTGATCAGCTCCAGTCAGAGGTTCAGCAGGACATCAAAGCTGTTCAAAACATATTCAAAACAAGCCAGGATGACGATAAGCTCGCGACTCCAACAATGTGTTACCCAAACTGATACATGTCTCACCAGTTTCAAAGAGTTGAAAAGTGAAGTGGAGAAAGGATTTCAAAAATGTCAAAAAAAGTGCAGATCAACAAAAGTTAAGTGTATTGACACCACCAGATCCCAGCACCACCAGTACGTCATCCCTGCCATCTGATTCTGCTCCAGTGACTCTTGCTTACTCCAAGTGACTCCACTGACATCTGTGGTTAAAAGTGACCATATAAAATTGACTTTCCCCACATTTGGAAGGCATTCAGACGATGCAGACCCCCTACTGTACTTAACCAAATGTCAGGATTTTATGGCTCTACATCCCCTGACAGATGCAGACATCCTGGCTACCTTCCGTACTGTCCTATACGGAACAGCACGTGACTGGTGGGAAGTCAGACGGTCCACCATAACCACTTGGAATGAGTTTGAGGCTGCATTTTTATCTGCTTTCCTTTCTGAGGATTATGAGGACGAACTAGCTGAACGTGTCCGTACTAGAATTCAGAGAGAGACAGAATCAATTAGAGACTTTGCGTTTTCTTACAGAGCTCTCTGTAAAAGATGGAAGGCAGATTTTACAGAAGCTGAGATTGTGAAGATGATTCTCAAGAATATCAAGCCATACCTTGCAAGCCAATTGCGTAGCCGGGTGAACACTGTGGAAGAGCTGGTAAAATTAGGACATCAACTGGAGAAAGATTATGAACAGCAACTTCGTTATGACTGTGGTCGTATGGGCCCTAAACATCAATCCCCATCACAAAGACCCTCCTCAAACCAACCTGCTGAAAAACTCCCAGTTCAATGTTGGAGATGTAGAGGACAGCATCCACCAGGAAAATGTCCACACTATACCTCTCCACAGTCACCTCAGACATCTGGTCCACAGTATTCCACCAGCGGCAAACAACCTTATCACCCCAAGCCAAGTGGTCACCGTTCCAAGAACTCTGTTGCTGCAACTAGAATGTATAAGTAAAAATCAGCAACCAAAAAATGTCATCCTCAACTACCAGTTCTAATGAACATGTAGCAGTACCTCAACAATTAGTTGTTCCCCTGTGTATTGATGCCTGGTCAGGTAAAGCCATTGTTGACACTGGTGCAAGCTACACACTCATAAATGAGAATCTCCTGAGGCAGCTTAACTCACCAGACCAGCTCGAACCGTGGTCTGTGGTCCTCTTTATCTGGCAAATGGAAAGGCAGAGACACCATTAGGATGGCTGAACACCACAATTCATTTACATGACCAAGCATTTACCTTACCTACTGCTGTACTTTCATCCCAAGCTCTAGCCTACGCTGTAGTCTTGGGGTTGGACTTTATTTTCTTCAGTGGCCTACAACTTAATGTCATTGATCAAAAATACTCCTTCAAGCTTGATCCTTCAAAAGAATACCCCTTTCAACTAGTGCTGGGCGGTAAACCGGTTCAAACCGAAAACCGGTTTATATTTTCGTCACGATTTTGATTTTGAATAAACCGCCATACCGGTGTATTTAATTACACAACGTTCGGAACGAGCCGTTACGCTGCGCGACCATAGAGTGGCAGTGCGGACACTGTTTCAGACGGACCCTTTACCCGTTGCACTACTGAGCACTGACGAGGGTAAACAAACAGCAGCGCTCTGTTACGTTACATGGGCGATGGATGCTGAAGAATTAGTACAACATGACAGTGATGACACCGAAGAAGAACTTGTGCCAAAAAGAGGAGCCGGGACTGTTGTTTGGAGGTTTTTTGTTTTCCAAAAATCCAACGTCGAAAAAACAACCATTATGTAAGTGCTGTCCGGCTAAAATTCTCCGCTGGGGAGAATGACCCGGCAACACAAGCAAATTGCTCCAGCGCCTTAGCCGCAAACATGTCTTGGAATATCAAGAATGTATTAAATCAGCCGCGGATTTAGCGCCCTCCACATCAGCATGTAACACAGGGAAAGCTAAAGAAAAGTCGAGCCAAATATTGTTTCCATTATACAGGATAATCCTGTGTGCCAAGTAAGTTAGCACTTTATATTTATTTTATGTTTGTTCTGGTTTCGAAGCAATACTTTTGAAGGAATAACTAATGCAAGTTGCATAATTTTGTTTTAATTTCTTTAATAGACCTCAAAAGCAATGCAAGACAAGATTTCCTTTTATATTTACTTGAATGCACGTAATGTTCGTGGATTTGTACTTGAACTAGCAAAAGTATTCCAAGTTGTTCTAATTGTGTTGTTTAAAATAAAAGTTCTGTATTTTGACTGCAGTTGTCTTTGCATTTTGATTCCTCACTTCATTAGAATCATGAATGGCTCTTATTTGTAAACAGCATAATTTTCTGGGGCCATGCAAACCTGTATTACTAGTGTGGAATTATTCTACAATATTCACTAATGACAGTAAAATAGACCATCCTAAGTCAATTTACTGCAGTAATTCCTCTCTTAACCAGTAGAAAATGCATTGAACACCTGACTATGCATAAAAAAATAAATAAATAAAAAAACCGAACCGAACCGAAAAACCGTTATGATTTTGAAAAAAACCGTGATATCAATTTTTGGTCAAACCGCCCAGCACTACTTTCAACCAGGAAATCCAAGTGTGCCAAATGTAAGTCCGCAAAAAGAGAGACCTCAACAAAAAAGAGAGTTGTCATAGCAAAGACATCTCAAACAATGTCAACTTTGCATTAAAAGTGTCATAATTTACTGAATGACACTTAATGACAGTCATAAACATTCATAAAGACTCCTTCATGTTCATGACAGGTGTTATGTCATGTTTATGACAGTGTCATGTCAGTCTTATGCACACCCCTTTAAATAAAGTGTTACCAAATTGTCAACAATAAACAAGTAGTTTACTTACATCCACTTCCATCTCAATGAACTCCTTATAGAGTCCGAAATGTTCTGAATGGTACTGGACTGCAGTGAACCACGAGTTCCAGCGTGTAGAACATGGATTAGGAGCCATCGTTGCTTTCCTTCCTGTTGGTAGTTTTTTTGTCATGTATTGAAGATATCTTCTCTTTCGGGAGCCAGCTTGGTAGAACATTTGTGAGAAACACAGCATGAATGCATTCAGTTGGTCAAAAGGTCTCCGGAAGGCACCACCTATCAGGTTCATTATATGAGCCAAGCATGTCACATGTATCGAGTTTGGGAATAAGGACTGCAATGCAGCTTTGTAGGCCTTTTTCATATAGGCCCCATTGTCCGTGTTGAACACCACAACATCATCGTCTATGTTGTAGTCTTGTAGACACTTAACAACAGCCATAGACACAGTGGAATGGTTACACTCCTCAAGGAACACTGTGTCTGCAAGGTATGCCAATATTCTACCAGAATCATCCTCTCTCCAGCGGTGCAATTGGTATGTTTAGTACACATCTGCCCTCGATGTCTGGAGTTTCATCGAAAATGACTGAAACAGGCTTTTTAGCTAAATGTGTCTTGAGTTGTTCTTTTTCTTTCAGGTACACTGCCCCCAGGTAATGTTCCTGAATCTGGTGAAATCCAGGTATAGCTCCACCATTGACAACTTTTTCTCTAAGGAATTTTCTTAAGGCTGGATGGTCACTTTTGGAGAGTGGAATATGTACTGCAGTGCAGGTGGCAAACCAATCTTCACAGATCTAAGAGAAAAAGAGAGGAAAATACATCATAATAAATCCCCCTACTCCTGACAGTACAGAAAACCAGAAACAAGAACTTTTTTTTTCACTTTTGTATCTCCGTGTCCTGTGCCTCACACACATCAACTGATTTAAGTACACATTATAATTGAGTTGAGGAATTCAAAGTCGTGTACTTCTCACACTCTCTCTCTCTCTCTCTCACACACACACACACTTCACCCGCACGCCTCGCTCTCTCTCACTCACTCACACACACACACAAGTCTATATTACTAACGGGACTATCGCTCTACACTGCCCAAGAGAGAGTCTCTCTCGCTCTCACACACACACACACGTGCCCGCGCCTCTCTCTCACTCGTTCACACACACACACAGAGTTCGATCATGCCCGTGCGCACTTCAACCATTCAACCACCCGCGCCTCTTTCTCTCTCTCTCTCTCTCTCTCACACACACACAGTGTACATGTACCGTTCCACCCCTAATACATATATATTTAAACCAACTTAACTTACCTTGATTTTTTCAGAGCTCGCAATTGACCGGGATGCAACAGCCTGTGTCACGGTGATTTGTCTCGTCTTACTACAGGCTCCATGCATATCTGTCATTCTCCGCATTTGTTTAGCAGTGGCAAAGTGTTTGTCGATTGACGATTTTCTTTTATGTTCGACAACAATATTGCACATCTTGCCAAACAGTTTACCCCCGCTTTCATAAAGAACATCTGGATACTGTTTTTCACGGTCCTTTGCAGTTATTTTTGTTGGTAAATGTGAGGCGTTGGCTGCACACATGTCTGCTTCTTCTGAACGCTGAGGGAGTGAGTTTGATGACGCTTTGCAGGAGACCGCGATGATTTGTCAAAGTTGCAGAAAAGTTGCGGTGATTGATCAAAATTGCAAGGCGCACTGAATTCACAGGGATTTGTTGAAGTTGCGTTAATTGTTGTGATCGCGACATCACGAAATCCTGGAGGGACTGACTATTGATCTCAACAGTGGATATTGGCAGGTTACCATGGACCCTGACAGCAAAGCCAAGACAGCCTTCATCACTCCTGCAGGTCTCTTCCAATTTAATGTTATGCCATTTGGGCTCAAAAATGCTCCAGCAACTTTTCAGAGGCTCATGGAGACTGTTCTGGGAGAACTAAGAAAAATATGCTTTGTGTACATCGATGACATCATTGTGTACTCGCCTTCCATAACCCAGCATTTCCATGACCTCCAGACTGTCCTCCATAGACTAGAAACTGCTGGTCTCACCATTAACTTAAAGAAAAGTAAATTCTGTCTTCAAGAACTCACCTTCCTAGGACTTGTTGTAAGTGTCAAAGGCATTTCAGCAGACCCATGTAAGACTTAAGCCATTCATGCCTACCCTGTGCCTGCGAATGTGAAGGAAGTTCAGCGTTTCCTCGGTTTAGCAGAGTGGTATCATCGGTTTGTTCCGAACTTTTCTAAGATTACTGAACCCCTCAACGCAGGGTCGGCACTATGGTGGGGCATTCGAGGGCCAGTGCCCCCCCAGCGCTCATTGATGCCCCTCCTACCACAGTTTCTAATACAATGCTAAATCATATATCAGATGTAGGCTATACAATACCAAATGTCCAGAAATCTATTTAAAGAGTACATTGTGTTTAATTTGTCTAATTGGATCTAATATGTGTTAGTACCAAGAATTTTCACGTGAAGAAATATTACATTTTTAATTGTAAGTGCAGTAATGGTCCAGTGGTAGAACTTTAGACTGGCGTGTAAGAGATTCTGGGATCTAATCCACACTTGAATAGCTATTTTTTCCCCTCATTAAAACCGATTATGTTTATCAGTGGTTGTCAAGCAGGGATATGTTTGAGTGCATTTTACTTTGTGATTTCACCAGTCTGAATAGAGATTTCTCCACAACAGATCAAGCGCGCGTCCGTGTGAAGATGTTTCTTGTGGCAGCGCGAGCCACAAGAGAACACTTTATCAGCACCACAGATAGAGTCAACGAGCATTTTGATCACTTGATTTAAAAAACAACACATTTCAGCGTGCTATTTCGCAAATATTATTATTTAACAATTTAACTTATATTATTATTTAACTTATTTAACAAATGAATGCTCTACAAAGTAACCGGATATGTTTTATTTATTTGTATTGGTACATCCGTCCCGCGAGATGTATAAAAGTGCTGGGAGGACAACATCGACCCTGGCAAAGAGTGGTGGGGAAATTCGCAAATAATAATTATAAATAATAATTATAATAATAAAAGGTGTTTAGTTTTTTTTTCTTTTTTTGTGTCAAAATATTTCTTAAACGGCAGTGCCCCCCCGCTGATGACCCAATGCCCCTCCAGTAGATCTGCTCTGGCGCCGACTCTGAAAAAGAAGGGACATAGTTTTAAATGGACAATCCAGTGCAACAAGCTTTTGACCAATTAAAGACTTGCCTCACCTCACCACCTATTCTGGGCCATCCCAATCTTCAACGTCCATTCATTGTGTACACCGATGCCAGTGACACTGGTCTGGGTGCCATATTAGCACAACGGAGGGATGCTGGTGGAGAGGAGGTTATCGCCTATGCAAGCCAAACCTTAACTGGGGCCGAACTAAATTATACTGCAACGGAGAAAGAATGTCTTGCAGTTATCTGGGCCCTGGAAAAGTGGCAACATTACTTGGAGCACAAGCTTTTCACCGTTGTCACCGACCATTCTGCATTGCAATGGGTCATGAGCTCCACTAAAACCACCAGCCGACTCATCCGTTGGGTCTTGCCGATTGCAGAAATTCGATTTTGTTATTGAGTACATAAAAAGGAAGCTAAATTTAGCTCCAGATGCTCTATCCAGGTCTTCTGTTACCTCAAGATGTAACTTGTACTCCAGTGGAAAAGACCCAGCACTGCCTGTGTCAGATGTTGTCCTATGGGAAGAACAGCACAAAGATCCTGAAGTTTCAGAATTATTGCAAGCCTGTGCAGATAATTGTCCCAGTCTGATTGACCAGTATGAAATTATTGAGGACAAATTGTATCATAAAACATACCTGTCAAATAACCAACTGCATTACAGAATCTACATTCCCAGCAGTCTCAGATCCACCCTTCTCCAGCACTATCACTCCACTCCCATAAGTGGCCATGGCGGAATATACAAGACCTATAAGCGACTTCAGGAAGTAGCCTTTTGGCCTGGCATGTGGTCAGCTGTGAAACAACATGTGAGGACCTGTGTGAAATGTCAAACTCTGAAAAGTGATAACCGAAAACCTGCTGGAAAGCTCCAACAAATCACCACCAGCCGCCCAAACCAAATGCTAGGAGTTGACATCATGGGTCCATTACCACGTAGCACAAACCAAAATGAATTCCTGTTGGTCTTTGTTGATTATTATTCAAGATGGGTTGAGTTGTTCCCCATTCGCAGTGCCACAGCCAAGAATGTTGCCTCCATCTTCAGAAAAGACATCCTGACACGGTGGGGCGTGTTCGGATTTCATTCTCTCAGACAGAGGCGTTCAGTTTGTTTCATCTGTTTTCAGAGAGTTATGTGAGAACTGGAGTGTTACTCCCAAGTTAACTTCAGCTTATCACCCACAAACCAACATGACCGAAAGAGTGAATCGAACTCTCAAGAGCATGATGGCAGCCTATGTGGACGACAACCATCAGAAATGGGACCAATTCTTACCAGAGTTTAGATTTGCCCTTAACTCAGCCGTTCAAGAGACTACTGGACTAACCCCAGCAGAACTCCAGCTTGGTAAGAAACTCCAAAGTCCAATGGACAAAATACTCTGTGGGCCTAATCTAACTCCAGATGCTGCTTCCTATGATGTAGTTCATCATCTCCATCACCTGCAAACTCAAGCCAAAGAGAACAGCAAGAAAGCCAAAATGAGACAACTGAGAAATTATAACAAAAATAGGAGAGATGAAATATTCAAAAGCAAGGACCGAGTATGCTTGCCCAACTTTCCACAGTCTAATGCACAGCGTAAATTCAGTGCCAAACTGAGCCCAAAAATGGAAAGGTCCTTACCGTATCCTTCAGCAGCTGGGTCCTTTGAACTACCAAGTAGCCCTTGAAGACACAGGATAAGATGTACGTACAGCTCAGGTTTGCAATTTAAAAATGTGTTATCCAACGGCTGAGGAAATTGAGTTACAGGAAAAAGAAACTCCTGGATATATTCCAAGAAGCCTCAGATGACGAAGATTTTCTAGGATTTTAATTGTTGGTTTCTCTCTCTCTTCTTCTGGGGGGGGGGGTGGGGCAATGAAGAGGAAGAGGATCTCTGCCACAAGCATGAGTCACAATGTTGTTTGTTTACTTTCACGTTTGCGCAAAGGGGTGGAGTATGTCAATTAGAGTTCTCAGACGGGTTCGGGTCGGCCCAAGACAAACCCGACGGGACCCGCGAGTTCGGGCCGGGTTCAGGTCGAAAATATAAGCAAATGACTCGGGTCGGGTCGGACCTCGGGCTTAATCTTTTCCACCCAGTAAAAAAACAAACAAATTATTATAATCATCGCTGCTGTTCACCGTAAAGAAAGTCTGGCTGCTGCGTGCAAAGTCCATCGCGGGTGGCTGGCAGAGAGGAGAACACGCCTCAGTCTATCCACTGTGGACGCACTGATCTTCCTCCACGATGCCTATTATAAGCATATGATTATGTTTGTAGGCTAGGTCTATTTTGTTTCAAAACTCGTAGCCCGCCTGCTGGTTTCAAAACGCGGTCGGAAGACTAGGAAAAGGAAAAGAGAATCTGACTGCGTGAGAAACCTGACAGGAGTCCCGCTCTCGGTCGAGCTTTATACTCATTGGCGCGAGCTCAAAAGCAGCACTGGATGCAACGGTGATGCTGACCTGGCGATCTTGTTGATGGACTAGTAAGTCAACCTTTCTAAGTTTGTGCTCATTTTATTTTGTGATTTCACCGGAATGAATAGACGCTGCAACGGCAATAGACTGTACTAGAACGCGTGCGCGTCCGAGTCGGGCCGCGGGCCGGGTTCGGGCGGATAATTCATGTTGATGTGTCGGGTTACATCGGGTCGGGCTTCAAAAGCCACGGGCCAGGTCGGGTCGGGTAATAATTTTCAGGCCCGTTGAGAACTCTAATGTCAATTAACGCTAATCAAGGAAGGAAATTGAATATAAGGGTGTGTGTAGTTCCTGGGAAAATGCGCGTCACCCGTTTGTGCATTGAGAAGTTGGCAGTGTGATCGTGATGGATTGTTGGGGAGAGACGGCTGCTTGTCGGTCTGTTGTTTCCTGTGGTTGAAGTCTGGTGCATCGCGAAAGTCGTTGCATTCCCAGACAAACGAACATTGAGCTGTTTTAAAGACAAGCCAAAGCTGCCTTATCCGCCTATCCAAGTGTTGAAGAGGACACTCACCAAACTGTTTATTGCCTGCAAATGTGGTCAGTACCTTTGCGCCGCCATTCACACATTACTACACACACGCACGCACCCACTCGCATTTCACTTTTGCACATTCAGTGTGCTTAGTTTTGTTTTTTTTCATAAATTGTTGTTGCCTGTTAAAATTATTGTTTGAGGTTGGTGATTTACAACGAAATTAATGAGTTGTTTACTTTTTTCTCTTTTCCTTTTTTATGAACAATTTGTGAATGAATGTGGACACGAATCTGCCAACGTGGATTAGTGATGTGCGAGGTTGTCTGCACCTGTCTATGATCTGCACGGATTTAAAAATCTGTTTGTGAAACTTGGACTCAGAAACTTCTGAAGACTTATTTTGTGTTATTAGTATTGTTGTAAATAAATATTCTTTGTGAAATGATTTTCTTTTCTTTTTTGATTATTTCTATAAATTTGTTGTGTAACAGGTGGTTACATTTTGGCTATCCTGGGTTAATTTAAATTTTGACAGGTTTTATCATGTCTGGCGCCAAATTTTTCTTTTCTTTTTTTTCTTTAAGAGATATATTTGTGATAGGGCGCAACCACCGTTACAAACTGTCCAATTTTGATGAGCTCTTGCAAATTATAGCCTCTTTTTCCTATTTGAAGAGGAGATGAGTGGTACCGAGTGGGGTCTTCTGCTGTTGTAGCCCATTCGCCTCAAGGTTGTGCGATGTTGTGGCATACATGAGTTTTAACAAGTGGTTATTTCAATCAAAGTTGCTCTTCTATTTGCTTAAATTAAAATAGTCCAAGTGACAACAGTGGCTCAACCTTAATGGGTTTGTTCACACAAAAATTTTAATTATGTCATTAATGACTAATCCGCATGTCATTTCAAGCCCATAAGACCTCCGTTCAACTTCGTAACACAGTTTAAGATATTTTAGTTTTAGTCTGATATTTTAGTACTATCCTTGTCCAGAAAAGCACATATCTTCACGCTGGTGGACGCACGGGACGCGTTTCTACAGTGCCGTCTGGATGAGGAGAGCAGTCTGATGACTACATTTTGGACACCGTGGGGCAGGAAACGCTGGTTGAAACTCCCTTTCGGCGTGTCTGTTGCGCCAGAGCTGTATCAGAGGAAGCAGCACGAGCTCCTGGTGGGCTTGAAAGGAATTGAGCCTATAGCGGACGACATCCTAATTGTGGGCTGTGGCAACACAGAGGAGGAAGCCATTCGGAGACCATGATGCAAACCTCACCGCACTGATGGACAGATGCAGAGAAGTAAAATTGAGGCTGAGTCTGAAGAATTGCAATTCCGACTTAAGGAAGTTCGCTTTCACGGCCACGTCCTCTGGCCGAGGGCCTCAAAGCTGACCCTGACAAGGTCAGAGCAGTTCTGGACATGCCCAACCCCACAGACACTAAAGGCGTGCAGCGTTTTGTGGGGTTTGTGAACTATCTGTCCAAGTTCATGCCGCGGTTATCAGAGGTCTGCGAACCACTGAGGAGGCTGTTGGATAAAGATGTACAGTGGCACTGGCAGCCAAAACATGACACGGCCATGAAGGAGATCAAGACGGTGATTACAGCTGTACCTGTTTTGAGATATTATGACATTAACAGGCCAGTCACCATACAGAGTGACTCCAGCCAGACAGGCCTGGGCTGCTGCTTGCTTCAGGAAGGGCAGCCAGTTGCATTTGCATCCCGCGCATTGTCCCAAACAGAGCAAAATTATGCTCAAATAGGAAAAGAATGCCTGAGCATTGTGTTTGCCTGTCAGCGATTCCACTACTACCTGTATGGGAGAGGTGATTTTACAGCAGAGACAGATCACCGCCCGTTGGTGTCCATCTTCATCAAGCCCCTCCTCAGTGCACCAAAGCGTCTCCAGAGCATGCTCCTTACGCTTCAGAACTACTGCCTCAAAGTGGTGTACAAGCCAGGCCCGGAAATGTACATCAGTGACACGCTCAGCAGAGCTACTACCCCACCACAGAGCACAGACACAAGTACAGGTGGGAAATGGTCTGCAGCCTGCAGCAGGAACAGTACGACACCGCAGCCATTCATCAGACCGACTATCTGAACGTCACCAGCCAACGCCTCTTACAAATCCGACAACACACAGAGAAGGATGAGTGCCTTCAGATGCTCAAGACTGTCGTGCTTAAAGGATGGCCAGACTGCAGAGAGGAGACGCCCATATCGATTAGAGGGTACTGGGCCATCAGAGACGAAATCAGTGTGCAAGACGGCATACTCTTCAGAAGTCAGCGTGTTATCATTCCTAAAACTTTGCGACCGGAAATGCTGAGACGGATCCACTACAGCCACATAGGGGGAGAGGCCTGCTACAGGCAAGCCCGTTACACTCTATTCTGGCCCAACATGCAGGGGGAAATCAAAGACTTTGTCCAACAATGCTCTGTGTGCAATGAGTATGCACATGAACAACAGAAGGAGACCATGATGTCACACCCATTACCCACACGTCCCTGGCAGATAGTGAGCATGGACCTGTTCAACCATGCAGGAAAGGATTTCCTGCTCGTGGTGGACCATTACTCGGACTTCTGGGAGGTCGAATCTGCTTCCTGACCTCTCAGCTGATACTACGGTCCTGAGGTGCAAGGCTCTCTATTTGCTATTAAGCTATTCTCCATGCAAGCTATTCTCCATTGGAGAAACACACCCATCGAAGGACACCTGCCACCTGCACAGCGGCTGATGTCGCGAAGACTGAGGACGCACCTCCCTGTGGCGGACCAGCTCCTGATGCCCCGGGTCATCAATGAGATACCGGACAAACTGTGTGTGAAACGCCAGATGGCGAAACTGAGCTATGACAGATCAGCCAAAGATTTACCTGAGCTGAACATCGGCCAGCCCATCAGGATGAAACCACTCCCTGGGGACAGGACTGGCCGGTGGAGAAAGGGGTCTGCCTGCAGCAGGCGGGGCCCAGGTCCTATGTTGTTAATGTGGAGGGGACAACACACCGTCGCAACAGGGTCGATCTCAGACCTGCGGAGAGAGTCCTGCCGCTGTCATCAGGGAATCTAGAACGTTCCCCTGAGTGTCCCGGGGACACACATGCCACAGAGGAGGGCTCTGGGAGCGAGGACATCAGTGAAGAGACAGGCACCAGTCATGGGGGGGTAACCCATTCATCACAAACCAGTTGCACGCCACTCCGAGCGGATCAGGGCCAGACATACTCCCGGAGTGGCAGACTAATCAAGCCTCGGGATAGATTGAACCTGTAAGTGGATCAAACTGAACAAGGAAAGTGAACACTGCTAATAGCTGTCAATTCAGTAGTTGTGTTCTAACAGTTTTTGTTCTGTTCATGGTATTTGTTTTTTTTTTCAGAGTTAACAGGTAGAGTTTAATGAAGTTCAGGTTTGTGGGCAATGCATTTAATGTTTGGATATATTACTACAGGAAGGGAGATGTTACAGGGTATCCTGTTGTACTGCCTAGGCAGCAGCTCCCCCTTGTGGAAAACTTGTGTATGTTAACTTGTGACAGGAAGTCAGCAGCAGTTGTGTGCTGCGTGAGCATGTGAGCTATTTTGCAAGATATTAATACACGGATCTTAACCCACTGTATGTGTAGCGTCCTTTTTCACATACATACAACAGACACTTCACACTGTGAGCGGGCTGCAGGCACCCAAAAGATTGTTTGACTATATATCCAACGCATTCTCATCCCAAGGCGCCATATTTTGACACTTTTGCAAAAGCGTAAATATCCAATGCACATGGCACCCTTTAGCGCCAAATGAGACGGTTAAGTTTTAGGTATGGGGTAGGGTTAGACCACTAGGAGGCGCCTTCTGCCCTATTTATTTTTACGTCTCATTTGGCGCTAAAGGGTGCCATGTGCGTTGGATATTTACGCTTTTGCAAAAGTGTCAAAATATGGCGCTTTGGGATGAGAAACGGGTTCCTATATCAATATCCCTCACATTACCAATTTTTTTACAATTATTTTAGAGGTGAAAACAGACTTAAGGAACAGGCTCCAGGGGTACCATAGCAGCATATATGCTCAGCATCAAGGGTGTTTGTTGTTTGGACAGACCTGCCCCCACTGATAATTAAAATCCTAAAGGAAACACTAACTCTTTTCATTTTAACTTTTCTGAAACATTAACCAAGATGGCCTAGTATTGTTATTGATATGAGTCTGTGTTGTCTAGTTTTTTCACCGTTTTCTTAAAGTTAACATAATCTGACTGAGGAATCTTAGACAAGTAAATATTGGCATCTCTGAATTTAATAATGAAATGCCTTTAACTGAAAATTGAATGTTTAATCTTATTATTATACATTACTGACACTCTATCCTCCAATTTGATACTGTTCAGTGCTTTTATGTTACAGTATATTTTAATCTTTGATAACAGTATAGGTAATAAAAATACAACGGATCATGTTAGCTCTGGTCCAATTAAAAAATATTAACATATAGAACTCAGGACATTTTTGTTCATGTAAAATATACCTCATTGTCATGTTCTAGACTTGTTATATTTAGCTTTAAATAAAAAAAAAACTTCCCCCTTAATATTGTGGCAGTTTTTTTCTCTGTGGTATCGAAAATGGTATCGAATATCGATATTTTTCAAGGTATCTGTGATCGAAGTTAGAAATTCTAGTATCATGACAACACTACTTGCTGGTATGTTATTTGATGTAGATAGTTAGTATTGAAACGAGTGCTATCCATTGGGTGCAGAAAAAGAGAAGAAAAAACAGTTTAAATCAATTTATAAGGAAGCAAAGAAATTACTGGTCTAACTTCTCCCTCTTTTTAAAGTGTAGAAAAGGGAAAAGAAGTTCAAAGATCGAGACTCCAGCAACACCTGTAGTAGCCTATATCATATGCAACAACTTTATTGAAGATTTTTTTATATTGGGGTTAGATTGTATACAGTTGCCGGTTTGCGGTGGAAATACTCCATTGTTAAGTGCAAGGCAGGGCCCCAAAATTATCCTGCTTAGGGCCCCCAGATTTACAGAGCCGGCCCTGCCGTCGAGTGACCAGCATTTAATCTTTAAATCAGCTCTTTTGTTTAAAAGGACTGATTCATTGTCGTCATAAACTAAATGTCTAACATGAACGTTATTATCTAAAATCAGTTTCAATACTTCACACATTTGCAAACAGGCTACTGCTGTTATTTGGTGAAAAAGCACTCTGTGTGTAACATTTCTTAACTATATGAAATGATATGTAAAGGTCACTAAAATGATTTATTAATTTATATTATTTTTTATTAATTTAAATTGTCTTAGGAACTACAGGATATTTAGAGGTGGATAAACACACTTTGGAGGTGGGTAAATGCTTTTTCCGAATATTTGGAGGTGCGTAAATGGTGTTTACGTGCATTTAGCCTCCATTATCCCTGATCTCAGTAATCCAGCTCAGTTTCGCAAAGTCAAAATCTCTACTTTTCACACCGATTGGTTGTCGCCCTCCATTTTTCGCTTGATATTTGCATCAAGTCTAGAACTGGCCAACATTTTAGGTGCTTTCGGTCGCTCTCAATAGCCGAGTTTCCACTGCCGGGCTAGGGCTGGGCCAGAGCTAACAGCTATAGCCGAGCCGAGCCGAGCCAGTGGCCTCGGGCCTCAAGCACCGGGCTTGCGTTTCAGTGGAAACGTGACAGTGGAAACGCGACTGGCCCTGGCATGCACGTAGCACGGCTCGAGCCCTGGCCCAGCAGTGGAAACACGGCTAATGCTTTCTCCGGTCAGCTGTCAATCCCATAATGGAATGCAGACCGGGGCACAACCTGCACATTCAGCTCAGAATAGTGTGCAGTTTGGAAGAGCAAAGAAACTTTGTGGTTACACTGCAGTGCCAGCTACACATGAGCACTGGTTTGATGTGAGGATGACTGGGTCAGAATCCCAAGCACTAGCTGTACAAAAGTATTTTTTTATTTTTTTTACAAACGTTGACACTGATTTGAGAATATGGTTAGGCTTTAATGTATCCTTCTTGATCAGTGGTCCAAACATTAATACAATAACAGGATTTGTTATTACTTTAATAGTTTATTTTTCTTGGTATGCCTGATTATGAATATTATTCAACGATGGGTGGCACTCAAAATCAAGGATTTACAGTCAGTCAACTTTATCCCAGTGACCTCACTATCCTAGCCCTAGTACATAAAAAAACAACAACACTGAACTTGAAACAAATGTGATAACCAAGCATCTCAGAATATGTCAGCTCCTTGCCTTTCTGACCATGGTGATTAGACAGTCAAGGGAAGACATGATCACTGATTAGTCTACTTTATGAGAGGCTAGGTACCAACCCATCCCTAACATTACTCTCAGGCTTTGTGGCGTTCTCCATTTTCCTCATAGACCTGTGACAGGCTGCCCTGGTGCTGACAGTAGCTTGCCTTTTTTTGATACTGCGAATAATCACTGACAACGTGATTATGCTGGGGAGCATAGATCAAAATATGGTTGCATAAAAATACCTGTCTCACAGTTTGTGTTAGATATTGATTATATATATATATATATATATATATATATATATATATATATATATATATATATATATCCCTTGAGGTTGCATATGTATGAATAAGCGTATAGCTTAAACCCTTTATCCATTTTGGTGGCAGGAGTTTTAGATGTCAACCTGCATATGCAAGGCCATATTCTTGTGCTCGTACAGAGGACCTAAACCGAAAGCGACGTGTTCTGTTTCACAGAATACAGAAGTTAGTTGCGCATAACCCCTATTATTTGTGACAAGCAGGATGGGATCGAGGGCCGTGAGAGAAAATGGTGCAAGGCCGGTGGTATGATTGATGATGAGCGACACCTGCGTGATGCAGAGGTCTTGTATCTCTCACAGAGTTGTAGAGGCATAAAAGGAGGAGCATCGAGAGTGAAGAACGAAAGAGGACCAGGCCTGGACTATTTATGTAATGTTTGGTTTATGTGTGGCGGCAGTCGTCAGTGAGGGGGTGCCGCCTTCACTTTCGTTTTTGTTTGTTTATTTGACATTATTAAAGCGTGTTAAACGTTCACCAGTTTCCTCCTCCTTCCCACAACTAACCTCATTACATTAGTATCCTCAATAAAAGGAAAGGTGATGTGACACAGTGTTAAACATGCCTCTGTCCCAACTCTTTTGGAGTTTGTTGCAGCCATCAAAATCAAAATTTGTTTAGATTTACAAAATACACGTTGGTCAGTGAAAACCAGTTAAATGAAGGTTCAAGAAAATTAACAAATCAAATATTGGGGGAAATGGGGTTTGTATAAACCAGGCTTTTATATGTAGTGGACAACATGCTGAGTTTTATGAATTTCTCATGCTTGTGGCAAGGTCAGCCATTTAAATCAATGGGAATATGAGAGATGAAGGAAGTAAAGCAATCTTGACCACCAGAGGGAGACAAAGGATAACACATTGTTACTCAAACTTTAAAATCTGTACATGGTTCAATAAACTGCCTTGTAGTAAATCAAATGCAAAAAAGTATTATAGTTTAATAAAGGTCTAATTTAATTAGTACACAATGAAATCTGTGATCACCACAACATATTTGTTAAGTTGCCAAATGTGATTGAATGTATTTCTGTACAATTAAAAGGAAGAGACAATGGTATTTGTCTATTTTGTCTGTCAGTAGATACATACAATAATAATTCCATAAAGACACAAAGATCCAAGTTATATTTAAAAAGAGACATGGCCTTTGTATAACACATGAACCATTTGTGCTTAGAATAATAGCAGCATGCGGTTGTATTTCAGATTACTTTTAGAATACACATTTATAAATATTTACATGCATTTTCTTATATCGCTTCATTATTTTTGTTGTTGGCACCCCTTTAAAGTAGTGGAATTGTGATGTGAATTTGGGGCTTTCAATGCTTGCTCATGCTTGTATACAAGGTACATTCATCACCACATTAGCATTTATTTTACATCATCACAAACATGCATGATGTAAAACGACATGAGTAAACATTATTTATTTATTTATATTTTGGTGCTATTATGTGTAGCACTTACGGAGTGAACAACACTTGCAGGTACTGTCTGTGATTTGCATTAAAATGCCTTTTCCATACTGGTAAATTCTGTTGTGTCGGTCATCAGAAATAACCTTTAAATGCTACACAGTTTTCTTCATCCACGTGGATGAGGAGAAGCGCATCAGTTTTACTCTGTCTAATTTCTTTTTTACTTTTGAGTGACAGACATAAGGGGCTTTTCACACAGAACGTTTTACGCTGTTAAAAATGAGCCACACAATAGTATCAGAATGTAAAGCTACAGTGCTGATGAATGCAAAAGAGCTAGGGTCTTAAAACAGGTTTTTATTTAACTCCACACAGCATCTGAAAACACGACACCCATATGTGAGATGCTGAAAAATTGCATGGATGTAAATGCGAACTTCACAGGGTATTTCAGCATCTTAGAGAGATTCCAGTTGTTCAGTAGGAAGGGTGCCACAGACAGCATATGAAATAATGGGATATTTACACATCACTTTACAGGAAGTGGACAGGGACATTTAGCCATCAGGCACTGCACATCACCCCAGAACTGCATGAGGTTTGACTCAATTAAATGCAACATGTTAAATGAACATGAGTCTCAGTTGTGATTTGTATGTGGTTGTTTATTGGCATAAAAGTGTGCATTTGATATTTGTGAGAAATGTTATCACTACTGTAGCTTATAGTATAATAAAATAATTTTACTCAAAAACATGCCAATAAATAGTCAATCCAGTAAAACGTTTGCAGTGGTCTCATTTATTTTTCCAGAGCTGTAGGCCATGTATGGATGTTTTATAGCCTAAACACAAAAGTATGGTAATTTATGTTTATATTATGTTATACCTTTCTACTTTTTGTAATATGCATGATTCAAGTTTCGTCTGTGTGTGACGTTTCAAAGTGTTCTAAATGAATGTGTTCTAAATGAAAGTGAAGTGAACATAAATGAATGTCATGCACAGTATAGGGAGTGTTAAATATTATCTCCCCAGTGTCACCTCTGAAGTAATCTTTTTTTTCAAGAATTCTAATTATAAATTTTATTTTAATTATGAAAATAGTTTTAATTAATCTATAAAAAACGAAGACTTATAGACAATATAAATTGAATAATTTTCAGATAATAGTACCCCATGATCAGTGCAAATTTAACTTATATGAAGAAGTTGACTTTCATTTACAATATGATATGTCCTATGTGCTGTTTTTTAACATTGTTCTTAAATGTTAGTACACATTTAACTATTTAAGGTAGACAGCATATTTAACTTGGCACAAATTAAACGAGTGATAACCAAACAATCTGCTCACGGTGTTGCTTTTGTTTGCTCTATCGTTACTGATCTATCAGCAATATATATACAATATATAACACAGGTTGTGATAATTCAATACAATTACATTCAATTGCACATGACCTATTGATCAGACTGTATGTCTGCTCTTTCGCAGTCTGTTTTCATTCACCCTCACTAAGGTCCATTAGTCCTATAGTCCAATTGTTGTATCCTTGCAAACTACTGTAGCCTACTATGCAATTTACAGTACAGTATAGGCCTACTAAATAATTATTTGAGTAGATAGGCTACATTAGTTGAAATGTCAAAAAAAAATGTGTACAAATTTATAGAGAATAAACAATCATTTGTTCAACATAATTGGCCTACATAATAAACAATACTAGGCTAAACAGATATATTGTAAAATGTATTATTACATACAGTAAAATAAATATAATAACGATATAACTAATATCTGTACAAATGACTGTGTACGTACAGATAAAAAACAAACAAAAAAAAACACAAAAGTTTACTAACAACATTCTTACACAAGTCACAGAGGTAATAGGCTCTTTGCACGCATAAGTTTCGCATGCTCTTCAGCTTCCGAGATTTGAAGCGAGAGGAAAACTGAAGAAAGCGGGATTATGACAGAGTCTTCAAATTTTATTGTCCTCCTGTCTTTGAAACGAACCTTTAATACGTTTAGATTAGGGCTGTCAAATGATTAATCACGATTAATCACATCCAAAATAAAAGTTTGTGTTTACATATAGTGGGTGCACTGTGTATAATTATTTTGTATATATATATATATATATATATATATATATATATATATATATATATATATATATATATATATAAAATACACACATATGCAAGTATATTTAAGAAAAAAAATATTTATAAATAAAATATTTATATTTATGTATATTATAGTTATATATAAATCTATATACAGTAGGCTATATACATGAAAATATTTCTTAAATATATACAAGCATGTGTGGGTATTTATATATGTAAAATAATTATACACAATGCACCCACATATATTATGTAAACAAAAACTTTTATTTTGGATGCAATTAATCATGATTAATCATTTGACAGCCCTAGTTTAGATGTAATTTTATATTATAGTTTTGTTTATTTAATGTAATAAACAAAGAAGCATAAACGAAAAGAGGGGTGTCTGTTTTGTCTGTTTTTGTGACTAACGTTTCTTTAGTATAGCCATAGAGTATAAAAACCAATATAAATTCTCGGTATAGCATTGGACTCAACGATCGGCGGAAATAATCCAGCATCCTTAGACCTTCACCGGAAATACTGCCATGCATAGAGCCCATTCATTTATTATTGCATATATTGTCATAGGAAGCACAGTAGCTAGATAATGCTGCTATCTCTGCCTTTAATGAATTCATTGATGGTGGCAGACTTTTGTGAGGCGTATGATGTTCACGGATGAAATCTGAACTAGGAAGAATGTTAAAAAAATAAACAATAAATAATAAAAAAAAATTTCTGGAATCAATGATAAATACGAGAAAAAATATTTTAAAACGAGAAAAATCGCATTCATGATTTCTTTTATTACCGTTAGACCTGTGTCTACATTGACACTGATACATTAAAGTGGAGGGGCTCCCTTGTTTCAAGATGGCGGCTCTATTGACGCATTCGTTCCAATGACCTGCCGTAGCCAAAGTGACTTCTAGTATATATGTCTATGAGCAATGCCAAGTAAGTGTGCCATTCTCAAAACTAGTTCAAACACAATAAACACATTTTATACAGACCTCTTATTAGCCAGCTACATCTGCTCCTTTTTCACAGAAACCTCGCAGCTGAAGCTACAAGGCAACTTTTCTCACTCTTTCAATGTAGGCTATATATGAATGATGAAATATAATTAAGATTAAATTATATTGTATAAATGATTTATTATAATAAAAATGTACAATTATATTTGTGATAAGATGAAATATAACTTTTAACGAGATTAAAAGGCTGCACAAAGTAGCAACTTTTTGACTTGTTTCTATAGCCTATAGTTCTTTTTGTAAATTTAGAATAAATTTTAGTACTAAAATATTTCTTGAATCATCATTTGCTATTGAAAACGTCCGCATGAGGATTTTACGGGCAAATTTGAATGAGACCCATTGTTTTTGCCAATGAGGATGTTTTCAAGCACAATTTATCTGGCCACAACCAGCCTCTTGAAAAACTAAAAAAACACTGGCATGACTGTGATAGGGCAGTAGTTGTTGAGACAAGACACAAGAGAATAAGTAGGAAAAAGAAACGAAAGGGGGAAAAAAACTCAATATACAATTGATCGCATGCATAAATCAAAGCAAGACAGGGATCAGAGCAGAAGCATTGATATGATATGCCATTTTAACCTATATGTTAGTCAACACAAGTCACTTTTATATCTGGTTCTTGCAGAAAGAAATTATTGATCTAGGTTGAGCTATGCCTCTTTGTTCACGAAGCTCCCCAAGATGTGTTGTCTTACATATTAAATATATTCCTGTCACCCAGATGCACTTCAAACAGATGAATGTGAACATGTTTAGCTTCAGTTGTCAAATTTGACCTCTCAGTCATTTCATCCGAGCACTGATTCGGGCATGACCTGTGATGGACCTGTTCCAGTAATGCTGCAGGAGACCTCTATACTCTCAGTTATTGATTTTGGAAAAGGGGAGGGGGAGGTTCATGGGTTGAAACTCCAGCAGCCCCTCATCATCACTCCCAACAGCCCCTGTGGCACCCAGCTACCCACAGCGGGAGGTGAAGCACCTCTCTCAGAGGAACCTGCCAAGACTATCAAAAAGAAGAAAAGGAAAGATTAAGGGTGGAAAAGAAAAAAAAAAAAAACGAGGGAATGAATGTGTAACTGAAAGATAAATTGATAAGAGGAACAAAGGGATGAAGGAAAGGGAAAATCCCAGCATTTAGAAGTCCTGATCAGTCGGTCCCCTAAGGTGCATTTCTTAATGAGACATTCACAAGACACAGCAGCGAGGCAGCTTATAAGAGGGAAAGGTTTCATTCTTCTTTTTTAAAACATGAAATATTACATGACACAGAAGACGTGAAGTTGAATGTTTCTTTATGTGTTCGCGTTCGGTGGGTGGCTGAGGAAGGCCATGTTAATTAAACCTCAGGGAGTTCAGTGCATTTGAATGTCACAGAAACAGCGGCTGCGGCAAGCGGATGGAGCGGGTGTGCAAACATGTTGACTATGCAGTATGCATCAAGGCAGGAGACATCAAGTTCGTGCTAATTTGCATGCAACTATTCCTGCGCATGCCAGTCCTCCCTGTAATTTCCCCCACTGCAAGTTATTAATGTTTGTCATTAGACACATTATGCTCGAGGACAGTGACTAGAAACCAGCACATTTATATGGGACAAATATTTGCAATAGCGTGCTCTCAAAGTATTCCAAGAAGAAAGGATCCAAACTACATTAACGAATGGTAATTAACCACAAGGGTCCCTCGATCCAGGGTGGCAGATAAATTGGTCCCGAGATGCTTAGGACAGTCTTGAGCTAATCCTTCATTACAAAAAGATAAATGCAAACGACATCATTAGCATAAAACTGATTAGATAAAAAGTTGAATTCTTATAGTTCATTTTTTGAAAGGATGGCTTTACAAGGTTTCTAATTGTATGCAAAGGGGAGAAGAAGAGTGAATAACAATAGAGAAAATTAAATAATAGATCATCTAAAATATAAAGGACGGTTTGGTTTCTCACACAAACGGAAATAAAGATATTTGTCCCAAATACACGACCAATATAAAAATATCGCAGAAAAGGAAATACAATTTCATAATTAAAACATCCGAATTTATGCAATTTTTTTTAATAAATCTATTTTTTCAACATCTAAGCCACCATTAATCATACAGAGTATTCATATTATCTACACTACATGTATGTAACTGAAAAATGCTGTGATAGAATATAAATAAATTGAATTGGAATTATTAAAATATTGAGAAATGGTCGGGTCTCAGTTGTAGTGAACATATTTTGCATACAAGCAAATTAATGCAACCATCATCCAATGCAATACTTTTTTGTCCATTTGTTCATAGGAACTTTCTCATTAATTGAATTCTCATTAAATCTGTCTTTAGTTACAATTAAGAAATTAAAATGGCTGATCCAATTCACTGTCACGAAATATAACTTATAAAATAATATTAATACATACACACCATTATACAATTTATATCTAAAATTGTCCAATTATTGATAATTATGCAATAAGAAATTCTTTTAGCTTTAAAATATTTGCTATTTATTTACGCTAATGAAAATGTGTGAAAAGTGAAAAAAGTGTACAAAACGAATTAGCTAAAAAATGATCCCACCAAAAAGGATCAAACTGAAGAGACGAGCAAGATGATAAATGAACAGAATGAACAATTTCATTTTGAAAATATTCTTCAAATATATGTTTTGGTAGGATTATTTAGCTGATTGTTCTTTAGTCTTGATGGTGTGAACTAAAGTTTGCTGGCGCTACATACATATACATGCCAATGTGTCAAAAACAAGTGCACAATAACTGACATTAAACTAAAACACTAGAGATCACACAAAGAATCTAATCCCCTTAAAATCTGGTTCTCAGTGGTGTCTGAAATCTATACATTTTGAATAACAAACCAAAGGTGCTTTTGGTTTGTAAGTCCTGTATCAGCCAAGAAATGTGTTTTCTTTTCAGAGGCGAATCACAAAGAGCACTTTATATTGCATCATTTATCGGAAAGTTTGTTGTGTGCGGCACAGGGCTGCAAGAGGGTAAGAGCAGAAAAAGGGAGGAGAACTGCATAGACGAGGGGCCTCCACTGCCATGCAGGGCACACTCCATCTTACAGAAGTTCCATAGTCTCTTGCTCCCTTTCCGTCTTTTTTTTTTTTCCTCTGGTCAGGCGTTTTTGCTGACTGCAGCTGTAAGTGCAGCCAGTTCCTCTGTCAGCACTTTGCCCTCCTTCATCTTCACCAGCATGGCGTCCATCAGCAGGCCTGCAGAGGGGATCTAGGGGAGAGAGAGAGGGGAAAAGAAAGGAAAACCTGTCAAAAAGAAAAGAGAGGCTTTTTTCCTGTGCGTTTTTTTTGACACCAGACAGCTTCTCCGGGGTGTCTTTTGGCTTTGATGACGTCTCTGACCTGTGATGAAACTCAAGTTCTTCACTCTGATTAATTATGACAAGGAACAAATTCGAGGAACAGGTCACGGAGGCTTTTCTTCAAATCTCCAGAAGAGGATATTTTGTGGAAAACACATTTCCTCAAAAAGTAAATGGGAATGTTTTGATGTTTGATTTGCAGCCATGCCACTCACGGCCTGCCACATCTCCTGGCGGTGCAAGGATCGAGAGAGGGATGATAAACGTGCAGCGTGTGTGTGCGCGCGTGTGTGTGTCTGCTCTGCACTGAAGCCAAGCGCTAACCTATCCTCTGACTTCACTTTCTTCTTCCACCCAAAACCTTCTCAAGGACTCTGTGTTAATTAGCACTGGGGATCAGAAGGCCGGCATCATCCATAAATATTGGATTAAACTTTTCTAAAAGACACACAGTAACATGCATTTTTTATATTCTTCATTGAGCGACTTCGCACAGAAAAATAAATGGTCTTAACTCCAGCTGAATCCTGAGTGTCAGACCGAAAAAGAGAGACGTGTAAATGCAAGAGCAAAGAGAGATGCATCGCAAATGAAGAGGAAAGAAAGTCTCATTAGGGAGAGAGGGAGCAGTGTTTTCCCCTGGGGCAGGTAGACTGGAGAAGAAGCCGGTCTCTGTCCTGACTTCATCAAAAGCCCACTTGAGCGGTGCTAAACTTCAACTACAGAGGAAAGGGCTGCAGGGGTTATGGCAAAGGAGCGTGATATTATTTAATTACTCTTAAAAATGTCCCATTTTATTGCACAAAAACACCGAAAAGCTACGGCATCTGACGCCACGCTAGCCTGGGAGGCCCAAGTCACGTCTTGGCTGCGCTCGCTGAGACGGGCCCACGGGGACGGCAGACTCTGTCATTATCATGTAACAGCTGCTTTAGCAGGTAATCTCCTCCCTTTGGACAGCCCTGGTGAGCTGTTCACTATTCAACAATGCTCTCTTTTGGGCTGCGTTTTCATTAACACACCCAGGAGTTGATTCGGAATCGACTGGCCTGGCCTGAGGAGAGGAGGGTGGGGGGACCAGCAACAATATGAAGGTGTTTTATAGTCCAATTAAGTGACGCTGGTTTCATAGAGTGTGAAGGCGCCTGGGGCGAAGCTACAGGCTCAGTCACAATATACTTGGAGCTTCATCCCGCTAAGACACACACCCACAGATACTCTCTCTAAATGGATTGATCAGGCTCCTTTTGTTATCAGCCTTAAGAGTAGCTTTTGTGGGGCCAGTCTGTGTGCAAACCAAGAGTAGATCTGCGTACAATCAGCTAAATGTTTTGGGAAATATACGACAAGTGACTCTGCAGGTTGAGGCAGATATCTATAGAGGGAATGCATTGACGTGACTTTCCCGCCGGAACAACCCCCTCTCAGCCTGACCGAGTGGCAAAAGATCTGCTGCGTGACTGGATTTAATAGGGGAAACTGCAAAAATGCGACTAAAACGAACAATTTTATCAATTTAAATTAAATGTTGGACTCAATATAGTGTTCCTTACAACTTACTGAAGATCGTGATCCATGGATATTATTGACATGCAGCCAGGAATCGTGTTGCCTGACATTTATGTTTGCCTGATTTCGACACCGGGAAATAGAAGCAATATAGACCCAAACATAAAGCAAATTTGCCTGTGAATGTTTTATATAAATACAATAGGTCTAAATCCGGGTGATTACTTATATCAGTGTTATATATAGCCTATATATCATCATATCGTCCAGCCCTAAAACTTTATTGTTTTTTTTTAGTCAGTGTTTATTAAAAAAAAACATCCAATAATGCAGAATATGGAATGATACATATTTAATTGATGAGTTGTTAATATATATATAACAATACAAAATATATGGGTATGGTTTTACAGCTAAATTCAGCATATTGACACAAAATGATAACTGCAAATCCACCTTCCGCTGACTGGAGTCCAGTTGTTTCTGTGAATTGCAGCGATCCATTTGCTCCTCTTTCTATAGCAGTCTGTAAAAATATACCTCTGATTTTTTGTCAAATCTATTTGTACAGTCAATCGCAAAGCTCTTTCCCACTTTATGTGTTGTGTTTGTTTTTGCGGCATTCACGCTGAACACATATACAGCCGCTCAGTCTTTTTGCCACTCACTGTGAGAAACTGCAGCACTCCGGCCGGAGGTGACGTCACGCGCATTCCCTCTATAGACCTTATGTAGCCCCGCCCTTTTCAGTGCTGCGCTCATTGTCCTTTGCCTTCCGGTCTGTATTTTCACAGCGATCTTTCATAGGCATGATTGAACTGCTCGTAAAAAAAATCCCGGTCGACATTTGTTAAGACATCTGCTTTATAATGCTTATGATAAACATTACAATGCTCATGATAACTTTTGTTAACTCTACAATAAGTAAATCCACTTCACCAGATAATTATTCCTCGACAGCGATGCCATAGAAATGCCAGAGCGACTGCGAAACCGGAAGTTCAAAGACAATATTCTGCAGATGACTGCGCCCACGTTAAGGTCTATAAAGCGCCGTTTCTTCCGGCATGTCCTTAGGTGCAGAAGAAATATTGAAATCTGTTGGCAAACAACTCTTCCGATGCCACTTCAATGCATTTTGTCGAACTCTTCCCCCATCCAGACCACCATGGAATGTTGCCCCCCCTCCCGTATTTATATATGATCATATAAAGCTTTCTGATCTTTGATCTTCACAAAATTAATTTTAAATCAACATTATTGAACATGGGAATAAAAAAAAAAAAAAAAAACAACAACCAAAACACACAAGACCTACTAAAGTCTGCATTTGATTAGAAGATAATGAATGTGTCACATGTGGGAAAACAAGAGATCAGGTAAGAAAATCAAGCGTAGCGCCAATCTATTCTTCTGTGCCAGTAATTACCCACCCTGCAATGCCTCTCTTCTCTATTCTCCTTTTCGGGCCACTGGAGACCAATATGAAAGGGAATTGGACACTTGGGGCCACAGATACTTGTAATTAAAACTCCTTTTTTAAAATGTTGTTTCTAACATCGTCAGGTCTATATAACCTGAGCTGGTAGATCTGACCTAAATACACAGTAGAATAAATAAGGAGCAGTCTTTGTTCCCTTTCTCTCTCATTAGGAACTGATGGAGGGGAGGGAGCAGAATGAGGATCAAACAATAGCATCACGCTCGGAGAAGAGTGGTCTGTTGACGATGCTGTCATGTTAGGTTCACTGGTGCTTGACATTGCAAGTACTGTTGAATGCATATGGAGTGACGGTCATTATATGGAAAGAGAATGATGACAAATAAAAGCTTCCACAATAAATAAAGCAGCAACAACTATATATGAAGAGTTCAGATGCAAAAGCCTCTAAATGCCATTTGAAATTTTCTTCTAAAATGACCATTTTTATCAAGCTTGTATATTAAAGTTCAGTAATTTCACTTAAATGACAATTAAAAGGTCATCTTCATTGCCATTTAAGTGAAATTACTGAACTTAAATATACAAGCTTGATAAAAATAATCATTTTAGAAGAAAATTTCAAATGGCACTTAGAGGCTTTTGCATCTGAACTCTTCATATATATATATATATATATATAGTTATGTACTTTTTGTATTTATTTTAATTTCACATGGGTATATCTAATACCATTTTAAAGAAAAGTTTAAATTGAATGACTGGTTTAAACTAAATAAAAACATTTTTTTTTCTAAATGAGAGTGTTAAACTGCAAATCTAACTCTTAAAAATGAATGAACATAATTGATGAATTGTTAATTCACACATACATTATTTAGGGATTTTGCTGAAAGAAAAGTTTTTCTAAAAATGAGGCTGTTTTGCTCATTTTTGTTTTCTAGTTTATAAGGTAGTCTGTAATATTTTATTTGTTTAATGAAGCTTTTTTCATTATGATATCAGGACAGTTGTATCTCCCTGATATTTTTTAGCTTAAAGGTGTGTTGTCATTGCTTACTAAAATAAATCATTATTAACTAAAATCATTTTCGACAATTTAAATGTTACTAATGAATAAGACTAAAACTGAAATAAAACTGAAATAAAACTGAAATAAAAATTAAAGCTATGTATATATATATATATATATATATATATATATATATATATATATATATATAACTGATAAAATGACAAAAGCACATACAATTACTAAAAATTAAACAAATGATACTGAAAATATAAAAAGATATGATTAACTACTAACAAGAACACTAAAATAACACTGATAGGCTTTACCCCGATATAAGAATTAACTCAGAAATCAAAAACATGCTCATCATAGAACAGGTGTCATATATATATATATATATATATATATATATATATATATATATATATATATATATATATATATATATATATATATATTTATATTTTTTTGGCATCCTTTAATTTGTATATGTATATATGTATATATATATATATATGTATGAAAGCTGACACAAAGATTACTGTGGGCTGCAGCTCTGCCCATTTCAGTCACTGCATTAATTGTAGCAATTAAATTAAGCTGCAGCAATTAAATTAAGTCTATACAGTATAACCCCATACGTCTAACACACACACACACACACACACACAAAATTTGCAGATAAGGTCACAAGATGGAGTCAGACCACACAAACTGAAAAAGCTCTTCTCATCGCAATCCTAACAGAACAGAATTACTACAGCCGGAAATATGTGGACATTACAATCCAAATTCTGCTGGTCATTGAAATAATACGAGGATGGAGGGGCCCATGCCTTCTGAAATGACTGTGTGCTGTCAGGCCGAAATGAATGTGGTTGATAAATGACTAGAGGCAGGGTGGCTCAGTTCATTAGCTCTAACAGTCATTTCCATCTCTTCATAAAGGCCGTGGTGTTATAATTTACCTCTAGTCAATAATTAGGAATCCACAAATAAACGCAAGCAATTAAATGTCTACTGCTACTGGGCGAAGGGGGTCCCTGGGCTAGATGAGGGTTTGCGGGTGGACACTCAGCATAGGATGGGTTATTCACGGCCTGACACATTAAGCCGCAGGGAGCACTGTGGACTAAATGCTTATAGGTTGGTGCTGTTATTCCCAGGTTGTGACCCTCAAGTGTGGAAGTGTTGTTGTCTCATTAAGAGAGAAGGGAATGAGTTTAGAGGTGCTTGGAGCATGTTGTGGCAAGAAAAGAGGAAAAGAGAGATATCCAAAGAGAGAGATATGTTCATTAATGTTATTTGAAGTCAGCAAAGCAGAAAGGCGCTGTGGCAAAGGCAACAGATCAGAAGCAACAGCCCGTAAGCTTTTGTGTGATTTCCTTTCCTGTGCGACTCAGACAGGCAGATAAAATGACATGAGAGTGAAAGGCACCTCTTCAAAACGCGCACACCGAGTCCCAACATTATTCTGACATGCATGAGCTTGTTACGTTGACATGTGGCACTGGAGTGATGGCTGTGCTATTGACAGGGCCACAGCCGTAATAAGAAGTCGTCACAGTGGTACCGCCATTAGTGGCTGACAGTGACAGCTCACGCTATACACAGAGACTGACAGGCGAGAGAAAAGACCTCGCTTAGGTAACACGCACACACACATTACCATTTTACCAAAAAGGCCGTGGTACTGACACAGGACTTTGGATACGCCACTGGCTTTGGGGTATCATATGAAGATCAAACAACTTGGGCGCATTGGAAAAACGTGCCTTCATTTTTGCTCCAAACTCACAAACTCACGTACTTACACCTGCAATTTCCATGTGGAATGGGCACTAGAGGGCATTAAAACACCTGCAATTTGTATCCCCTTTGACACAAATTATGAGGGTAATAGACTTTTTTTGTGTGGTTCCATGCACATTACTATGCTATACTACACAATACTACAACCTCAAAAAGCTATTACCACAGTGCATCATTTTAAACAAATACATTTTGATGATTGCATCAATCAGTTCCGCACGTATGGTTTTACACAAAGTAAACTTGCTCTGTACACATAGAATCTGCGATGTGGGCGCTCGGATACGAGTTCCGTAAAACACGAGTCACAATAACAAGCTAAAACGGCACGGTTGGTTCAGTAAACGCATTAAAACTATCGGTTAGGTTTAGTGTAGGTGGTACATTATTTATTTAAACGTACAGTCTGTAATTTTTGGCCACCAGGGGGCGCTCGATCTAAATAATAACAAAAGACGTACTTTGATGACGTCGGGAAGAGTATGGGCTCACGGGAGTTGTTGTCGCTGTCCCTGACAACCAGCCCTCCGAGGGAGAGAAAGAGAGCGCGAGCGAACACATCGGAACTGTCATTCCCTTCATTCCTCACTCACTCTAACTATGTATTTTTGACAATCACGTCTTTTCGAACAGAGATATAAATGAATTATCAGAACCTTAAATCAATATTCCATCTAGCTAGTATTAATTAATAGAAGTTTAAAAAACACGGTCACCTTTTGTTAATAAAATAATTACGTTTATACTATTGCCGTGTCCGAAATCTCCCACTACTCACTATATAGTGGGCTATATAGTGAGCTCGCCATTTTGTAGTGCTGTCCGAATGTATAGTGATAATTATTATACCCTATATAGTCCACTCAATGTTTCCCAGAATGCATTTTGAAAAGTAGTGTACAACCGATGGTCACTAACCTAAGCCCTACATACCATCATGCATTGCGCTGATCGTAAAAATAAGTTAGAATCATGTGTGGAGTAGCGCATTATAACAGAAACGGCCAGAAATGACCTTTAGTTTTTAAATTTTGGAGAAATAAGCTCAATATAATGTAATTTGTTACTAAAAAAAAATCTATTTAGCCCAGAGCCGGCTCAGCACCAGCTGACAGATGATGTAATCAACGGCGCGAGAGACGATCAAGAGTAGTGTCCGAAAGTGGTGTTTCTATTATGCTGGTGAGTTCACTATATAGTGCTCTACTCCCTACCACATATATAGGGGGTAGGGAGTAGGGGTTTGAGTGGAGATTTCGGACACAGCATATGATATCGAACAAGACAGCGTTAGTGAACTGCATATGAAGATACTTTCTCCAGCTTAATTTAGAAGTTAGAACACATTTTAATTTGCATTATAGCTACTATACCTGAGAGCTAGCCTGTCTGCGTTTCACACATGACATAATTCCACAAAATATACGGATATAGTTAACTGAATGGGTGCTTACCTGTTTATTAGAATGCAAGCGAGATCGGCATCTCTCCTATTTAGCTTGTCAAAGCTCTCTCCATTTTAAAATTCAACCCCACTGTTTAATGTGTCATGCTTCTTCTCCTGTCTCAAATCCTTCTCGGGTTATATTTTTCACCTGTACGTTTGCTAGGTTGACCATATTTTGATTACCAAAAACCAGGACACTCGGTCAGCAGTTTTTTTGAAAACCAGGACATTTTCATCACTTTATAAATACAGTCAGGACGGCCAGGACAGAACGTGAAAGCAGGACATGTCAGGACTGTTGGTCAGCCTAACGTCTAACGTCAGCAGCAGAACGTGCAGGCAAAGCGTAATCGTGATCCATAAATATCCTGTAATGTAATCTAGAGCGAGCATGTTTGCGAGACAGATGTTGAGCTCCGAGTCCTAACCGCACACGCGCACAATGTCAGAGTGGTAAGCTAGCAAGAGATCTTGCGCGTGCACCCAAACCCCCCTCAAGTTTGTTGCAGGTGCAAAATGATACTAGCTAATACTTTTTCTTCGTCGTCGTTTTCTTTGCTTTTATTGGCGGTAGTCCGGTGTTCCCCTTTGTGTTTGGTGGTTTCGCTGGGTTCCGCATGAAGTTAGAGAAAATAGAGGAGTCAAAGGTTGCATGACGTCATAGACGGGCGACAAAACGGAAATAAAAAAACGGCCCGTGTCTTCGAATTATACTATACATTTCTCCGGATTTGAAAGTTGGTGGAAACTGTCTGGATAATGTAAGTACATATCTAATAGAAATATATAACATAGATACAGTTATTTTTGCTATTTTTAAAGCCGAAAAAATACATAGGTAACACTTTATAATAACTACACGCTAATAATCATTAGTTAAGTAAGCAATAAGGTACGAGAGCTGTGCTGTATCGTGAAATAAGTAACAGCTGAAGGGCGTTGTTAGGCACGACGCGAAGCGGAGTGCCTGCAACCCCTTCAGCTGTTACTTATTTCACGATACAGCACTTGCCTCGAGTATCTTATTGCTTTTATAAAACGGTTGCCACACAATATTAAAGTAAAAAATAATATAAGTGCAACTTTCTTGAAGTAAAATCACTAAAAGCCTACCTTCCGCTGGAAAAAATAGTCCAGAGTGTGAACAGCAACAATGTGTAAAATGCATGAAAGCTCAAATAAAAACAACATAGAACCGCAGTGTTGCGCAGCGAATGAATTCATTCGGTTCACGTGCACGTCACTGTAGCTTTGCGCCGCCATCTCCGAACCAGTTTGCGACCGACGGTCACATTAATGCCTGCAATGTGTTGTGCAGTTGGCTGCAAAAACAGCCGAAAGAGGAACCCTGAACTGGTATTTTATTCCATACCAAAAGAAGAGAATAGAAAAATCTTTTTTTTTAAAGACTTAGTCTCATGTTGCTGATTTGTGGTTTATTATATTTCTATTACAGCCTACTCTCAGTGGCCAACATATACAAACAGATAGACAGATAATGTTTTTTCTTCATTAAATTTGTTGGATCTGTTTAAATGCACTTTATCGTGGTAAGTTATTAGGATTTGGGGTTATTTTGACATAACTGTCTGTCTGTCTGTCTGTCTGTCTAAATCTAATAAATATTTTTCTGAAGTTCATAAAGATGTGTTCGTCATTGCGTTTGTCTTTGATCAGACGCGCTTTAGATGTTATTTTTGTGCAAGTGTTAGCTCTGCAGACGATGCATAATCAGCCTTGAAATGCATTTTAAAGGACTAACGTTAGTTCTTCCAAAAATGATAACTCTGCCGTCATTTAACTACTCACCATCATGTGCAAATCCTTAAGTTTACTTTCCGTGGAAGACAAAGGGACATTTTTGAATTATGTAGCCTAAGACTCTTCTTGTCGATGTAATAAGAGTGAATGAGTAACAGCCTACTGGGGGCTGTCAAGCAAAAAATAATAATAATAAAAGACAAAAAACATCACAAAAGTATCATAAAAGTGATATAATACTACTCGTCCGTTATATTAATATCGTTATTTATTAATATGAATAGCTTTATGTGACGAACAAACTGCAATTTATGTCGCTTATATCATAATCACGAAGAGCTTTTACCTCTTGATAGCTTTTAACCGCAGCCAAATCATTCAAAAAGATTCGAACTCTGAAAGACTCATTTCGATATTTGTGATTAACCTTCTCTGTAAGTTAACTGAACATCTGTTCTATCAGAGAGATATGGCAGTCTTTTATAATATTTGACTGATGTCTCTGACTGTGCTGATGCAGTTGTCTCTGTCCCAGTGCTGATGTTCGGATTAGAAAGATTCATTCATGCCAGCCGGAACTGCTGCAGAGGATTCATTAATGACATCTGCCTCGAACTCTCATGAACGCGTGCCATAGCTCTATGACAAATGTATTTCTATTTCATGAAAGGCCAATTAGGGCAAGCCTGGGGCAGATAATAATGGACTAAAGAAAACTGGGGGTAACAAATAAGGATTCGGAGCCTAAAATTGAAATTTTTCTCAAGGTATCTCTATCTCTCTCTCTCATTCAAATAGGCAGTTTTGACGGCCGTACCGGGCGGAGTTCGATTCGCAAATATGGCGGCGTTCTATTTGTAGTGACAATAGGTGGCATCTATGAATAGAACCGTTGGGTGAAGCGCGTCGTAGCTGTGTTTTATTGATGAATAAAGCACAGCTCTTGACCAATCAGAATCAAGGATTCGAACTACCCGTTTTATAAGTATGAGTAAACCATTAAATCATCATTCATAAAGCATTTATAGACATTAATAAGCAGTTTATAAATACAGCTATAAATGTTTTCTTCTTGATTTAAAAGCATATCTATAATTTGTTTAATAATTGTATTTTCATCCTTTATTAATGATCAATTTATCATTTCTAAATCAAGAATTGCATTTTTTATGAACCAGTTATTTGAGAGTTGTCAGTGGTTCGTAAGATTACTTATAGCGTGTAAGTAAATGATTAATAAACTATTTAAAAGTACATTCATACATCTTATTATTCAGACATATAGTGATGGTAACTTAGTGTGTTAATAAATGCTTTATTAACATGTATTAATGCTGTAATTCAGGGTTAATTTGGGTAGTTATAAAGCATTTAGAAGTGGTTAGTTAACTATGTTCGTGAGCTCATCTAAAGTGAGGACTATTCATGCCTTGTAAAGCATTTATAAAGGCTGTTAAATATTTCTATGTTCTCTTTCACTGCGTTATGTTTGTTACATTTTACTGTTTAGAAGATTGACGAGTCTTTAGATCGCCTTTATAAATGCTTTACAAGTCATGAATAGTCCTCACTTTAGATTAGCTCACAAAAATAGTTAACTGACCACTACGAAATGCTTTATAACTACCTGTATTTACTACATTTACTTACACTTTCTAAGTGTTCTTATGAATTACTGACAACTCTTAAACAACTGGTTTGTAAATAATGCTATACTTCATTTAGAAATTATTAATTGATCATTAACAAAGTATGAAAATACAATTATTAAATGCATTATAGATATGCTTATAAATCAAGAAAAAAAACATTTATAGCTATATTTATAAACTGCTTATTAATGTCTATTAATGTTTTATAAATGATGAATTAACTGTTTATTCATGCTTAACTAATGATTAATAGCGTGCAGTTATTATAAAGTGTTACCAATACATATTGTGCCTTTAAACGTGATAGAGCGTTAACCTTTTAGGGACACTCAGTATATTTAATTTAATTTCTGAACTGATACATAAAACAATCAAAACATGGTGGATAAAATGGAACGCGATTATAGTGCCACTCACTGGACCTTTCCCTTTGAAAGTGTTGTGAAGCAGCAAGATAATATCAATTAGCAAAAATGTTGCCACAGGTGCGTTTTTCCAATGAGCCCGGGTTGGATAAAAACATGCTAGTACAACATAAACAAATTGCAACATTGACCTAGTCGTCTGTTATCCCCCCACCCCCCAAAGAAAAAAAAACACATAAAAAAACCCTCACCTGCCAATAAACTCGCTTGATCACTAGTCAGAGGAAGAGCCACCCTCCCTGTGGAACGTGTTAGGAGACGGAGGGTGAAAAAAAAACAAAAAAAAAAAACAGGATGAGCATGTTGAAAGAAAAGAAAAACTAACGTGCGGGTCACCGTGTCGGTGTCAGCACACCTCTCTGGGGACTCTGGCTGGTCTCAACCTTGTCATACAGCGAGCAGTCGTGTCGGCCAAGCCGAGAAACGTCGATAGCAACTTGCCTGTGAAGAGTCTCCTGCGGGCCGCTGCTCTGTTTGTGTGTACGTGTATGTATGCGAGTGTGTCAATAGCAGCCTGCTGGTGGAGAGTCTCTCAGTGGAGCTTGGCTCAATCTCCCTGCATCGACAGACCTGCCAGATCAATACTTGGCCCACCACTAACAAGCTGCTTCGGGGTCTTACAGCCCAGCAGAGGAAGCAAGAGAAAGAAAGAGAGAGAAAAAGGAGGGAGAGAGACTGAGCTGCCTGATGGCAGTCTTCAGAGTCCTCTAAAGTGTCCAGCGGCAAGAGGCAGAGATGTGCAGACTGGGTATAGACGGGTCACAGAGGTCAAAGGTCAAAGCCACTAGCACTGCAGTGACACGCCAGAGCCCGTGAATCATAGAAGATGCACGTTTCAGGCTGACAACCAAACATACGCATACACACAGAAAGCAGAAATCATAAATTCTTTAATGATCTCCTAGATATTGTTGCTAAGAGATTTCTTATTATTCATAACAAACAAATACTGTATGTAAAAATAGGCTGACGTTTGAAATAAGAAGAACGGAGCTAATTCAGTTAATCATAAAATGAATAACATGAATATTTGGTGTGAACTAGATTTTGAATGTTGAAACAACGGTTTGTTATTGAGCCTTTCACACCGGGAGCGAAGTTTTTCTTTGGTGAGTACCGTCTCCCCCCCCACACACACACACACCTCACCTCCACCAACTATGAAGCAAACCAACCAGTAGGATTTGAGCTCTGGGTCATGTCTTTAGAGTTGATGCAGATACACATATCAGAACATTTGGTGGTGCTCAAGCACTATAAATTGGACACTGGAGCAGCCGTCTTCTACACACTCCTCACATGTTGAGCCCAAGCCTGAAAATGACTCTAAATGAAATGTTTGCAGTTCGCTTTACACTACACGCATAACCTATAATTAGGTGGTTTGCATAAAATATTACTCTCCCCATCAATATTCCTTTGTACATATTTTCAATTACACACACAAAACCACATTCTTTCACAACAATTTTATATATACCTTGCATTAACTACATTTTTATTTAATACAATCTAGGACTGTCAAAAATATTTAAATTTGTATTGAAGTTAATGCATACAGTTAATTTTTAAAATAAGTGGGTAAAAGAACAAATATGTGTGAATTAGGTTCAACAATTTGTTTAGACTGTACTGACAAAAATATATCTATCAGCATATTTAATTATTAGGACAAAAGAATTTCTTTAACAAGATTCTATATTTTGAGTATTTACTGAAATAAAAATGCTAATCTTTAATAATTAAATGATACATTAAATAATACACATTGAGTTATAATTTATGGTCCCAACGTTTTTGCTTCTGACCTTTTATGATTAAATTCCACAAGGGAAATGACTTTACTTTAGCTAAACATCCCATCTGTTACAATTTTTGTAATTATTGCTGAAATAATAGTAATAGTGCCTCTCATGCTCCTGTTCTTCTGATAGCCAGATGGCAGGGCAGCCGAAGATGCGATTCACGGCGCACCATCTATTGTACCTTGATTTTGCTTTATGTTCAGCCTGACCAATATATTTGCAATTTGCTTTGCTTTTTCACGGTGTTAAAGGGCCTTAAAATATTATTGTTCATTTTAATATCTGTAGGATATGTTAAAAAAAAAAAAAAAAACTAATTCAACTTAAAGCACCCATTTAACAAAATTATGTATATTGATAAAATGTGAATACAATTTTTTTTTAGTTGCTAATGAAATCAAACCTGCTGCTGAAGGATGTGCTGTACATGTTCAGTCCAATCTGTGTCTGGCCCACGACCCACACACGCCTCCTCACACTGCAAATCACAAAACATGGCCGGATATGCTGTTAAAAGCCATGAAGAAAATACTCGAAATTTCTTTTGTGTGGGTGTGTAGGAGTGCAATGGTGTCACGGGATGACCCACAAAGCAGCCCAGCTTAAATATTTGAAAAAAAAAAAAAAAAAAGTACTTACACTTATGAGTACAATATTGGCTGGTCTGATCAGAATATTCAAATGTACAAATTATACCATAGTAATTGTAACAATAATAATAATAATAATACATACATTTTTGGAATGTTTGAGTATTGTTTTTTTTTATTTGTAATACACGTGACGTTATTCTACATGTGACTATCTTTTGTTTCCCACAATACTCAGTCAATACTGACCTCATCTGTGTCCAGCATGTCCACCAGGTCTGTTTCTGTCATGTTGAGGATAGACGCTGCTTTCACTAGTGAGCATTTAGACATTCTGTTTCCTTCTTTTTCACTCCTTTTCTTCCTCCTCAAGCGGGCTTTAGCATCCTCCACATTCTGTGCCAATTCATTAGCCAGTGCCTGAAAAATAATGGTGAAAAATAAATAGACATACGCATAAACATATGAAAAGTTCAGATGCAAAAGCCTCTAAATGCCATTTGAAATTTTCTTCTAAAATGACCATTTTTGTCAAGCTTGTATATTTAAGTTCAGTAATTTCACTTAAATGACAATTAATTGGTAATCTTCATTGCCAGTTTAAGTGAAATTACTGAACTTAAATATACAAGCTTGATAAAAATGATCATTTTAGAAGAAAATTTTAAATGGCATTTAGAGGCTTTTGCATCTGACTCTTCATATAGTCTCTTACACTACATCTAAAATAGCTGTGGTGTGATCAAGAGCTCAAAGTTAGGGATGATTTCGTCAAATTGGGAGCAGCCTGAACGAGTAGCCGAATGCTCTTGACTTTTGACGCAAGATCCACTGAAATTTCGAAGGCTCTCCTGTTGATTTGGAGAGGAATTGCACATAAGACGACAAGCTGCTAGATTTACTTCCTTCCTTTTGTATGGCACATATTATAAGAGGTGCTCTCAGAAGAGTGCAAATAATGGGGAGACGAGAGGCTCTTAAAATGGCGGTGGGTAACATTGGGTCTTATTCTTTGTTGGGCCCGTTGAGCGAGCTAAATGGGAATTGTTGCTAAATACTGAGAGACAATTAAATGTTAAAGCTGCCACTGTACATGAGAAAGTCAATAAAGTGAGCTCCCCTTTGTTTCATTTTCAGCTTATTGATCGTAGCAATAATCTCTTGTATCATTCCCCATAAGCCTTGTGAAAACCTGACCTTGGAATGGACAGTCTGTGTGTGTGTGTGTGTGTGTGTGTGATTTCAGGTTAACCCACAGAAGTATAAGTGAGAGCAATCACACGCGGTTGATCAGAGCACAGTTCTTTGGGGCATGCTCCATTTCCCACATCTCCCCATCACCGTTATTTGTTTCATAAAGCCTCCATCATAAATACTTTAAATGGATCTTCATTATATTTCAGGGATGCTACAGGATTACATAAAGGTTAGTCTTGCGTCCTCATATTCACACACTGCAAATGTGCAGCAATGCCATTAGGAACTAAAGCATTTTAACTAGCAAATGTCTCTATAAGGTGTAAATTCTAAAAACATTCATTTATGTACATTAGGGAGAAAAAGATTAGATGTACTTCAAAGCAGAGGTGACTTAACAGGCTGCAATTGAGCGTAAATGTGCAGTTTGCTGCCAAGAAAAAAAGATGATATTTTAAGAGACTCATTGACCTTGACATACAGTCTTGAGAGTGTTCGTTTCCAGTTTTTTTTCCCTAATAATAACCAAAAAATGCTTCACTACTTATCTTTTGGCATAATATTTTATTATTATTTGTTAGGGAAAAAAACAGTTAATATATATAATATATTATTATAACAGTTAAACTATATATTATAATATTTCCCCCAATATCTTTAATTGCAAAAACAAAATATAAACAATATTTCTATTTTCCTCTAACAATTTTCTTTTACCTACCCTACCCCAGAGCGAATAATACAAATAATAAATATGAATAATAATAAAAATATATACTGAGTATAGACTACAGTGTAGACAAAAGTGAGAAAATAATTCTTAGCCCATTCTGTCTGATTTTGATATCCATATCCAGGTCTCCTATCCAGGAGTTTTTAACTTATAAAACGTTGGGTTCTATACTGAAATAAAAATTTAGGGAATATTTCAATTTCAAATAGAGTATCATTCTAACAAACAAACAAACAACGCTTCTCTTCTGGCATTCTAAAAACAGCTATTTCAAAACCAGGTCATATGTTACTAAAGCGATTTACTTCATTATAAAAATCAGATAGTCTGGGGCCATTTTTTATTCGTTATGAATTCTTTCCCAGAATTTCATCCTTTCAATTCAGCTTTTTTTTTTCAATTACCATATCAGGACATTTATCCCATTTGCTTACTTTAAATTCGCAAAAACATACAAATGAAATGGTAACACTTTACAATAAGGTTCGTTAGTTAACATTAGTTAACTACATTAGGTAATATGAACTAATAATGAATAGCACATATACAGCATTTGTTAATCTTTGTTAATGTTATTTTCAACATTTACTAATACTTGATTTAAATCTTGTTAACATTAGTTAATGCACCGTGAACTAACATGAACAAACAATGAACAGCTGTATTTTCATGAACTAACATTAACAAAGATGAACAAATGCAGTAACAAATGTATTGCTCATGGTTAGTTCATGTTAGTAAATACATTAACTAATGTTAACTAATGAACCTTATTGTAAAGTGTTACCAATGAAATTTAACTCAGTAATTGTTTATTACATAGATATGTATTCAACAGATTCAACAAATTAGTAGCTAAATATAAATTGTGTATCATTTGTTTCCGCTAATAATCTGTAGAGTAGATTATACAAATGCCACTGTAATACAAATATGCACTAGCAATTGGGTATAGAGTTAAAAAAAAGCAAAGATTTAATAATCATCAAATAATGCAAATAATCTTTGTTGGCGGTCAAGGAAAATTCCTGCGCAATTGAGATAAATTGGTCAATGTGAACTTTCACTCCCCTTTCACTGCATTTACATACACTACATAAACATTATTAAATCAGCAACATTCAAAATTCTCCAAAGCAATGCTCAGCTCATCAACAAACTGTCAAAAGAGCCTACGACTTTATTTAAAGCTTAATAGATATTCACTGTCACTAGTCAAAGGGTAGATTCAATTGACCTAAGCCCAGCGCACAGAAAAATCCAGAAAGAGATTAAGCGAATTTATCACATACTCCGCACAGCTCCCCTGACCGCTTCTCGAGAGCCAACTGTACTGCAGGATAGTGTGATGGGGGCCAAGAGGAGAAGGGCTCTTACCCACAATCACCCTAGTCACAGGGCCAATTTACCAGTTCCCTCGCAGAGGAGGAGGATTGAGAGGAGCCGAGGAGACAAATTCCTCTTTAAATGACTTACCTGCATTAAACCACGCCGAATTGTATTAGAAGATAAACTAAGTGAGGAAATTACCGAGAAAATAAATTAGACTTTATCTTAAATCTTTTGTGACATTTGGCATTTTTCACTCTCAACACCATTTGAATGGGGAAGTAAATGTTTACCAGTAACACAAAGTAAAGTGTGGATACACTCGTGTTAATGAGGTTTCTTAATGACTCATGTCATACTAATCTAACACGCTGTCTTAAAGATGTCTTTATTAGTGCAGCAAGCATGTAATGCAATTTGAACTAGTCCTCAAGTTGAGAAGACAATTAAAAGCATGAAATCCTTACTCTGCTACACCTGCGCTATAACACACTACATGTTATCAATTACTCATGGCCATGCACATTTGCATAATTCAAACAAAGCTCTTCGATGGATCGCCAAATGTCATTATGATCATCCCAAAAGATCCCTCTTGAAGCTTCCTGACAGGATGGCATGTTCAAAGCTCATCAATCCATGACAGGGGGATGTAGGCCAGAGAGCTGGGCCGTCTACGGGGACCATCATTAACACACTAGCAGGAATCAGCTACAGGTTAACTATGTTGACTATACGAAACCACAGGCTACACAACATGCTGGCTTTTGATGACACATTTTTGCAAAAGAAGTTTTGGAGTGGAATCCATTTCTGTAAGGTTTGCATATTGATCATACCTCACATGTAACACTCTGTTTACACGTTAAGATCTGTTTGAGGTGATCTGATCACAAGTGGAGAGTGTCAATACAGGTGTAAAAAATGTATCGTGATCTGAACACATTCAGAGGTAGCTGAAAACGCAAATGACCTCACTGCATTTGTAATGTAAATGCTAATCTGTCCTGACAACAAAGGTTGCCTCCTCACCTGTCAATTTTGCTGGTTACATGCAGCTTTAAAAGAAAATAACCATTCAATATTTGTAAAAAAAATATTAACATAATATAAAATGCGCAGAACACACACGCACAGACACAATATTAGTATTAATAAAAACAATTTCTCTTCGAAACAGAATTGCAAGTGGTCACACATTTGACATGATAAACAGTACTAGGCATCGGGTTAAACAAATAATATGAATGCATTACTCAGACGGACCTTAATACCAAGTTTGAAAAGCTGATGACAAACTATAAGTCGGACAGTTCAAATACCTCAGTGAATGTGCGTAACTGGTGCAGCTGAGAGTCAGCGAGGGTGAGTTTTCTCTGCAGTGTTTCCAGAGCTTGAGAGCTCTGCTCGGCTGAAACCGTGCATCTGTTGGGACGCAGTCTGCTCCAGCTCAGCCATGGCCTGATCACATTCACCTATCCGCACCTGGAGGACAGTCACTCTCTGCTCCTGGAGATATGCGCACAGAAATAAGAAATCCCACCCAAATAAACACTATAATAAATTCATGATTACACAATAGATAAATAACAGATATACAGTACAGATATCTAGTAAAATTATAGAATGAATCCAGAGATCAAAGTATGGAATTGAGGCCAAACTTCAAACAAGACTAATGGTAATTAGGTGAATAATAAAGAAAAAGAAAAAGGAAGACAATGAAGGAGAAGCTGAAAAAGAGTGCTTCATTTACAGAGGATATCACTAAAGTGACATTCAAATGACTGTGTGATGAAAATATGATTGATGCAGATAGTCAAAGCTATTAAACCTTTTTCTGAAGCTCCTCTTTGAGTTTTTGGCTGGTTGTCTCATGTTGGTTTTTTTCTGCGGTGGCAACGGTCAATCTTCTCTTCAGAGAGTTCGACCAGGGCTTTCCGGTTAGTTGACTCATCGGAGAGAGATTTTATCTAACAAAGAAAAGCAATTGTTATTAAATTAGACTGGGGTCACTAAGAGCAAAATTTCAATTACTTCAATATTTTGAAACAGACAGTTATGTGGAAGACTCGGAAGTTCAGACTCTGGATGAGTGACACGATCAATAATGGTAGAGAGAATAATTAATTCCAGGTTGCTCCAAGGCTGTTGCCATGGCTAGTACAGTATCTTTTGTTCGAGCAGGACCTACCTTCTTCTCTAAATCTTCAGTTACTGCTCTGTGACTCCGCTCAGAGTCCTGGCAAATCTTTAGTCTGCTCCGGACATCTTCCACCAGCTGCCTTTTCATCGTCACATCCCTCTCTAAAACACCGATCCTGTACGCAAACACATTCAGATAAACATTCAAGTTTTTTTTTGTTTTTCATTTTCAGAAACAAACCACAATTTTTTTTGGTTTTGGGTTCATTTATTAAACATTAGTTCATGCATTAACTAACATGAACTAACCATTTGTTACTGTATTTGTTATTCTTTGTTAACGTTAGTTAATACAAATCTAGCTGTTCATTGTTTGTTCATGTTAGTTCACCGTGCATTAACTAATGTTAACAAGATTTTAATTAAGTATTAGTAAATGTTAAAATTAAGATTAACAAATGCTGAAGAAGTATTGTTCATTCTTTGTTAATGTTAACTAATGTAGTAACTAATGAACCTTACTGTAAAGTGTTACCATTTTTTTATGGCAATTAATAATTAAACAGAGAGAAAATAAAAAAAATTCCAGCAGTCTTGTTACTAAATAGAGTTTAAACATCTACACATCTCCGGAATATAAAAGTGTTGGAATATGTTAACATTTGAGGGCTGTTTTACGGACTGCCTCCTTGACCAGAGCTGCTGTAATGATGAGTAAAGGTCCTTTTAAATAAATATCCTTAAATTCCAGAGAGAGAGTGCCTGAAGCAAATGCACTGAATAAATGTGAGAGCTTCTTATTGGAGTGACATTAAATTAAATAAGACTGGGTGGCCTGGGGAAATGGAGTCAGGTTACCCAACAGCCATTAATGAGAAAACCCATATTGACCCCGCTGTAGAGTGGACTAAGCCGTTTCTCCTGTTGACTTACAGCCACGCTTCACCCGTCCTCCCCCACTTCACTCCATCTTTCCCAAAGCTCAAGAGAGCAAATGGCAATTAGATCTATAACATTTATTTTAGGGGTAAGCGTGCCCAAAAAGAACAGCGGGACGGTGATGCTGATGACCGGCACGAGCCTCAGAACAGCCCGCTGAAATGTCTGAGTGTTTGCTTTCCTTCGCACTCCCCGCTTTGTCTCTTTGGTGTTGAGCTGCTAGATTGCTAATTCAAAATGCATTTTGGATGCTAATACAGTTGTAACTGCTTTTATAGATCATGGATGCACAGTTTGCAGTAGAAAACAAAGGAGATGAATACATTTATGATATGGAAAGACAACAGGCGGCACATGAAAGGCAGGCCTTTATGAATAAGGCAGAGACCTCTGCGCCGGATATTGACTCAGGACATGGCAGCATGCTTTGAAATTCACTTTATTTGAAGGCAGTGCAGCAGATGTATTTTTTACAGCGTCTAGACATGTATTTCATTTAAACAAGCTGCGTGGCGTAAGGTGGCTACTGCTCACAGGGATTCCTCATCTGTGATTTCACATGTTGTCACTGACTGGCATGAAACCTCTGAGTTTTACCTGGATGCAGACGCACGCTGTGGCATTCACATAATTCTTAGCATGCACGTACTGGAGAGAAAAAAAATCCTATTCTCAATCCATGCCTTTGTTTTGGGTAGAAATGTGAACATACTTAAACCTACAATGCGTAGGAATATCACCCATCTAGCGGTGAAATTGTATATGACTATAAACTGAATATGACTTTCTAGCCCCTCCCATTCCGAGGGCATTTTAACTCCAACGGTGGCCGTATTATTCCAAGATTAACATGCTCATTGATGTGAGGAAAAATATCCAAGATAAAATGAACTTGCATTATGCACAACCAATGCACAACATGTCCTTGAGAATAGGCGTGATCCTCCATCTTAAACAGGCTTTCAAATCTTACCGGCAGTTGTGAGTAATCTCCCCCTCGCATTTGTCACGGTGCCACTGAGTGTAAAAGCGCGAAAAGCGAAGCTCTGAATTTACAGGTGTGAATTTTCAAGATGGAGGCGCAACAGGGCTGCCGCCATTCGAAGTGACTCGCTCGTATCTATTTTAAATGGCGCTTACGAGAATACTTGATTAATTGGTGAAACGAACTACACATTAATAAGCACATATACTTTTGAAAAAACAAAGTGTATAAACAGTGTAGCTTTAAAACAAGAAATCTCCTTGAGAGGAAAAAATATATCGCATTTGCCTCAATGGCAGATATTTTGCACTAGTTTCAATCAAAATCTCACTAAATGTATTATTTACTATAAGAGCCTTTTTTCCACTGAGATGGGCTAGAATCAAGTGACGAAGGAAGAAAATAAAAAGGACAGGGAGATGGAATGCAGTTAACACAACAGACTGTCAGACTCGGTGCCCAGGGCAAGACATCTTATGACAAGAGTGCATAACTACATGGGAAGGAAATTACACCTCCTCCTCTTTGCACATAGCCAGCTTCACGCATTTCAAAATCTAGTGTTGAAGTCTGCCACATGGTGGAATCAGACACTGCAAAAGTGACCCATAGCATGAGAAAGAGAGGGTTGAAGAAGTGAGAATACCTCAAGACTGAAGGAAAGAGAGGGGATAGAGCGCATTTACCTCTCGTGCAGTTCTTTCAGAGTCTGATCTCTTTCATCTAACTGAGCCCTCAGGCTCTTGTTAGCAGCAGTGTGTTTGCTCATCTCACTGCTGGCACTCTGTGGAAAGAAAGAGTCACACATTTATCCTATCATCTGATATCCCATTGTGCACGACTCATTTATGAGTATTGAGCCATCGGGATGCTTGATGAGGATGCTGTTTCACATCTGTTTCACAGAAACACATCTACTTATGTCCTGTGTATTGGCTCTAATTTCTTTTATAGGTCAATGTTGTGACAATCATTTTTTGGACCAGATATATACAGTTATTTAAAAAATATGTATATTTATTTTAGACATATTATGTGTGAGGCTTAAAGTTAAAAAAGTATCAGTCTGGACATAAAGCAATTAAGTACAATATCTGATTAAAATTCTTTCAAAAAGGTAAACTAAGGAGTTTGATCTTTTTTTTATTAATTGGGCAACACTTTACAATGAGGTTCATTTACTATATTAGTTGACCCTCAGTGAAAATTTCTAAATCTTATCAATCGTATTGATGTTAATCTAGTGATACATTATTAAAATCAAAAGTTGTATCTGTTAATCTGTTAATAGATTTAATGGACCTCAGATAAACGGTTGGATTTTTATTAACTATCATTAACAAAAATGTATAAATATTGTAACAAATGCAAATTTTTGTTAATATTAGTTGCCCCTTTTTTGTTAATATTAGAAAAATATTTAAAAATATATATATATATAATATTTTAAGAAAAAAGGTGGCTCAAACTTAGTCAGTAAAATACATCAAGCCCTTTTGTTATCAAGACAAGAAGGTAATGATAATTTCAGTTTCAATAATAAATCACAGGGAGGACCCCTGTAGATACTGATGAATGTCCGCCATGGTCAGTTTTTTAAGATTATATAAAAAGTAATCTACTACATGAAAATTCATAATTTGCAAAACAAATGAATAAACAAAAAATAGGTTATAGATTATTGTAGTTTTTTTGTATATTCGTTTTTTTTTTAAATGAACAAGACATGCACACAGTCAAATATTCAAAGTAAGGAAAATATTTATCCACTTAATGGTTATACTCTGTCTTTTTTAGAGCCTTTTTATTTAACCTCTTTATATAAAGGCGCTAAAAAAATGCTTGAAACCCACACAAATACAATGTCTACAATTCTAAGAACATGACATGTCTCAGACATGCTTATTTGTCACTGAATCTAAAATAATTTTTTGTCCCACTGTATATTTATATTTTGTCTCATTTATAGCATTACTTATTACGCTGGGTTTTGATCTATTTAGTGGCACATTTGCTCAACCTCTGTGAATGTGTGTCAAGGTAAGAGGAACACGCACAGAGCGTCTGAAAACTCTGACGACAGGTTGAGTTGGTGGGATGCCTGTGATCATGTGAATGATGGATATTTGTATGTGCACCTTGTCTTTAGTTGAAAGGAACGGAGGACTCGTTTATGTAGCACACATCCTGACTGCATTTCACACACACCCACACACACAGTCTCCTGTCTCTTGAACATGACACTATCATTGAGCCCAACACAGAAACATAAAGAGCAGTGCCAGACCTCATAAATCAGATTCCTGATATTATACACCAAAAGTGTCACCAGCTTTTAACACACTGACTTGTTTATAGGAGAAAAAATAAATAAATAAGGACACAGAACAAGTTTTTGCTTTGAAAAAAGCAAGATGCGGGGCAGTGGAATGGGGAAATACGCAAGGTCTTAAAGGGATACTCCACGGTTTTTCATATTAAACTATGTTATTCCCTTAACTAAGACAAGTTGATGCATACCTGTCTCGTCTCAGTGCGTGCACTTTATCGCCTCAGTCTTGCCGTGAAACTTTGTTAGCACTTAGCTTAGCCCTGTTCATTAAATATGGGCCAAAAAGAGAAGCGACCAAACACCTCCTCGTTTTCCTATTTAAATACAGTTACTTGAGTAGTGTAACTCGACCTAAGCTGGTGACACAAAATAAAACGTTGCGATTTTCTAAGCGTTTAAAATTGATAACGATATTGACAGGCAATAAGAAGTGACTGTTTTATTTACAAAAGGACTAAGCTCAGAAATAAAAATGTAGTATAATGTAGTATATTTTATTTTGTGTCACCAGCTGAGGTCGAGTTACTCTACTCGAGTAACTGTATTTAAATAGGGAAAACAAGGAGGTGTTTGGTCGCTTCTCTTTTTGGCCCATATTTAATGAACTGGGCTAAGCTAAGTGCTAACAAAGTTTTCGGCAAGACAGAGCGATATAGTGCACGCACTGAGACGAGACAGGTATGTATCAACTCGTCTTAGTTAAAGGAGAACTCCGGCGAACAATGAACCTTTGGTCTAATAAAACATCGTTACCTAGTCAATCGTTCTCTGAGATTTGTTTTCATGATAATCGAACGTAAAGAGTTTTATCTCTAAAGGTGACCAAATAAGATTAGATGCTGCATTTCACAGTTTAATTCAATTTATTTAGTATAATATCAACAATGGGTTCATTTTCTCATCTTAATAGTTTTAGAAACTTCTTTGTTAACTACTAGAAACCACTGCTTTACATAAGCAAATAAGAAAATTATTTAACGTTCTGAAATATTTTAAAAATAATTCACACCTGAGGTACTACCACCTCAGGTGTACATTATTTTTCAAAAATTCGATTTGTCAATTTAGATTATATTAAATTTAAATATATTATATTAAATACCTTGCTTTATAATTTAGCTTGCTAATAATTCTGGTATTGTACTGTATACTATGAATATTGTTTGCCTGTGATGAATTGCATGTTATATTCTTCAGAAATAGCTTTGTATAAAAGTGACCACAAAATGAACAAACGTAAATATTAGTTATAAAAAGAGTTGTTAAACGACCTAAAATAGCCACTTTATAAAGAAAAATATTTCTAAAAACAGTGATTTCATAAAGCATTGTCATAATGTCTATTTGTTTTGTACTGATGCAATTCGTTCCACACAGGTTACGGTTTTAATCTATCAGTCAAATGTATAAACTGTACCTATTGAACTGAAAATAATTGTAAGAGACCTTCAGTCGTTGAGTGAGCTGTTTGACTTGGGCCTGCAGGCGCTCCGGTTCTATGGCAGGGGGGTTCACTGGTATTTGCTGTCGGATATGTCTCCCACCGCTCTAACTCCATCTGCAGAGATGCCTTTTGTTGCTCCAGACCAGCCAGCTCGCACGCCTGCTTCTGCTCACCAACACACAAACAACAAATAAACAAATCCACATGTAGGAGCTCTAACAACAGCTGCGTAACAACAGAGCAGATAAATCTCAATTAAGTGAACAGCACAACAAAAAGGCAAAAGTCTGATTAAACAGTTTCTGGTTCATTTTATGATTAAGGAGAAGTATTTAGGCTCAGGACTACATCTGAGTTTGCGATTAAAGCCCTAAATCCGATTAAAGCCATATGCTAATAAGGAGGCAGATCATTCCTCCGTTATTCTGTTGATTGTCAGCCTTAATAGAGCCATTGTCGGTTCGTCCCAGTGCACTCTGGGAGTTTATCAACACTGCGTAGAGCTGAAAGCTGAGCACCAGGGCTAATTGCACTCTCACTCACTAACACACACGCACACACAGTTACTGCATAGAACTAAATGAATAACACAAAGCCCTGTTTGGGGAATAAAACCACAGAATTTTAAACAACACTCAGTTGTGATACTTCACTCTCTGTCCAAACATAATGATTTCTTACTGCACCTATCATTACCTATGTGGCATCGCAACTCAACACACACTCACTCTCTCTCTCTCTCTCTCTCTCTCTCTCTCTCTCTCTCTCTCTCGGAATTCATACAACTGCCATTCATGCAACTGCTGATATCTGGGTTCTGACCTTTTAATAGAGCATTCTCTCTCTGTCTCTTTTTTAGGTCTGCGCTAATGAAAGTCATGCCGGCATCATACTAAAATGCATTGATACTGTTTCCAATAATATGAGGGTTTGTAAATGACCCTGAACTGGATGATCATGTGGCTTTCTGTCTACATCCACACACATCCACTGCCCCCAAAAGTAAAATAAAACACAAGGATGCCAAGGACCTCATATGATGATAACCTTTGAAAAATGTGAAGCTTATACATTTAAAGGGGTCATGTAATGGTACAAGTACTTTTACAAGTTGATTGTACTGAAATGTGTGTTGGCAGTGCCTCTGTGTGTTTTTAATCTCCTTATGTGTTTTCCCGTCTCAAATTGAGGCGTTCGACTGTGTGACAGTTCACACGGTTCGACGCCCTCCCACGATTGTTGATTGACAGCAGCGTTTTAACACATCCCCGCCCTGAGCGGGCTGTCATCATAGTCCGTCATTGCTGATACGCAGGAGCAGAATGGCGTCTAACGTCTAGGCGACTGTGGTGTTCTGTTCTTGTGTGTAATAACGAACATAGCAGTCATTTTGATGTTCCTAAATCCGAATCACTGAAGACACAGTGGCTGAGTTTTGTTTTCGAAGGGAATATCATTCACGAGCAAAGTCAATGCTTTCATGTTAAGCGAGAATCATTTCTCAGCAGACTGCTTTATAAACGAGGGTCCGTATAAAGCTGGTTTTGCTAAGAAGCTGCTCCTGAAAAAATAATCGGTACCAACTATTTATGCTCCCTGCCTTAATTGTCGAACTTCTCCGAACTCCAGTTCAAACTAATACAGTTGCACAGATGTGTCCTCAGAGCCGCTTCCATTCTTTTTACAAAATATACCCTCAACTGTTGTCAAGGCAACACTCCATGTGTGTTATGTCTTAACGCCCACAGAATAGAGGGGCGGAGTGAGCAAAATCATTTAAAGGCATATGCACTAAAACGGCGTGCTGAAAACAGAGCTGTTTTTGACCAGGTAAAATTAGTGTTTTTTTACAATACTAATGAGAATTTTTAATAAAAGTATATTATAAAGTTTTCATTTAGACCCTAAACATTCATATTAACCTGTATAAAAATGGCATTATATGACCCCTTTAAAAAGGTATAAATATGAAATCATACAGTATGTGCAAAAAGTCCACCATTAGATGTTGTTTTAGCAATGGTACAATAACCCTAAATACGGTAATTATTTATCAGTCTCTTTATTAGAATATGACAAAAAAAAACAACAACAATAAAAAAACAGTGTTAAAACAGAACTTCTATAGGCTAAAAAGTCAAATATTTAGTGACCTCCACTTAAACTTGGCAACAGCAGAAACACAGATCTCTTTATTAACCTAAATGGAATGGAAAAGGACTGGAAGGCCAAGAAAACTTTCAAAATATGATAAGAAGTTTCTCTGAGTTTCTTCTTTGAGAAACTGGAAGAAATACAAGAGGTCACACTAAATACTGATTTTTGCTTAAATAAGGCATTTTATTTATTTATTTTTTTTACTTAATTTTGTTACTTTTTTGTACATATTTCCTGTATTTCTGTTTGAATCTTAATAAAGAGACTGAAACATAAATATGTCATTAAAACATTCGTAAACAACAAGCTGGTAGCGAGTGACCTACAGTAAGACTTTTGCACGGTACTGTACATTCTAAAATGTGTAAAAATCTACATTTATACTGTGACAAACAGAAAACATTAATACGTGTGATATTATAAAGACAAAAATATCTGATGTCGCAAAAAAAAACTAGTTTTAATGTCATTTTACTAAAGTCAAAATAAAAAAATATAATAATAATAATAATAAAGATTATCTGGAAATCATTAAATAAATAATGAAGTTTTAAAATAAAGATTTTAATTACTATTTCCTAATGTTTACACTAGGGCTGTCAAAAAATAAAATAATTTTGTATTTTTGCATAATTTTGTACAAGTTGTATAATGATACAAATAAAACTGTATTTTTTAAACATCCAACATACAAATATTATAAAATGTGCTAAATGTTACACATATTTAATTATTATCTACAATAAGTTAAAACATGAACTAATTTCCCTTTGCAGTCCGCAGTGCATGCTATATGCCCATGCCATAAACAACTGTATGTTCACAATGGTCCACAGTGTTTCAAAAATGATGTATATTTTATACAAATAAAATTTTCAATAATTATATATATTTTTTATTAAAATATATTTTATATTTTTTATTTATATATCATTTTTTGCAAGAATAAATTAGCTTGAGCTAATTTGTCACGTCTCAGATCACTGAGTTTCGAATTGCCACGACCAGTCAGTCACCTGGAGCAGTAAATTAAACTGTCAAGCTTGTTCGAATCCAGTCACACTCGTCTCCCTTACCAAACTTGGACGAGATGTGGGGAGGTTAGTTTGGCTTAACGTTAACAGCTCCTGAAAGCCTCACTGTCAGACGAGCAGTCTAATCCTGAGGTAATCCCGACCCTTCCAAAAAAAGAAACACAGACTACACCTGCAAATTACACAGATTACAGGCCCGGCCTGTCAGAGCAACCTGTCAAGTCCCTCCTCCGTGGTGATAGAAGGGGTTCTGCCACACTGCCCTCGTAATCCCACCGCTATGATTAATCTGAACGGCTCGAAGGAGTGACAGCCATCTTCACGAGAAGGCTGACCTGAGTGGGGGTAGATAGGCCATGGTGTCTTACCTGTCAAAGTACATTTACTGGGTTTCCTCTGTCATCCGTAACAACATGAGCTTAGATTGAGGACAAATAGAGCACTTTTGTCACCTACTGTACACTTATTGTGTCACAGCACCAGCTTGTGGTAGGAGCACTTGTTGAATAAAATAAAAATATGTTGATTATATATTTAAGAAAGAAAGACAGCAGCTGGAAGCTCTACAGGGATATGCTCTGTGATTGACTGATGAAAGTGTCACTTCACTGTTGAGCATGTGTTCCACTTAGAGAGAACAAGGCACACACACACATTACACTACAGCAGATGCAGTATATAAGGTGGTGCTAAAACATCCATCAACCACAGTTCTAACACATGTACGGAAGGGAGAAGTCATTCCTCTCATCTAATATGCATCACAGACTCTGTAATAAGAGATCCATTCTCTACTAATATTGCATATGACATCCGTGTGATCACTACCAGGAGCTCTGTGACATTTCAGCTGTGGTACAGTATGACTACTCTGCTTCTAGGTTTAATTGAACTTGGCCGTTTATCACAAAAGCTTTGTCTTTTCTGCCTAGGCAATATAATGAGAGAGAGAGAGAGAGAGAGAGAGACATTAAAATGAGCAAAATAAAGGATCGATACCAGACCACAAAGGGCACAGGGATCAAATGTGAGCTGAGAGAAGTGTGACACCCGACACGAACACTAATACAGAAGAAACACAGACTCTCACTCACACAGACGGAAGAAAAAAAAAAAAAAAAAAAAAACACCTGAACATGAATGGATAAAAAAAATGTGCGGAAGTGTAAAACTTGGCTGATAATAAGTTGTTCAAAACTGATGCATTTATTAAATAAATTAAACAACAGAAATGTTGGTCAAATTTCGTCAGAAACATAAATTGCACTAAACTTATTTAGTTAAACTAAATATTCCACCAGTATCTTGCTGCTGTAATGACATTCATTTCATTATGAGTAAATAATTCACTGTGATTTCACTTTTATGCAACAGATCAATTAGCAATAAATTTACATGTTATGCAAAAAAATTTACATCACTTTGTCAATTTTCACCAATATTATAATACCAATAAAATGAATTCCAACAAAAAGGTTAAAGCTACTGACATAAATAGATTCAAATGAAATATGCTGTTTGAAGATTTTTTTTAATTCTCAGCCTTTTTCTTCTTTCCTCTCTTTTTGATATTCTAGAATATAATATTTTATCACTTATTAAGGCCATTGCACACTGAGTACAAAATTTTCGTATGCGTTTTTTTGTGTTCGTCAGCTTAAAAATTCGTCACGCACAGAAACCTTGCACACTGAGTCCGATGTGTATTTATTAAACCTTCGCGAAAACCCCCCCCCGCAAAAATACAAAATGAATTTGTCAAGCAGTGAGGATGATTTTGTTCCCCTCTCTCTTATTAAAAAGAGAAGAAAGAGATATTAAATATTGTGTTTGCCTCCATCCAATCCTGAAATTGCACCGAGAGGAAGCACCTCCTTATCAAGGAGTTGCGATTCAAAATTTACTTCAGAATTTCCGTGGAAAAGTTTGATGCTGGAGCCACATTTTAAAAACAAGATCACCTATTTCCGTGAACCAATTGATTCTGAACAGAGACTGGCAGTGTGTCTAAGGTATGGAGACACACACACACACGCAAGCACACACACACACACACACACACATACATACATACATACATACGCGCGCACGGCCCGGTGGAAGCGCTGGGCAGAAGAGAACAGCTGAATATAGGCTGTTTTATATTGTACCCAAATAATACATTAGTTATCGAATTGGCTGCTCAATCACACCTTTTAATCGATCTGAAATTTCAACCTGATTGAAAGGGAAGGTTACTCCATCCTTTCATAATCCAATTCGAGAGAGAGACATAAACACTTGATCGAATTGAAAACCGAAACTGAAAGCACTGCGCAAATGTGCAAAGATGTGAGGAACAAGCTCCAGTCGGCCCTTAATTGTCAAAAAACCTCTCAAAATGCTGGCTGTGGATGCGAAAACGCAGAAAATCTAACCTCGACTCGAGTGTGCAATGGCCTTTAGTCTTTTCTCCTCTCACGGAAATAATTTTAACTACTTTTATTACATTTTTAAAAGGACAGTTGACCGAATAAGAATGTTTATATGACATTGTGCAAAAATGGGGAGTTCTGTTTGAGCAAGCGAATTGTTTTTGTTTTTGGCATTATTATTATATTTGTAAAATGAAAATAAAAAGACTAAGAAGCAGCAGTTGTAGTTTTTTTCTATTCTGAATAAGTGTATTTGAACAAACTGGTTGAGTCAATGATTCACTTGTACAAAATGTAATTTGGGACAAATACTACTATTTGTCCACTAATGTATCACTAATGCACAGACTAACTATCTGGAATGCTGAAATTATAGAAACACTGAAAAGTCTTAGTGATGTTGAACAGCACCCGGCTAATGAAACTCCCCATTTCAATCAAGTACTACTTCAACACTCTATTAAAAGATACTCTATATTTAAATGAGTCAATGCACTGAATTAATTATGTTTAGACAACCAATATAATACTGATGTTGGACTTAATATTGGCAACCATTGGAATGCCTGGAATGTCAAAATGTCTTGGTTACCAATGGAAATGATGAAACACCCAATTTGCAGGCGTAATCTCTTAACAATGATGACTTTGTATTGCAGTCTAAAGTGTCTGATAATAGGTGGTTTATCAAGATGATGTGAGACATCACATGATCTCAACATGATTGACCATTCTTATAGACTAAAATAGCTTTTACTAGACCACTGATATCTCAAGTGAATAATTCATTTTTAACGTCAAAAAAGTACTTTTCTTTTATTTAGGTGTAAAAGTTTTTTTGTGGACAAATTTGCTCTCTTTTTTCCCACCTGCATCTCCTTCCATCATAGGAACATCTGCTGGTGGAGAAGTGTTTTACTCTGAACCCCCAGTGCTGTGGGATCAGACACTATTCAAATAATTAAATCTAAAATAAAAGACCCAGCATACGGCTAGGTGAACTCATGAATATACACAAGTATATTTGCATTCAAAGGTGCAGAGCTGGATTTGACACCCAAGTGTTAAAACCCCGCCATTCCAGCTGATAGCGTGATGGTGGGCTGCTGTCTTTTTCCCTGGTTGCCATAGTTAGCACTGATGGAGTCTTATATCAACTTATATCATATCAACATTTGCCTTGTTGCCTAATACAGATTAATGTGTCTCCCTTTCAATTTAGCTCTCTCATCCTCTATATCACATAGGCCCATTCTTGAAGATACATAGCATTTGGTTATTACCCATTACCAAAACAACCAGCCAAATGCTTTAGGACAAGTAAACAACACATTTTTCTGTCAATACTTATTTAACGGAAACAAAATAAATAATTTTTGACATGTAAAGTTTAACATCTAAAAGTAAATTAATACAAAATATGCTTTTTTATTTTTGAAAGTAGATTTTAAGCTTTAGCATGTCCCACATCCTTTTAACATTACAGTATGTAAAATATTGAAATGAAATGAAATTAAGCCATACTATTTGTAATGTTCTGTAATTGTTAATATCATTAATTTGCAATTTAGGCCTGGCTTTCAATTATACTGCAACATTTAATGGTTATAATTTTTAGTTTTATCCCCTTTTTATCCCCATTAATTAAAAAAATAATATATATATATATATATATATATATATATATATATAGGTATCAGTGATAATGAAAGTCATTATAATGGCCATTCATATACTTAATAAAAGACGCTAATAACCAAATAGTCAAATATCAAATATTTAAAAGACTGTGTTTATATTGTTTCCACATTAATTTGAAGATTCAATGTGGAAATATATTTTGATTTCAAGTTATGTGTTATATGTATGGTACAATGTTAGGAGCAATTGATTGTGTTTACTTACAGAAATGTGTGTGATTAATTATGAATAATTAAAAAAAATATCGATCTACAGCCCTGTTGACACTGAAACAAATATTTTGTGAACTGCTATCACAGACTATTTAACGAGGAAGATGTGTCTGGTTTCTCTCAAGGTATTTTCTTTACTCTATTGGAATTCATCTGTCTGTCTGTTGAATCCCTGTATAGTTTTCTAACAGACAACCATTCTTACACAAGCCAATAAAGGAAAAAAGACAACATTCTCAAATTAACATAAACTACAACACACAGTCACGTTCCACACACCACAATGATTTTATCACCTAATCAGACGAGAGGATCAAATCTGGACACTCCACCTCTAGCCAATTAAAGAGGGTGATCACACTACAGGGCAGCAGGGGGCAGCATGTAAGGGCACTCAACCTGCTGCCCTTTCACCACTCCATTAATAATGCATGATTCAGAGTCGAACAAACAAACAATCATATATGCGATGTGCACACACGCACACACACACACAGTGTCACTGCAGCATGGTGTGTTTTGGAAAGAGAGAGGTTCTGGACACTTGGGCGTTCATCTTGACCTCCTGTTCCACTCAAGAGTCTTAATCAAATCTCAAATGGGTTTGGCATTTCCAGCCTCACAGTCTAACTGGAGCCAACACACAACACTGTGCATGTGCATTCGGAAACAAAATGACATATGTATGAGCCTCATGAAGTCTGTCTCCATACATCGCTACACAAGTATGTCCAGACAATTTATGAGAAAATAAAGGACCATAATAAATAAATAGTTAAACAAATAGTTAAATGAAATATTTTGAATTCTTTAACTCTTTAAGAATTTTTTTCCTAATAAAACAACAAATTAACAATAAATTGAATGTCTATTTACATTAAAATCTCCTATAACCTTTTTATTTTTATTTAAAGCTACACTGTGTAACTCTTTTAGTTCTTAGCTAAAAACACTTAGTTCTTTCAAAAATATATGTGCTCATTAATGTATATTTACTTCGTTCAAGTAATAAACATACCTGCAAACTCCTCAGCGTAAAAAGGTGACAGTGGGCTGGGGGGGGCTTATACAAGGCTTATGTATGTCATAAGCCTTGTATGTTAAATACGTTTTATTAATAAAGGTGATAATAGTTTCATTATTTCAAAGAGTTTGAGATATGTTTGGTAATTTTACCTGAATTAATTTAAAGTTAATTTGCTATATTTCAGATCAATATATTTGTTTTCCTTCATTTTAATTAACCTAACTGTATTCTTATCAGAATGATCAATAATTCCGTATAAAATAATACTACAAACACTTGAAAATAAACAGATTAGTGCTCTGTTTTGAGGACAAGAAATGAAAACCAATGTAACTCTGTAACGGCCACTTAGTGTTCAGTGGTGTTCATGACATGTTAATATGCCTTTAAGATGACTTCTTCTATGGCGTTTGTTATTGTATGCGTGATGTTGTTATGTGAGCACGCGCCACACTCAGTGAGAGTGAGAATGCTCGCGCAAAGAGGAAGATGACCGATTCTATCGCAGGCTGTTTTATAACTTCCACTTTGATTTGTAGCGTTTTACAGACTGTTTTCTTCAACCTGTTAACAACCGCTCTTCGAACATGTATGTGAAGAATGTGCTTAACTGAAAGAAAACAACTATAAAAGGACTCGTGGAACTACCAGTTCGTTTGCACTGTCTTTCCCTATTCTTCATTCTTCATCTAAAACTGTTTTAATGCACGTATAGGCCTACACAAATATAAGTAAACACTCTGCAGACTGAACGTTGTCCTGTATGAACAAAATGGCGGATGTTTTTATGTCTCCACTGTTCGATGGCGCCCTTGTCTCTGCGCACCTAACCCCCCTCCACCCTCAAATGAAAATTCTACGAGTTGCTACGTGATTCACGTAAATGACCCAATTGACCAGAGAACGGCGATTTTCGCTGAAAGCGACAAGTTTGCAGGTATGAATAAAGTATTCTCGTGAGTGTATAATATGCCATTGAAAATACATATGGGTAATGGGTTCTAATGCCGGTTGCCTTGAATGTATAGAGAGCCTAAGTCCCTCCCCTTCCGGTCGACCACCATGGGACCTTATATCGGAAAAATATTGAATGGTAGTCAATGGCAAGAGATAACAAATATTTTGATTTTCGTTTAAATTGATCCTGAATTACACATATGATGTTTGTCAATTTAAAAGATACATTTTCAAAGTCAAGAAAGTCGCAGTTTGATGTAAAACTGTTGAGACATGAGACTGTGAAAATACGTTAATTACAAAGAGCTACAAACCCCAAAGGCGCACATTTTCTCTCAATGAATGAAGCGAACTTTACTGAGGCTGTGTCATAGTTTCTTATAGGCTTCCGTTATCATATCGTAACGTTACCGTCATGTAGTGTGTAATTCCAGTACTGCACACACACACAGCAGCTGATCTCGCTCGTTGTTTCGCCTCCCGGGAAATGTAGTTCATTGAGGGTTTTTCACATAAAACTAAAAGTTACTCTTCTGTTTTATGACGAACTGCGACTTCTCTGGCTTTCATAATTATCTTTTAAATTGACAAACATCATATGTGTAATCCAGGAACACAGTTCAGGACGGAATAAAAGATAAGTTATCTGCGCCATTGACTACCATGCATTGTTTTTCCGAAAATAAGGTCCCATGAACCGGAAGCGGAGGGGTGGGGCGGTAGGCTCTCTATATTAGCCGAAGAGGGACATACCCATTAATTCAAGCTTTGCCTTTCCCGTTTACGTTTCAGTTAACACTCATGGACGAGGTTGAACTGGAATCCATGTTAATCTTGGACTACATTGGCCACCGTAGGAGTTAAAACGAATTCGGAATTGAGAGGAACAGAAACTAATATTCACTGGATGGTCATACACCTTTCACCACTAAATGGGGGTAAAAAACACACAGTGTAGCTTTAAATAAGCAAATACCTCTATACGAGGCATATCTCGCTCTCAATCTTATAGCCCATAGTAATTCAACCTGGAACATAAATAACCTAAAAGTCAGCTAGATTACATGTGTATTTTGGTATTATAATGCTGGAATGATACTTGCCTTGTACCTTGAAGCAAAATGGTTAAAGTCCTGACTTAAACTCTAAATTAAAGTAAGATTTACAATGATTTTGAATACCTTAAAAATTTTATTATAAAAATATTTGGTCCCACTTTATATTAAGTGGCTTTAAGTACTACGTACTTACATCGAAAATAAGTACAATGTACTTATTGTGTTCAGGTTGTATTGTAAAACACTTTTGCTGCTATTGAGGTGTGATACGGGTAAGAGTGGTGGTATGGTTAGGTTTAAGGGGTAGGTTAAGGTGTAAGCCCTTTCCTTACACCTCAACCTACCCCTTCAACCTACCCAAACCAATGTTATTACAAATGTAATTACATAAATTAATTACAGCTGTAATTACATGCAGGTATTTTCAAAATATAAGTACATTGTAAAACATGTATGTACACAATAAGTACATTGTATCAAATTATTAATTTCAATGTAAGTGTATAGTACTTAAAGCCACTTAAGATAAAGTGGGACCATATTTCCTAAAATAAAAACAAATATTATTCTTAAGAATGTTTTGTGAATTCTATGAAGCCACAAGAGTGAATAAAGCATTAGTGGAGTCGCTCTGCTCAAGCGGTACCTTTGAAAGCTGCTTGCTGGCACTGAGTTGCTGGAGAATGGAGTCTAACTGCACTTGTGTTTGCAGTAGTCTCTGCTTCTGCTCTGCTGCGAGCTGCTGTGCTGATTGTTTCTCTGCCTGCAGGGCTGCGACTTGCTGCTGGAGGGACAGGAGACGCTGTCGCAAAACAGCATGGGACTTTGATATTCTCTTCCTCGTCTTCTGCAGGGAGACGCCTGAGGGTGGTGGTGGGGACAAAATGCTACATTCAGTCTCTGTTCATTTGTTACTAGGGTTAAATTTGTAATTGTTGACTGCTGTGCCTATACCAATATTTTAGTGAATATTACACAAAAATAATATCATTTTCTCTATAATTTCTTAAAGGGATAGTTCACTTTGAAATTAACTTTTGATATGTTTTAGCTTACCTCATGGGCATCCAAGATGTAGGTGTCTTTGTTTCCACAGTATTTTCAATTTTGACATTTTTCGGTCCAACCGTTGTTGTCTGTCAGTCATATAATGCAGGTATGGGGGTTCACCTCAAAGAGCATGCACAGAGAAGTCAAAATTAAACATGAATTAATGACTCGTAAATGTAAGTACACATAGATGCCTAGAGACATGAAACGAGTGGTTTGTGTGAGAAAACGAACAGTATTTATATCATTTTACCTCGCGTAATCACATTCACGTCCAAAGTGATATGAATCAGTTGTGCAATGTCCAACTGAATCGAATTGAATCATGTTCAATGTTCCGCCGGAAGTGATCGCTTGCGTGTGACGTCACTCAATATTTACATGGAGATTTTGGAAGTTTTACCTTTTACTAAACATATTTAGATATACCGAAATCGTCTTCCATTGCAATTTCCCGTATGTCTAAATATGTTTAGTGAAAGGTAAATCTTCCAAAATCTCTGAATAAACAAAGAGTGACGTAGGCGCGCAAGCGATCACTTCCGGCGCATGCGCAGACCGAAGCGCCTGTGCCGTCAGATCAGTTTGACATCGCTGTGGTAGCACGAGGTAAAAACGATATAAATACTGTTCGTTTTCTCACACAAACCGCTCGTTTCATGTCTTAGGCCATCAATGTGTACTTACATTTACGAGTCATTAAATCATGTTTAATTTTGACTTCTCTGTGCATGCTCTTTGAGGTGGTGACCATAGACCTCCATTATATGACTGACAGACAAGAACGGTTTGACCGAAAAATATCAAAATTGAAAATACTGTGGAAACAAAGACACCTACATCTTAGATGCCCTTGAGGTAAGCTAAAACATACCAAAAATTTATTTCAAAGTGAACTATCCCTTTAAAGAATATTATAGTACCAATCATAGTCTTCATTTTCACCCAAAAATTAAGGAAGATTTTGCTTCAGCCAAATGTAACTTTGAATTTGAAGTTATGTCTTCAATAATAAATTAAACAATACAACATTAAGACCTGCATCTTGTAATTTGAGCATGTGGGACGTGGTTTCAGAACAGATATCGTGGCATGCTATTGTGCTTGTATTCCTTAACACATCTTTTATATCAAACATTTTCATTTCTTTGCGTTTTCAGTTAGCTTTACACTACTGTTTTTTAATGTTATAGAATAAGACTCTTATGCTTGCCAAGGATGAATTTATGTGATCAAAAATACAGTAAAACAGCAATATTGTGAGATATTATAACAATTTAAAAGAATATTTTAAATGTAATTTAATCCTGTGATGGCAAAGCTGAATTTTCAGTGTCACATTATCCTTCTTCAGAAATCATTTTAATATGCTGATTTGGTGCTCAAGTAACATTTCAAAGCAGTTGCGCTGCTTAATATTTTTTTGTGGAAACTGAAATAAACTGATTCGTTTCATAAATGTTTTATTGAATGCATGATTAGTGAATAGACACTGACCCCAAACATTTAAATGATAGTGTAGGCTGGCAAGTTATTAGCTTGGCCTTCTAGTTAAGAAAATCTCTTTTGAACAAGATATCATGATAATGGGCTACAGTTGTGATACACCATTCAAGAAGGGGAAGATACTTCTGCATTGCAATAGTCTTTTGCACAAAACTGGCATTTTGAGCTTTAAACCGTGTCTACATCAGACACAACAGCAAAAGGCTGTCTACACTGAACAGGACAAAGCGTTTGTACCAGCATTGTGAAACAGCCTCTTTAAGGTGAGCAATTTTTTTATATTAAGATAACGGTAACACTTTACAATAAGGTTCATTAGTTAACATTAGTTAATGTACTAACATAAACTAACCATGAGCAATACATTTGTTACTGCATTTGTTCATCTTTGTTAATGTTAGTTCATGAAAATACAGCTGTTCATTGTTTGTTCATGTTAGTTCACGGTGCATTAACTAATGTTAACAAGATTTGAATCAAGTATTAGTAAATGTTGAAAATAACATTAACAAAGATTAACAAATGCTGTATATGTGCTATTCATTATTAGTTCATATTACCTAATGTAGTTAACTAATGTTAACTAACAAACCTTATTGTAAAGTGTTACCAAGATAACTTCTTCTAACTGTCTACTTTCTTATAGACAATTATAAGCAAACTATAAGTATAAACAAGTGTTTAAGTGATGCAATGCCAACTGTGAGACTCAACAAATAGATAGAAGTGGGCAGAAGGGGCAGTAGGAATGTTTGGCAACCTTTTTGTAAACATGAATTATTTTGCAATTACAAATTTCATATTTTGCTTAATGAACTCTGACACTGATAAGAATCTGTTTAGATATTTATAGTAGATTCAGTTTTCTATTAAGAATTTATACGACATGGGCTGTACAAGCCATCCAGAGAGAACAATCACTCATCCTGTAAGTGCCTGGGCACAGTTGCGTCAACCAGGTTACCTTGGATTTGGATGTTTCTAGTTTGAGATTCCTCTCCAGGCTCGTCTATGGGGCAGATCAGCATGTACCTGCAGTCCTGCAGGCAGGGAAGAGGTGGAAACACAAAACATGACACAAAAAGCTGGGGCACCAGTTTAACATAACGTAACGTGGCGGCTCACGGCAGAGTGACACAGAGGAAGCGTTTGTAGTCACATCAAAGAGGCTTTGGCTTTTCCCCTCGTTTGTATCGAACACTATTTAAAAAGGTTTTGATCAGTCTCTCTCCCTCTCTCTCCGTGGGTTTGATCATGGATTTATTCAGAAGCTCTTTAGTGTGACACGGGCGGCGCAGTGCTCTGCTCCACTGTCACGCCGATGTGAGCCAGTACAGTTGACGAGTACACAGAGCCATTCAGGCAGGATCTAAGAGAGAGCTGACAGCTGTAGAGCTGAGAGGAAGTGAAAAGAGGAGAAGATATGGAGCTTCCATGTTCCCTGAGGGATGGGGGAGAGCCAGCGGAGCCCTGAGAGACTGACGAGAAGAGATCGCACTTTACAGGATCAGACACCTCGATACGCATCTTTGATCACAGCTGCTTAAATTCAAGCAGAAAATGTTTTTTTTTTACTTTGCAAATGAAAAGAGGCAATTTCAAGGTGAAGAGAGTATTTTTTTAACTCTAAATAAGCCATTCGAACACTGATTCTGTTCAAAAGTATTAAATCAAATAGCCTCATCCAATTACTTGGGGCCTAACCTTTGAGTAGATCTTTCCACAGTTTTCTGCTTAACAGCTACCCACTTGACGTATAACGTCAACTATAACGTTTAAATAATAACTGATACAGAGGAAAAAATGTATTAGACCGAAACTAGGCCTGTAGCTATATGTTTGGCCGACCAATGGCTTACTCTCTGAACCCTTGTTATAGAGAGCCTAACTCCCTCCCCTTCCGGGTCAACCACCATGGGACCTTATTTCGGAAAAATATTGTATGGTAGTCAATGGTGAGAGACAACAAATATTTTGATCTCCGTTTGAATTGTGCCCTTAATTACACATATGATGTTTGTCAATTTAAAAGATACATTTTAAAGTAAATGAAGTCGCAGTTTGATATGTAAAACCGTTGAGGTATAAGACTCTGAATATACATAATTACAAAAACTACAAACGACAAAAGGCGCACATTTTCTCTCAACGAATGAAGCTAACTTTACTGAGGCTAATGTCTGTCGTTGTTTCTATAGTTTTGTGTTATAATCGTAATGTTATGCCGTCATGCCCGAGTGTTTTGTACCAGACTACACACATGAGCAGCGGATCTCGCCCGTTGTTTCGCTTCCTGGGAGATGTAGTTCATTGAGCGATTTTCACATAAAACTAAATGTTACTCTTCTGTTTTATGACAAACTGTGACGTTTTTGACTTTCAGAATTATCTTTTAAATTGACAAACATCATATGTGTAATTCAGGCACAATTCAGACGGAATAAAAGATAAATTGTCTCTCGCCATTGACTACTACACATATTTTTTCCGAAATAAGGTCCCATGAGCCAGAAGCGGAGGGGCAGGACTTAGGCTCTTTATAGTGTAATTAGTAGGGGTGTAAATATATGAATCCAATTTGCATTCAATGCATCGATTATACAGCCGACGATTCAATGCATCGATGTGTCCGCAAGAGAATCCGATTAATGCGTTTATTTTGCCGCCTGTCTATTTTCCGCATCTGCTCCGAACATGTGCGTGCAACCTACTGCTAAGCTGCGGGTGGCGCCTAACCGATCTGTATCCCAGATAAGTTATTCGGATAATGGAAAAACGCATGTTAATGCAAGGTGTAATAAAAAAAAAAACGCATGTTAATGCAAGGTGTAATGTTGTGATTCGGATCTGTCTGACCATCTGGAGGTAGTCTGGCACGCATTGTATTCGGATCTTTACTAGGTGTAAACGCAATCTGGTTGTTGAAACCACATATGTATATTTTACTCCTCCCAAAAATGCTAAAAAATAAACGAGTGAGAGCGTGTTATATAGGCTATATGTCCTGTTATAGTCAGATATGACGGCGCTACTGCGACACGCATCACCGCAGCTGAGCGTCTATTCATCAAGCCAACGTGCAAACATCGCAAATAAAAGTAAGTCACAGACGTTTAACACACAATCATCTTCAAGTAAAGAAACGATCTCTAAAGAAATGATCTCTTACCAGGGCTGTTGCCACTCTCTCTTTTGCCGTCTTTGATTTTGAAATTAGGTGACGTGCAATCCATTAAATCTGCATATAACGCGGGAGTTGAAGATCGGATTTATATCCATTTTGCAAAAAACACATTTAAATGTGGCCAGGTGTAAATGGAATTGGTAAGATCAGAACACTTATTTTCCGGATAACTGCAGGGTTGATGTATTTGAAATTTAGCTGTAGAGGTCATTTCTTTGTTTGTTTGTTTTAACAGTGAATAGGCTAATTGGCCATAGTAGACATGCACTGTAAGCATTAGACTTAATTATTTTTATTTTGTTCTAATTACAATTTATCTGATGGCACTTTGTTGTAACTGTAGATGCAGTAACTGTTACATCTGCTGTTCTATTTGCAGTGCTTTGAACACAACATGCACACTGAGAATAGAATACTGTTTCTGTATTCTCAATAAAAGGCAAAATATAATTTTTTTGTTGATTTATTTGAAACTTAATAGATATCATGTAAAAATATCGAGATATTAATCGTATTCGAATTTCAAAATCGTATCATGGGGAATTTTGAAAGTATTGAAAATAATTCGAATCGTTGGCTTAAGAAATTGATATCGTATTTCGAATCGTCATGCAGGCCCCGATTTACACCCCTAGTAATTAGATCAATAAGAACTGAGTAATATCAATTAACACACACTTACAATAGGATTAGGGTTGGTAAAGTCATCCCTTCTGAAATTCTGTTTCATGAAGGTGGAAGCTCAGAAATTACATAATGCTCTTCACCTTTAAAATGTCTTTAAACTTATGAATCTATTGACTATTTTGTTCCAAATGAAACTTACTGATTTGTAGAAAAATAACAATTATTGAATTTTAGCAACAACAACAGTAATAGCAAAAACAAAAAAACAAAAACAAAAAAAAAAAACAGATAAGAGACAAAATCTCTTAAAAAGAAAAAAGTTGTGTAACAAACCTTCCTAGTTTTCTGAGAAGCTGGACGAATCGGAGCAGAATATCGACTTTGCAGGCTGTCAGAGAACTGTTCGCTGTCACTGTGGAGATAAAGTAGTAAAATATCTATTTACTTACCAAGATAAATAGATACTGTATACTGGGGACTACTATGTGGCGTAGAATTCATATGAGAATGGTTAATTAGCAGAAAACCAGACAACCCTGAAACTTAAACGGCCATGTGTGGTGCGCAACTGCTGAGGCACTGTCGGGACGTTCTAAATGCTGCGGCGTCTCGTTCAAGAGCCTCTTTGAGACAGATTTGGAAAGCTTCCAGCATGCCGTTTGGTTGAGGTAATGGTGCATTTGGGTGAAATAAATCTGTGGATCATACCATCCATCATGTCATAAACTCTGATGTTGTAGGCGACATAAAACTTTCATGAAATAATTACAGAAAACGCCGCTTGATTTGGAAGATGTTAAACAGCTTGTCGACATCTGGTAGAGAGCCGAACAGAGTCATTCAAAATTTATCCCGTTAAATTAGAGCAAGTACAGGAAAAGGAGGAGAGAAGCGAGACACTGGGATCACAGCAGAATAGGAACGTCACAAGGAAACTCAACTGATTGGCCAGGGTTTGCCTGGGACTCCTCCTCTGTCAGGGATGAATATGCAAAGGAATCACAAATTAAATTAACCTGCCAAACTGTCAATTTTAGGGCTCATGACGTTGGGAAAATGGCATTGGGCAGAGAGCGAGGGGCTGCGGGCGGGTTCAGGTGCTTTCTGGCGCCGGTTCAACTCGGCTGCTCAGAGGTGGCTAATTCTACATGCAAATTTCAGTCAATAAGCTCCTAGCAAGACATCCCAGGATAATTTAAAGGATCAGATTTTTTTCCCCTCTTTCTGCCCCCCTCTTGCTCTTTTTCTCTCTTTTGAATACCAACTAGACAGAAGCTGGGATTCAATCACCCGTTTGCTTGTGTTTTTGCATATGCGTGCTGTCCCTACAGTCAGAAAAATAATGAGAGCTTGAGAGATGGAAAACAGGAAAAAGACAAGGATAGTGAAAGGTGGGGGAAGTACCTGTCTGCGCTCATGTCCTCCCAGTCGTCCTTGGCGGGACTGTCCATCCTGTTCTGCGTCGAGCGCATGCGTGTTCTGCTGGAGGCATCAGCCCAGGGCATTTTAGACCTGCTCTTGTTGTTAGCCAGCGTAGCAGCTTTTGCCTTGAGATTAGCTGCGGACCGATGGAAATCTCTCTCAGCTCGAAGGACTCCCAGTTCCTGTCGGAGCTTTAGCAGCCTGTGTCTGGCCTGGGCGGCAGATTTCATGGCCTCTTTTGCTTCTCGCTCAGAACTCTGCAGCTGGGCAAGCAGTCGACCCTGTTCTTCTCTGGCGTGAGCCTCCTCGGCCTCCTTGCGTTGGTTCAGGAGCTGAACTCTGGCCTGCAGATCACCCCGCTCTCCAGCCAATGCTCTGTTCGCTTCCTGTAACGCCTGATTGTCTTCTCGCAAGCGCGTGATCTCGCTCTCCAGAGAGACCATTTGACTTTGTAACTGCTCTATCTGTGGGAGTAAGCAGAGGCACGTGAAAAAAAAACAATTATCACTACATCTTTTGTTTTAGATATTTGTGCTTTAAACTCTCGCTTGGCCTTTATGGAGAGGGTCTGTTCCGGGGCCAAGTGAACAACCACTCTGTGATTCCCTACAAATTTGTTACTCATGGCTAAACATAAAAGAGGGCCATTTAGGCAGCTTGTCAAATCCTGGTGGAGGGTGTGAAAGAGAGGAGGGGATGCCTGCTGGGTGTATACCCCCAGGCAAATCGCTGCCTTTTATTTAGCACTCTCGCTGCCTTACTGCCGCAGCACACCACCTTTCAAACAACATTAGGCCCCTTTACGGCTGGCTGACAACGACTTGCCCCCCCCTCCCACAACTCCATCAAAAATTATTTCATTTATAATGCGTTTGCAGGAGCACATAAACAGCAGTCTGCCCCTGTGGGTTATTAAGTTTAACATGGTGCTTGTCATTCGGTAATAAAGGCGATGACAGCCCCCATTACACGACCATATGGCAGCTGCTGGCATCGCTCACAATGCCATCATCTGCTCTGAATTATTCCACAAACCATTTCATTCCTCTGCTCAGAACGTTCCCTCAGTCCTCACCAGCCCCTCCAGCAAGAAACCAAGCTAAATGTTGCTTTAAGGGACGTCGAGTGCTTCTGAACGGACCATGAGCTTGATTTGCTCCGGCTAAATGCTAATGACAAATGATTTTCTTGAATTAAATGAGTGAAAAACCCAGTGTCAAACATCAGCAATGTGTCAGCAAACACAAACAGAGCAGTTTAGTTTTATTCAAATCAGCCTTAAGCATTTTAGACAATTTGAGATCTGCATGTGAATAGGGTTGGGTACCGAAACTTGGTTCTAATAGGGAACCGGTTCTGACGTAAACGGTAGTAACCAGACCGAATAAGAATGAAAATGTCGGTGCCTGATTTCGATGCCTGAGCCTGTGGCATGCGGTGGCATGAGGCGCACACACAGCTCTCGCTGTCTCCCTCTCCAACGTGCGCGCACTATACGGTTTATTGAAGCACTGTCTGATCTGTCTCGCACGCGCGCTTGCTCGCTCGCTCGGACTAAGATTCCTTCCGGGAGATTTGAACTAATTTGCGATCATCCGGGAGCCGTTATCAATATGCGGGAGACTCCCGGAACGTCAGCTGATACGTTCTGATACGCGAGGGATTAAACACACGTTAAATGTACACGTGAAATGTTTGGCTGCATTTCACGTGTAGAATTACGCGTCAGAATAACCATTGTCTATGGATATACGTAGAATCACCATTCGCGCCGCCTTGATGCTCACGTCGTCATATTATATTAGCACGCGCATCATCGGCTCCTCAGAGTTCTCTGCCGAAAAGCAGCGTGAGATATTTGCCAGCGAACGCAGCGTCCCGTTCCCTATTCAGAGAACATGGGTTACACAGAGACGTTCTCGTTCATATACTCAAGGCTGCGCATAAGACGCAGTGGGAACGAAATATCAAACTGGCTAAGAGCTTAACTAGTAAATGACAAAATAACATGACTAGTTAAAGCAGACAAAACATGGGAACCTGTAGCCATGTCGATATTATATTACCCTGGTAGTAATCTCTATTAATCTCCAGTATAATTACATTGTTTGATATAATATTGTTTTATTTGATATTATTTAAATATGAACTTTTATTTTATATTGGTTTTATTTATTATTACCATTTGTTACTAGTATTTATATTGTAAGTTAATATTGTGTCCAGTTTGGCCCTGTAAATAAAGGGGTATTATTTTTTTTGACAATAAAGTGTGTGCGGTTTCGTTTTCTTAAGTACCGTTTCAAGAACCGTTTAGGCACCGGAACCGTTTAAAAAATACCGAGTAGGTACTGGTATCGAATAAAACCCAACCGATACCCAACCCTACATGAGAACTACTTGTATTAGTTTTGGCTGAATTTGAAACCAAAAATTATGGACACATGAAAACCAAAAATTTTAATTAGACTTTGCCTAGAAACACACAAAAAATATTACAATATTGTTGCTTGCACTTCAGGCTCTAACAACTTAAGCCCTATTCGCACGGGATTAGTATTATCTGGTGACCTGTAGTAATTTGTAATAATTGCGGAGTTTGTCTGTGATCTTAATCCCGTGCGAATCGGCCATGTCTGTAATTTGTAAAGCAAAAATTCCCCCGCAAATTACCTACTATATTTCGCCGAACACTGAGGTCCTGTGATAATATTAGTCCCATGCGAATCAACATCTTTGTGATTTGACCGGATCGTATATCATTTTTTCAAGGTGTTTGTTTCATCTGTGCCTTTTTTATCCATCTTTCGCGGAAAATAGAGGCTGAGTTGGAGTGTTTTGATAATATTTTGGGTGCGGGGTCATATACAACTATACAATCTGCAGAAAGAGAAAGCTATAGCCTACCATCAGAAGAGCAAAAACAAAAAGAATGATTAGATGGAGATGAATGAGATGTTTAGCAGCACACGGTAAGGACAATTCTTCTGTTTATTATATACAGCTAGACATACGATCAGACATTTCAAAGCTGTAGCCTAATGACATATCCGGGAGATAAGTCAGTGAATTCGAGTAAAATCACAGGCTTCGCTTATCCCGTGCGAATGCGCCACACGAAATTCAGATGTGGGTGGGTAATTTTAATTTCACACGTGGCCCCCAGGTAATTTCACACGTAGCCCCGTGGCCCCTGTGCGAATAGGGCTTTAAACATTCAATAATATTACAAAACATTGGACAACTGTAATTGTGTAATTCACGGATGAAATGTACTTTTTGCTAATATACACAAATCTTTTTAACCTGTAAAGTGCTTAAGGATGTGTATTTTTCATTCATAAGAAGTTCTCACTAGTGAATGTTAAGGGTTTCTCTCCTTGTGTACACCATAGTGCCTAAACTCAGTCACAGCAGACTGCTCAAGCATAGATAAATGCTCTTTATTAATATGCTTCTGGGGATGAGGATTTTAATTTTGTCAAGATTTTGTTGCATCCCTACTTTTGCATCAATAAACTAGTTGTTTCATTGACATAGTGACACTTTATTATAAGGTTATATTTGTCAACAAATGCTTATGCAGTAAGCAACATACCAGAAAAATATGTTTACCGGATTAATTTAGGCAAATGTCAATTTATACATATGCTAACTGAATTTGATCACTTAATTGAATACGTTTACACTTTTTCTATCCAAGTATATTTTACATGACACAATGTATGAATATTTGAAGAATTAAATACACATCACACCTGTCTTTCGGAGAAAGCAAACACCTGACATGTTGACAAAACCAGACAAACACCTGACAAAAGACTCACGTAGTTTGACAGAAATTAAGGTAACAATTTACAATAAGGTTCCCTTTGTTTATTTTAATGAACTACATTAGTAACATTAACTAAATATGTAAAAATACTTTTAAAGCATTTGATAATCTTAATGTTCATTTCAACATTTTTAAAATCAATATTGTTTAACAGACCTTAGATTAACTAAAAATGAACAGTTGTATTTTTATTAAGCATTTTAACAAAGACAAAAACTTCTGTGACAAATTAATTGCTTGTTGTTAATAAGTAATTTTATTTAATGCATTAATGGAAACTCGTTGTAAAGCGTAACCAAAATTAAATTTTTTAAAATGCATGCTAATGTTTAGGATACCTTACAAACTGAATCTTCTTGTAAAAGTGTTACATTTTATACATTTTACGTTTGCCAATAGTCTGTGTCTCTGCACATGACATCTATATGACTTCAGTTCATTGTTCTTTGAAAAATTCAGCTAAAGGCAAAACTATTTCCAAAAATGTAAATAGCAAACAATACACGGTCGGTACCTTCTTAAAAGTCTGTTCTACTCTTCGGTGCGGATGTCTTGATGGGGGTGCTGCTCCTCCTGACCTCCTCCGACACTTCCCGAAACAGTAGCTCAGCTGAAGGAATAAAAATTCATACTGTCACCTGACAGCCACTTTCCCAATTCAAATAAATTATCACTAATGACACATAATTTCTAGTCTTTTCAAGGGTCTATTCAGCTGATTGAGCTCTTAAAGAGGCCTTTAATAGACAGACTGAGAAAAAGTACCCGTAACCACAAATCAAAACCTTCTGACCTGAAGCAATCTTGCAGATTATTGTGGAGAAATACAACCTAATTTTGAAGGTAATTGTCAATGTATGATGGAGTTTGTGTTTTGGACTTCATGGCAGGAACTTTGTTGCTTTGCTTGTTTAAAGATGGGAAAATAAACACATTTGGAGACCAGAACTTTCTGCCAACTCTGGTTAATAAAAGTTTCATGGTGAATGTGGATGCTCATTTGTCGAATGAAAATGTTGTGAAATATTTACAGTCAGTGACCTTTGGACAGTAAGCAGCAAGGCTGAAATTTGAGTGAGTCACAGACCTGTCTTTCCCAGAAGCATCATGCACACACTTGAAAAAAAAAAAAAAAAAAACACCTATTCACCTGTGCGCGCGCACACACACACACACACACCTCTTTTTATATCATTATGTAGACTTTCCATAGACTATGTTTTTAGACTGTACAAACTGTAAGTAAAGGTTTATTTATATAGCACCTTTTAAAACATTGTTTACAAAGTGTTTTACAGAAGAGAAATACCCATACTGCATAGAAATAAGATTACACATTGACTAAGTTTGGGGTACCCCTATCTTAATGAAAGAGTTGGAAAGCCTCGGTTTGTGATTTACGCTAGCAGCAACCCTAGTGTCGGCTTCATAGTGTCTTTCCACCCTTACTGGAGTTGGAGCATCTAGCTGTGTACAATAACACCAGCCTGCGTCCTCTGTCCTGCGGCCTTATGTATCAACACTTCGTACGTACAAAAACACGGCGTATGTCAGTTTTCACATTCACGGCCAGATGTACTAACAGTGAAATTAACTTAAGAATGTGCGTTCCTCTAGGTAAACTTCATGTCTGGCGTACGTACATTTGTCTTGATTTTTTTTGATACTTTATCAAAATACTTGATACTTTATTGCCTCTATGAGTCCGTTGGCGACTCATTGAGGCAATAAAGTGAATGGCAAACATTACACTACGAATTGTTCTATCGCACCACCAGCTGTCATATACTGCTTAATAATATGCCAAATAATGTATCAATTACAAATGATGTCAACACAAGTAGGGTTGGGTATCGAGAATCGAGTATCGATTGGAACCGGGACTAACTTTTCGTTTTTCCCGGAATCGTTCAAAAGTAAAAATTTTGATTCCTAGTTTCGATATTCACAGTCCGCCGAACTGAAGAAGAAACCGCTAAACAACACCAACGAAGAAGCGTCTACCGGAAGTGTTGGCATAACCGCGCAAGTCGAACATGAGTAGCTTGCGTCGGCGGTCCAAAATGTGGCTTCACTTTTCTAAAAATAACGAAATCTCGGCAAAATGCAAAATTTGTGACAAAGGAGTATTTGTGACAGAAGGAGTATTTCCTTCAGAAAGACCGTTGGTTAGCAAGGTTAGCTAAACTTTTTTGACCCTGCCTCTTAAA